>CM065052.1:60412753-60982753 GCA_032883995.1 Coronaproctus castanopsis
AAGGGACACATCGGGCGGAAGTCATTTGTCCCTTATAACCGGTTGTCCCTTATAAGCGAATTTTTTAAAATCTCTTATTGAAGCGAGTATATATACAATTTAGTAAACAATTAACATACTTATAACCTTATTAATGCGTAATATTTATATGGAAATTAAGAGAAAAATTCAGGAGGCATACATAAGGTAAAAGAACCTGACTGCCCTTTTCAGTACTATGCCATTTTTTACATAAGTTCTGTTCATTTGTTTTTAAACGGGGGAAGGGGGTTTTGGAGACGCCCATGATTTTTGCTAACTCCCGAATAGGCATAATATTGGGAGGTTGAATTTCGATTTTGTCTGAAATAGAAATTTTTTCCTTTAATGATAAACATTTATGCGACATTTTATTCATACAAAAAATTCACCAGAACTAAAAAAAGAAAAGAAAATTTTCGTAAGAAAAAAAATAAATAAAACTTTTGCAGAACTAAACTAAGAACTAATAAGCTATCGGAGAGTGCATAATTATTAATAAACGTACAGAGCAAAAAACAGTATAGCGTCAATGAAAGAATGTCAACACAAGAACATCTTAAACAAAAGGAAGAAAAAACAAAAATGTTCACTTAAACAAAAACGAATTGTAAAAATGACTAAAACATTTTTGTTCAATTTTTGTTTATGTGAATATTTTCGTTTTACGACCGGAAGTGTCATTTTATATCGGCCGGCTTATCGCCCTTCTCACTATTTATTGCCTTGAAAGTCTGTTTGTCCCTTATAACCGAGGCGTTGTCCCTCTAACGCGAACTAAAACAACCTTCATTTCATACGTTTGATTCTGGGTTTTGCTGATTGTCCCTTATAAACGGATGTCCCTCTTATCCGGAGTCCCTTTATAAGCGGATTCGACAGTATATATATATATATATATGTAGTCGAATCCGATTATAAGAGATGCCGAATAAGAGAGGTAGCCGCCAAGATTATAAGGGACAAATAGAAAAAGAAAAAACAAACGTATGAAATGAAGCCTATTAAAGTTCGTTCTAGTGATACAACATGTCAGTTATAAGAGACGAAGATTAAATGACTTTTCAAGCAATTATAAATAGTGAAACAGGCAATATGCGCGTCAAGTTATAAAAACAGTTTTGAATTTCAAACAGATTGTGAGTTTTAGCCGAAATGTTGACGCCTTTAACTTATTCGATTTTTTTTTATTTAATTTTATTCGATTTTTTTATTTAATTTTATTCGATTTTTTTTATTTAATTTTATTCGATTTTTTTTTATTTAATTTTATTCGATTTTTGTTTATTTTTTTATTCGATTTTTCGTTTATTTTTTTTATTCGATTTTTGTTCGGAATATGAATATTCTTTCATTGACGCTGTACTATCTTTTTCTTTCCTCGTCTCTTCGATAATACCTCGTTATGATTTTAGCTTAGTTCCGCGAAAATCACTGCAGTGCGTCGTGCAATGCAAGTTTTTTTCCCTTAAGAAAATTTTCCATTCTCGTTTTTAAATGATTTTACGTTAATTACTTATTAAATTGTATATTTTAAGCACGCACTCACTACAATATGAGATTAACAAAAATTGCTTATAAAAGACAGCCAGTTATAAGAAATAAATGACTTCCGCCCAATGTATTTCTTATAAGCGGCTTCGAATGTATATATATATATATATATATATATATATATATATATATATATATATAAAATATCGTGCATTATAATGCGTGTATATGTGTGTACATATAAAGAATAAGATGGGATTCCCCAATCTTTCAGTTTACTAATGGTACATTATGGTATGTATACATGTATCTCTGCGTAAATGAAATTAATGGAAAATTCGATTATAAAAGTAAAATTGTTTTTTTTTTATGTCTATTCGACAATTCGTTGTAGTTAAAATTATACATTTTTAAATACATGAAAAAATGTCTCGTGTAAAAATTTTATTTTCAAAATTTAGACCTAATTGTCGAAATACAAAAAAAAAATCACGAAATACGTTTATTCGAAATTTCGTAAAGATAATTTTCCTACTATTTTCGATTTCCCCCTTCGACGACTAGGATCGATATTTCAATTCGTTCGCTTCGGTCTTCGTTGCTGTTGTCGTTCTCACCATCGTCTGAAATAACAAAAAGGATAAATAAAATCAGGAAGAGAAGGAACAATCGATATCATTTTCTCTCTCTCGGTTTAGATAACTAGGTTAGGCTTCTGACATAATGTAATAAGATGGA
Organism: Coronaproctus castanopsis; assembly: GCA_032883995.1. Classification (NCBI taxonomy): domain Eukaryota; kingdom Metazoa; phylum Arthropoda; class Insecta; order Hemiptera; family Monophlebidae; genus Coronaproctus; species Coronaproctus castanopsis. The sequence continues at coordinate 60,415,004 of CM065052.1, forward strand.
CGAATAGGGAATAATTTGCAATAAACGGTGATAACAACACGCCTCGTTTAATAATAAACCGCCATTGAGTATTGAGTTTGATCACGCGAGCTTAAATAATTAAAAAATAACAAGTAAAAAGAAAATATATGAAATTATTCACTGTCTGATAATAATAACGATTCAATTCAATCGGTTTTGCATTTAGCAGAAACAAGAAAATAAGTTAATAATAGAATCCACAAATTATAACAGCAGATTCGATTGTCTTAATTTATTACATTGTTATCAAACGAAAATTCATCACGATAAATAAATTATCAACATCTTTTACAAGACTAGAAAGTAAAAGTAAAAACGAGCGACTGTATGCAGCAGGTAAATAATATTAAAAAATAATAATAATAATAATATGATAATATTTATAAAAAGTATTATATAATAATCATATTCAATTTCGATTTCAATTTCAATTTATTACTATCTCATTTCATTAAACAGTTTACATACATGAAATGAAATAAAACATAGATCGACTCTGCGCGTAAACTGCACGAGGCACAAGCTATAAAGCGCTCCTTAATAAATTATTTGATTAGACATTCAAAGTACATATGAGACGTTAATGTTACTATACACACACGATCATCTCCTTCTGATACATATATACAAACAATAGTAAATACTTATATACACATACGCGCATACATAAAATAATACACACTTCATTCGTCACACACACACACGAACATTTATGTACTCGTGAACTGTACTTATCTATAATTTGAGGTTAAAATCTACACGCACACATAAACACAATCTTAAAGGGTGAGGTAAACGAGAGTGCATACCCTATAACACGATTATGAAGCTTAACTAATAATAATATTAATTGTAATAATAATAACAATAATAATAATAATCAACTGAAAATTAGTTAAATCGCTAATAGTTATTTTCTTATAGAAAATAAAGCTTTTCGGCATTTACGCCATTATAAAGTGAAACATTTATAAAAAAAAATAATTTTAAAATATAAATTAAATATAATTATGTAAAAATATTTGACGGTGATTGTGAAAATATATTCCAAAAATGCTGTTCTGCTTCCGTTTTGTCTATTTTTTGAATTGTTGAAATTTAACATCAATATATTTGTTTATTAATTTTGTTTTTTTATATTTATTTTTTTCTTCAATATTATTTTCCGGATTCCGTAAAAATTGTATACTGGTGGAATTTTAAATTTTTCATTTACTGTTGCGATGTATGATGTCCAAAAGTAAAATATAAAATATAAAAATATACGAACACAAAATTTAAAAAAAAAAAAAATTTTACAAGTAAAATGAAAATAAATATTAAAAAGTCTGATAATAATTACAATAATAACCATAATAATGATGATAATGAAAAATGGAATACTAACAAATTTTACTTTTAAGCATTTCGAAATTTAGTTGCAGAAATAATCCGCAAATACATAATTAATAAATTCCCCCGTCTACGTTTATAATTCATTTTTTAACTCCCAAGGTAGTACATTCAGCATAAACTACTTAGTCTCTCGTGCTAGTTTTATTAAAATGCTGAACTGGTGCTTTACATTCTACGCTCGCCCTAGTATTTCCTCTATTTAATGATATACGAAACTTAGTACAGTTCTGACCACAAATTACAACAGATTTAGATTGTACAAATCTCGTACAGATAGAAGTTTATTTGTAAACATTTGCACTTATTCGATTTAACGCGTATAATTGTTCAATAGGTTTGATATGGCACTTCGGCATTTTACCACAATGGAGTATTCTATATACTAAAATTGGCTGATACAGAGCAAGGTAAATTCGCCTTAAGTGTACAGGAGAAAAGTACCGCTTTAAATAATGTAGGAGATAGTTCAGTCTTCTCAAGTTTTTAGAATAACGAATGAGTATTCCAATTCAGCTTCCTATCCAGCTGAACCTCTAAGTATTTAATATCGTCAACTCTAACTAATTTGTTACCTTTTGCTAGCGATATTTGCGTATCTCTCTACAACGTGGAATCTTGATTTTCTATATATCATATACTCCGTTTTGATAACATTAATCACAAACCGATTCCTATGCAATCATCCTTAAAATTTTTTGTATTAAGTTTTGAAGTGTGTTACGACATCGTGAATCTAGAGCAAGTACCGTATTGTCAGCATAACTAAATACTCTCCCAGTGACGTTTAAATTACACAAAACGTTAATATATATTAAGAAAAGGTAAGTACACTACCATATAGTATTCCCGAGGTTCTCCATTTCACACTCACTATACACATTGTTTATTTCGACGAACATACTACCCATTTTACAAGTAACTCCTAAACCCACTGCTTATGAAACCTCTAAATTAACAGTTGTACAATTTTTACAGATGTATTTCACGATCAATTATGTCAAAAGCTTTACGCCAGAATTTATCTTTTCTAATAAGTTCCAAATACGCTGAATAGAAAATTACATCACGTTTCATTTCTTCGCCTGTGTGATTGGCACCATATGGTGTGGTCGAGTGACTACTTACTAGAGAAGGTCACTCTAGTTACAATAACCTGTGCCCCGCAGGGTCCTTACAATGATGAGATACGATATTATTTTGTCTTTTAATATTATTTAAATTTTCTCTGAAATGACGTCATTTTGACATAAAATAGTCGCCTGCGACGTTATTTTAATATTCCCTTTCACCTTTTACGAGTTTTATTGTAACGATAATCCACATCGTGTGTGTGTATGTAACTGAAACGGTTATTTTTTAGCCCTGTAGGTCATGCATGTATTTCGACATAAAATACAAAATGAAACATACTTTATGAGGAGAAATCTGTTGTCACGATGCTTCTTCAATTAATAAATTTTTGACATTTATTAATCGATTAATTTATATTAAACGGATCCGAATGTACCGAATGAAATTGAAAGAGATATTTTTCATTTCATAAACGTATTGCTCGTGAGAATATCCCTTGTTTGGAAACTAAAATTATGCAGCATCACTGTGTAGTATTTAATGTATCAGTGTCCTCCTATTTCCGTGCACTTTGATTAGTAAATATTAAATAAAGTAAAACAACAATTTGCTTCCATCCGTTTTTTGTTTTTTTTACTACTACGGAAGACCAAAAATGGTCTAACGAGGTGATCCAGGTCAATCCCACGCTACGCTGACCATCAATGTCATCACACCCACTTTACCTTCTATCGAATAACAGAATAGTCGATGCCAGTCATCGGATTATTGTTATATTATTATCGTTATTATATTATCATCATTTAGATTATTCGTGTAATTTTATTATCATCATTATTAATTAGGGTGTAGGCAGATATGGCAATCGTTGTCTCGCTTTCTTAAATAAATTATAATTAAAATATAGTCGATATAACGGACGCAACAACATCACTATTATACTAGTACTATTACTATTACTTCTATCATTAATCAGATCAAATTTATTTCAATATAATAAACAATTCAACAATTATAGCGATGTATTTACAAGTATTCTGAAGCACGCACAATCACATACAAATATATACAATATAGAAATAATTATATACATGCATCGACGCACAATACTCTTGTATAAATAAATGTATCAATATACAAACGTATGCACGCCAGCACGTATAGAAACCAGAGAAAGAGAGAACCATTTATTTACATGGTGGTAGAAATAAACATTGAATTTTACAAAATGCGTATCGACTAATAAACGACTTTCCGCAAAACAACGAATAAACGTTATAAACATAAATTAATTAAAATGTAAAATAATAAATCAATTTTAAAAATTACCGAAATAAAAGGAAACGATATATACAATAATATTGTTAAGAAAACTACAATGTAAAAGGAAACGAGACAAAACTTAAAAATAAATATGGATTAAATTAAAAAATGAACAGAATGAAACTTAAATATTGAGATACATTTTCCTATAACATTAACTATATAGAAATAAACGAAAATTTACAGTTAAAAGTATTATAGAAACGTATGCCTTAAATCTTCTATGTTTATATTTAGTGTTAGCCTTGAATTGCTGATATCGGTAATTAATTATTTTCATATGAACATCAATTATTGAAAAAAAAATTGTAGTAGCCTGGGGAATTGCTGATATCGGTAATTAATTATTTTCATATGAACAACAATTATTGAAAAAAGTTTGGAAAAGCGACACAATGTAATCCTCGACATAGCAAAGCTCTAACTTATCGCGCATGCTCTTGAGTCCAGTGAACCGACTGGTATTTAAAATATACCTCAAACACTTGGTTTAGATTATCCATATCTGTTTATGCTTCTAGACGAAGATAGAACACCAAACTGGGCAAGTGTTAGAACAGGATCAATCAATATTTTATACAAAATTGACTTTTTTAGAATGCTTAAGTGTAATTCGCGATTAAACAGTAGATAAATAGCGTATATTGCTTTGTTTGCGGAGTTTAAATGCTCTGAGAAGTTCAGCCTTTTATCAAGAACAACACCCAAATATCGGATTGAGTCAGATCACTTAATTATTAAACCAAAAATAGTTAATTCGTCAGGATGTATCAATTAATAATTGTGCGTGCTTGAAAATGACGTAACTGTCGAAAAGCTTCGCAATAAAAAACTTTTAGTGATTAAATGGTGTTATATTTTGTTTCGTTTATTATCTACATGTCGCTCCAAATTTAACTCACAATATGGAATTTCCAGCCTGTGGACAAAATTATATTATTTTATTAAATGTAGTTGGTTCCTTGGTTCAGATAAGAGAATATAATAAATACAGAGTTTCGAAACAATTATACATTCTAATACATGCTCTACGCATACGATGACGAACTTCCAGAGTGCGAACTCTATGATGAATCCGTGACTGTACATCACCTGTTACTGAAATGCAAAAAAAAGCCGAATGATATATCAAAAGAAGATTTGAACGATGGACGATATGACCGAAGTTTGGCGATCAACATAGCTGTTCTGGCTTTGTCCTTGGACACCTTTGCTAACTCTGTGGATGTCTTGTTGTACCAACGACGAATATCAGCTCTCCATGACATTTTTCTTCTCCCTGGTTTCCGATGTCCCTGGATGACACCATTCAGGACAAGTTGGGATATAGAATACCTTTCTGGATGTCTATTTATATGACCGTAATATTTTAATTTTCTCGAGCGTATAGTGTGTAGGAGTTCCATTGGCTTCGACATTTTTCGCAGCACATCTCTATTGGTAATATGGTCCAAAATACGGCGATATATATATATACATCTCCAGCGCTTCGAGCTTCTTTTCAAGTGTGGATGTGAGAATCCAGCTTTCCATACCGTAGAGTAGTACTGGTCATACGTAACAAGTCACCAGCCGTAGTCTTAACTGAAGGTTAATGTTTTTCCGGGTCATCAGATTTTTCATATTTAAAAATGTCTCCCTTGCTTTTTCGTATCTCGATCGATTGATCGGTTTCCTCATGAAACCAGGTTCCTAGATATTGAAATTTATGAACTCTATGACTTAACAATTTACTGTTAATTTAATTTTTTCTATGGCTTCGTGCTAACCATTTTGTTTTGCTTACATTTATTTCTAGGCCATATTCTTTACTTATTACGGTGACTCGACCAACCATTTCTTGTAACTTATCAATGTTATCTGAGATTAGAACTGTATCGTCTGCATATCTTATGTTTGAAATATGACGGTTTTCGATGTTGATACCATCGTCATCCCTGAGCGCTTGCTTGGAAATTGCTCCTGAATATATATTAAATAGTAACGGTGACAATACGCAATCTTGTCGCACACCTTTAATTGGTATTTCTTCTGATTCAATATTTTCGCTTCTGACTTTTGCAGTCTGATTCCAGTAAAGTTCCCCTATTAATCTTCTAATTTTCCAGTCTATTCCAATTGCCTCCAAAATTTCAATTAATTTGTCATGTTTCACGCAGTCGAATGTCTTGCTATAATCAATGAAGCAGCAGTAAAGTCTGGGATTTACATTTCGGCATCTTTGCGCTAGTACATTAAGTGAATATATTGCTTCTCGTGTTCCATAACCCTTTCTAAATCCAAATTGATTTTCACCAGCGTTTTTCTCACATTTTTCATAAATTCGGCTGTGAATTACTTTGAGGAAGATCTTCAATATATGTGACATAAGGCTTATTGTACGATATTCATCGCAATCAGTAGCATTATACTTCTTTGGTAGTGGAATAAAAACAGACTTCAACCAATCTGATGGTAGAGTGCCTGACAACAGCACCGAGTTTGGAAATTCAACTAAAGATTTTAACGCTATATGGTCGTTTTGACATACTTTCAATAATTCGCTCTGTATTTTGTCTGGTCCAGCTGCTTTGCCAGATTTTAAGTTCTTTATAGCACATTAACTTCTTCTTCGCGGAAGATATCAGAAGCTGTGGTATTTCTAATGGACTTGCAAATTATATTATCTATGTTAGGTCTGGAATCTTCAAATAAATTGACTGTGTACTCTTTCCACCGCAAAATTCTCTTATATTTCTCTAGAATAATATTTCCATTTTTATCTCTTAAACTACCACCATTAATTGTGCGTCTAACGTTGGTGAATTCTTTCACTTTTTTATGTAGATTGAAAGCATAATGTCTAGCTTTGAGTTCTTCAATTTATCTTATTTGTACAAATTTAATGCGCTATATTTCATTCGTGTAAATTAAGTGGTCATAGCCGAAAGGCAATAAGTATTGCTGTTAAATAAATAACAATAATACATTTATCTCGTGCCCAAATTCTCTAAATAAAATATAACGCACAATTCTTTACACCTTCGTTTATCCACCGAGACTATTATGGCACTGGTGATTTAGCAGTTAGATGTTGTAGATGAGGTTAGAAGAGGAAAGGAATTGTATAATCAAACTAAATACTTATTATCAAACTTATATATGAACAATATTTTTGTTTTTAATAACACACTGCAATTCAAAGCACATATAAAGAAGAACACAATCAATTATTAGTTAATAAATATCTAACAACAGCCTTACGCCTCCACTTATAATTTTTTAAACTATTCCCTATTCCTATAGGTACAGTATTGTAATATGCAGGGCTCATGTAAAATGTCTGCATACGTGTATGATATTTGTTAAAGTTCGGTACTCTAGCAGTCTCATGCATGGATGATCTTGTTATCCCACCACTAATTCGAATATAAAATCTTTCTTTATTTCTAAATACAAACTCGAAGTAAATGCAATTTATTTAAGTGAAATATTAATCCATTATATAGAACAATCATCCTAAATGTGATACCTAATGTATAATATAGTTATATGTTGATATGTAGTATTGATTTTATGAATTATAAATAAAACAAAATAAAAACACAATTTAATCATTATAAAAAAAATTATTTGCCGAATTCGACAACTACATATATACAAGGTTTTTTTGTGTACGCTTGTGTTAGATATTTAAAACATTTTCAAAACTCAAATAATGCTGGTATACAGAATTCAGCTGATTTTAATTTGAACAGAGATTAACAACCGCATAAGAATAATCAGTTTATTTTTAATAAATTAACACGATACTTAAATGTACAAAATTGATATAAAACGAAAGTTGAAAACTTATATATATATATATACATATAACACAAATATATATATATACACATAAATTAAATGACAATTAACTAAAAATGAACGTCAATTCAGAAACACGTATCAACTTCATGAACACTTCAAATAGACTCAAGCTGGCATCCTTAAGGAAGGTCTATTTATACCAATACTAGAATGACTAACCGGTAGTATGATCAAATGCCTGACAAGGAAAAGAAACGTGATTGGTTGAACGTCTGACAACTAAAAGAAACCGGATTGGTTGCTCCATCGAACCATACTCAGATAAGAAATCAGCTGACATCGAACAAGGCGGTGCTGCAATTGAACTTCAAATAATTTCATACAACTTGATAATGACATAATTGTTGAAACACTGCGCAAATAAGAAAAAATATAGTGATTAAACTGTTTTTATTTTATTTTATTTATAATATAATTAGTTATAGACTTAATTTTATAATTAAATAATGACTAAATATAATGTTTCGGATACTTAAATTAAGTACACTTACTAAGGACGTCCGTCGATCTCCTGTTTGGTTTTCTTTCCTCCATATGGTCTCCACACTGGCAACTCTTTGTCCATCTTCCACCATATTGCCTACCAATATGTCCAGCCCATGTCCATTTTTTCTTAGTTATTCATTCCCCAACATCATCGAACATTGTTTCTTCTCTGATGTTTTCTGATTTTAAATTTTATTTTATACATTGGTTGTTGTCGATTTTGATCGTATTTCATATACTTAGTTTTTGTGTACTTATTTTTAACTCTGCAGTTTTTACAGCTCTTTCCAGTTCAAATAATATGTATTGTAATTCATCTACATCTTGAGCTATGACTACTATGTCATCTGCAAAATGTAAATGTTGTAGGTATTTCCCATTGATGTTTACACCTTTTGAACTCTAGTTTATAATTTTTTAGAGCATATTCTAATACTGTTGTAACCAATTTTTATATATTATATATATATATATATATATATATATATATATATATATATATATATATATATAAAATAATAATAATAACCTTTATTTAACATAACTAAATTAACAATTTATAAATATCTGTTACAGCTAAAATCAATTTCTAAAATTAATTTCAAATGTAGTCATACTAGGCCCTTTTGAACAAAGGTCTCTCCCAATTTTTCCACATATATATATATATATATATATATATTATATATATATATATATATATATATATATATATATATATATATATAATTTTAATCTTTAGATAGACTAATAATAAATTAGAATAAATATTTAATAATACTAAAATTTACCTTAATGAATTTTGATTTTTATATGTTAATTTAAAATACCTACTTACATAATCTATAATAAATTATGCTTCTTTTAAACTTCTAATTTAGTTTCATATTATTTTGTTCTCTTGAGCCTAGGCTCCTAATCTGCCATCTGCAGAATTTATTTTATTTTTAAGTTTCGTTTGAGATATTTCGTGAGATTTTTAATTACTACATCGACACATTCAACCTGTATATACGAATTAAATAATAATAAAATTAACATTAGGAAGGTCATATTAAAAAGTCGTTTTAGAGGCAAGTAATTATTTTGTAATTTAACAAACATATTAAATTTGAACATCTTTAGTTACCACGCAATGACCGTAAAAAGTATGATTCGGAAGTTAACAAAAACTTCTCATCATATTTTTCTAAGAATAAATAAATTTTCCTGTTACCATAAAAAAATATTTACGGACCGAATTAATATTATCGTTTATTCTACAGCATTGAAGAAATGGGCGGTTTCGTACAAAGAAAATGGACACCTACTAAAAGACGAGGTCCAATAGCGGCCGAATTCAGTGGTCCAGGGCCAGCTTCATACGCTTTAAATTCTTTAATAGGTAAATGAAGCACATTTATTTTATATAATTTCCTTTAACGACGTTAAATAATGATAGTTTGAAAGTGTGTTTGTTTGTAAGTCCCAATATATCTTGTAACATGCGTTCATACACACACACACATATGTATATATATATATATATCACGATCACGATAATGAATACTTATCCATGTTATCTCGTATATTTCGCTATTTAATCGTTGTTCGGTGTTCATATTCATATTATCGTTTTACCTACTTATATAAATACGTCTATCTCGACAGCTGATACGGTTAGTACGTTCCATTATCTTATCCTTAAATTGTAGGTTGTTATCTAACACAAAATAGTTCCATTCATTATTGGTATTTATCGTTAAATTAAGTGTATTTTTTTTCTCTGTGTGTATGTAGACGCATTCATTTTTCGAATTGTCGGTTCTTCAGTTATTTTAAAACTTTTTCCATTTTTTTTCTTATTTATTTGTTTTTTTTTTTTAAATAACTGTTGCATGTGGGGCAATTCACATCGCTGGTAGTTATGGACTCGATTCGTTCCCAGTTTAAAGGGAAATGTGTAACAAAACAGGAAAAAGAGGAAATTATTTCTACATCGCTGAAAATTGATTCTGTGATCGCTAAGTCAGCTGGATTTTTCGAGTCGATTAACAATATTTTAAGCACAAAAAAAACAACCACTGAAAAGGCATTGCAGGATGTTCTGCACACCCCTGCTACTACAGTGTCAGTTATCAGACCTTTGTATAGGGATGTTGTAACCAAGAAAAAGGTTATAAATAAAAATAATTATTAAATGTGACGATGTTGATGTTTTTGATCGTGACTTAAAAAAAAACATTTGTCCTGTAAAGGAGGCTATTAATGTGTCTTTTTATAAAAAAATTAATAAAAATACTGCCATTATTAATATGGCCTCCAAGACGGACTCTGATAAATTGGCAACAATTATTAGTGACAGAATTTCTAACGTTAAGGTTCACCAGGAGAAACTACTTGATCCTACTATTTGTATCTTTCGTACCAACAATATTTCTGAAGATGATGTTAAACAGCATTTTGAAGTTTGGCGAAACACCTTCATCAGTTACCAAGGTCACCAATCAGCGTGGTAGTCGAATTTATGTTCGTCTTACTCGTTTGCAATACAAGAAGCTGCCTGAGGACAATAACTGGGAATCACTTGTTTTTGCAGAGTCAATCATGCCTAGGATATGCAAAACATGTTGTCGTTAAAGCAGAAACAGATTTTCTAAACGTTCACACTAAATTTAAGGATACTCCATGTACTAATTGTTTACACTTTAACATCTCAAAAGAGTGTAATTTTAAGAATATTAGTGTTACTCTTACTAATAATGATATGATTCAAAAGTATTTAGGGGGCGTTGATCGTGTTACTCTAAGTAAAAATTGTCCCATTTATCTTAAGTCAGTTGAACACCTAAGGTCAAAAATTGACTTTGGAGGTTAAACTTACATACTTGAATGTTGATAACTCCTATGCTTGTCAGCTTCTTTTTTTCAGGTCTCTTTGGGACAGTTGTGCTGACATAAGTGTTATTGCAGAACCCTATGTTTATCATGATGCTCTCTCTGTTCAACGTCCATATATTTCTTACTTTAACAATAGATAGCCTTTATTGTTAAAGATAACATTCAGCATAAGTTACTGTTAAACGTAAATAACATAATTATCATCATTATGGGGGAAATATTTGTTCATTTCTTGTTATTTGTCACCAAATAACCTAAATTTCGTCATATTGTTTTAATGGATTCTTAATTGGCTACTTTTCCCCATTTTGATTGGCGACTTTAATATAAGGTTGCCTTTCATGGAGCATAAGTAGACTTCTACACAAAATTCTTTAATGTTTACTGAATTTTTACATTGCAATGATTTTTGGTAATCATGAACAGCAAAAAAACAACTTTTTCTAATTATAATGGAGAGAGCATCATTGACTATTTCATTGTTCAAATCAGAGTACAGTCTTTGGTTACTTTCTCACTGAATGATTTTGAACTTACCCCTCACAAAAATATCTGCTCTATCCTATCTCTCGATTTACCTGCTCCTTTGAAAAGCACTTCTGGAAAAAATTTATTGATAATATTAATAAAAAATATATTGACTCCATACATGATGAGATTAATAGGTCTGTTGATGTTCATAGCTTAAATACATCAATTTCTAAGTTTAATGTTTATCTATCTAGAATTGTTAGCCTGTCACAGTCTGAATTTACTGTTCCTAGAGTTGATTGGTGGAATACAGCGCTTTATTTGATCATTTCTTCTCACAATTACAGGATGAACAACTCATTACTCTTTCAACTCTAGGTTCAGTTGTTCCCTCAGTTACTTGTGATCAGGTTACAAATATTGTTAAGGGCCTTGCCAATAATAAAGCTGATTCTTTGGACATAATTAATAATAAAGTTGTTAAATATATTGATGATGAATTTCCTGGTTTTTTTAGTTCTATTTTCAATAAATGTTTTAGTTTTCAACTTTTCCCAGATTCTTTGAAACTGGCCAACATAAAAATTTTATCTAAGGTTGGTAAAGACCCTTGTACTCTTAGTGGATATCGACCTATATCTTTATTAAATTCTATTGGCAAGGTTTTTGAAAAGGTAATCAATCAGTAAGCTGGCAATAAGTGTGTTTTTCACTGTCATCAGTTTGGGTTCCGAAGAGGTCTCTCCACAGAGAATGCTCTCTACAAGCTGGTTTGTAGTGTAAAGCACTCATTGGAGTCTGGCTCGTCCGCAGTTGTCATTTCCTTCGATATTATGGTAGTTTCGGATAGGTGCAGATGGTCCTCAATTATTGACGTTTTAAAATAACTTAATGTTAATCCCTTCATTGTAAATACTTTATTAATTATTTTGCTAATAAATATGCTTCATTAGCAGTTGGTAGCTCTGTTAGTTGCAGAAGACTGGTGTGTGGTGTGCCCCAGGGCTCTGTCCTTGGACCCACATTGTGGAATATTTTGTATTCCAGAGTTCATCTTAAATTGGAGCAGTTTTTGTCCTTTACTTGTAAGGAATTTGAACTGGTTTCCTATGCAGATTATCTCTGTTTGATAGCTAAGGTTGACAAGAATTATTTGTAAGTTCCTAGAAAATATAATTAGTGATTTAGTTTTGTCTTTTTCTGTACCCAAGTGCAATTTTATTGTTTTTGGTGATCAGAGAATTGTACATTCTGTTAAAAATTTAAAGTTAATCTCAAGTCAGCCAATTAACCATACAAATCGTCTTAAACATCTTGGTCTAATATTAGATCACAAGTTATCTTTTATTCCACATATCGAGTATATCCACAGGAAATACGACTACATATTTTTTAAGCTCAAAAGATTGCAGCCTAATACTTTTGGGTTTAAATATAGAGATAGGGTCATTTTGTATAAGGGGCTGATGCAGTCACTTTACGCATATGGCTCTCTTCTTTATATTAATAAAAATGTTTTATGTTCTCTTATCAAGTGCCAGAGGAAGTTTCTTCTTAGTATTTCATGTTTATACCAAACCTGTCCCACTTCTGCTGCTAATGTTACATCTAATATCATGCCACTGGATCTTTTTGTCATTGGCACCTCTATCATCTCAGAATTTAGAGTTGTTAGAGACGTTGCTTGTGTCAAGAATTTCAAGTTCCTTAATATTGATCCTCATATCTTGGAATCATTTCCTAGTGTTCCTATCCTAAAAAAATATATTCAATCCTCACTTATTGATATTTGGCAATCTAAGTGGGACAGTTGTTCGACTGGAAGGAAAACATTTGTGTTTTTCCCAAAAGGTTTTGGAGCGTTGTAAACATAAAAATATAATATTAACTTTTACAATGCTCCGGTGCTCTCTGGCCATGGTAAGTTTGGTTCATATCTGCATAGGTTCCATCTTGCCTCCAGTTCTCGGTGTACCTTTTGCTGTTCCAGCGAGTACTCCTTTGGTATTGTAGATGATATTGAGCATTTAATGTTTGTCTGTCCCCTGTTTGATGACCTTAGAAATAAATTTAAAATACATACAGGTCTACCTCTTGTATTTTCTAAACATAACCATGCTGGTGGTTTTCTGTCATATACGGAGTTGTCAATGCTAAGAAAGTTTAAAACTGGTAGGTAAAATTTTTAGCAACCTTTTATCCTGTTTTTAATGTTTTATGATATTAATTCGACTGTGAATCCGCATCTTTTTTTTTTCTCATGGTCATTGCCTCCATCAATTTTATTACTACCGTTGCAACAATAATAATAATATTGTCTATAATTGTTTTTCTTATAATTTATATATATATTATATATATATATATATATATATATATATATATATATATATATATATATGTATATATTTTTGTATTTCTTATATTTAAATACACTTTCCTAATTGAATAGTTAACATGTTCGTAATTAATTTTTCTATTACGATTTTTAAGAATATCTCTGTGTATACTAACTTTGTTTGCAAGTTGTACTGCTTCAGTTATTTTATTAAGTTCCATCTTCATTCTTGTTTTATAATAAATTTAATTTTGATAATATATTTTTTTTTCTTCTCTATGATATTTAGACATAACTTTTCATTTATTTAGTAATATTACTTTTTTTTTAATCAATATTTTAAATTGTATGTGTATATATATATATACGCACGTGTATATATATATTTTGTTTGTACAACATTCATTTTTATATTTACATACATATTACACAAAACTCATTTTACACACATTTTTGATGGTCTAAGAGACTATGTTTCTCATCCCTTATTCCATCCTATTGTTTTAAGTTATACATTGCAGGAAACTACCACACACTCCTATTTATGTTTTGTATTATACCGAATGTTTTCTTTTGTTTCAGCTACTCAACACTTACACACAGTTATCCACTAAGAACACTAGTTTCCTGCACCCTTATAAACACAAATTATTTAATACATTTAGGATTTTAAAAAAAAAAATCTATCAATTCCTGGATGAAGGCATTCCCCAACGTCTTCTAACCACTTCTGTCCTGTGCTTTCCTCAACTAATTTTTCCCATCTACCTTTCCTATATCATTGTGCCACCACGTCAATAGCCTTCCTGTTTCCCTTTTTCTGTCCATCGGCCACCACTGTAAAATCCGCTTTGACCATCTATTATATTCCCTTCGAGCAATGTGGCCAGCCCCGCTGCATCATCCAACCGTGCTTGTTCCCGTATCCATGTATTCTTTTTACGATCCGATAATCTTATATCCAGCATCATTCTCTCATATGTTGTCTGAGCTTTTCTTATGCTTTTTAAATTTGTTTTTGTATATGTTTCCGAACCATAAACAAAAATCGGAAGTACACATTTGTTCGTTTCAGATTAATCGGTATTTGTTTATTGCGGAATACTATGCGTAATTTTCCAAGCGCAATCCACGATAGTGATATTCTTCTTGCGACTTCTGCTTTCATTGTCTTTATTTGAAGTGATTTTTTGACCTACGTATATATAACTATTTACTTGCTCTATCTGCTCCGATTTTACTGCTATTTGTACACTTTTTCCTATTTTCCCCTATATATAATATGCATGTGAATAATTACATACGAAGCACGTAAATGAATGTCTATTCAGAGGACAAAAGTATGAATGTACTGTTAATACGTCATCACGAGCTTTTAGATCCGTGTGGTCTAACACCAGTTTTAGTACTAATATAAACAAAATACAAAGTATTCAAAATCAATCCTTAGAATTGATTACATTCGTATTAAAACTATGCACGACGTATTAAACTATCCCTATATATATATATATAATATAATGAAAAATCAAACATTAAATTTCTTCAATGTCTGCAACAACCTTTACTCACATTAACGTTAAGGAACTCGATAACAGTGATTATCGTCAATCTTTACAGGAAAAATATATGAGCCTAGTATCGTACTTACATAATATCTGAGATCATATTATTTCCAATAACTTATTTACATAAACAATCTGATTATTAGATATTTATTTATTATGTAATGACTTATTTATTAACGCATCTTATTTAATTAATACAACGACTATCTAAGATTATCAGGTAATAAATTTAGAATTTTTTTGTAACGATAAAATTAATTACATTTAATGCGATACATAATTATTCTGCTTCTTATAATTTTAAATTTTGACGACGAACTTGAAAATGTAGTATTATCGATATAAAAATAATTGACCGTCATATTCGGTTAGTTTTTTGCATAATTTCTGTAAAACATCGGAATAAAATCAAGCGAATTGAGTAATTAATTTATTCGTGTACTTATTATGTTCTCAAAGTTCTTATTAAATATTACAGGTCAAACCACCGCTAGTTCAACAAAAGGTCGTGCACCTGCATTTTCATTCGGCTCGAAGTAAGTTTTACGTAAATACACATGCTTTTATATACACACTACGTGCAGTACATACATACATATGTGCAAACTACATATCTTTACTTGAAGGAAAACAAAAAGTAATCTGTCATTAATTTCATTCCATCAGTAACCAATTCTACTGAGAGTCTAAACAATTTTTAGAAATTTTCTTACGTGAAATATATATATATTATTATTATTTCGAATGAGCCACTGATGGACTACGTTATCAACTGGTCCTGCCATTTTTCTTCCTTTTTTTCCATACTGCTTTCATCCTTTCACTGTGTCTTTTTTTTCGTTCTTCGGTCCACAAAGTGCCAGTTCTTCTTCCTTGCTTTTCCGCGAATTCTTTCAAATTAAATAGTTTCTTCTTTAATATAACTCGCTGTTCTACATCTTCAGGCATAATATTCAGTTCCGCCATATCATTTTTAGTCTCTGTATACCATGTATCGTTCATTTTTAGTTTTCGCATGTACTTAAATAATCTTCCGGTGAGCCTACTGTCCTCCATCCGTTGCATATGTCCATAAAATCGTATTCTTCTTTTCCGGATCGCTGTAGTAATTTTTTCCACATGTTGATATATTTCTTGATTACTTCGTTTTATATATTTTTCACCTTGTTTCACTGGTCCTATTATTCTTCTTACAATTTTATTTCAAGCTGTTCATTTAATCTTTTTTGGTTCATTTTTAGGCTCTCCGTTGCATATAATGCCTCTGGTCTGATCACCTTTGTGTAATGTCGCAGTTTAGCATTTCTTGATAAAAATTTCTTATTATATATTTCTTTTGTTAAATAAAACGCTGCTTTCATTCGATCGATCCTGTATTTGATTGCTTCTTTTTCTGATGCATTTTGCTCGATGAATTCTCCCAGATATTTGAATTTATTAACTCTTTTGACCAAACTTAGTTTTTATTTTATCAGGAGCGGCTGTAATATTTGTTATAAATTTGGTTTTTTCGAAGGAAATTTGTAGACCAGCTTTATCCGCTTGTTCTTTTAATAATTCTATCTGCCGCTTTGCTGTCTCTGTAGATTCTGCTATTATTGCCAGATCATCTGCAAAAGCTAAACAGTCTATTAGTAAATTGTCCTTCTTGTATCCTAATCTAATATTCCCAGTAATTTTTTCATCACTCATAGCTTTTCTCCATTCTCTTATAACTTTTTCAAGTGTGCAGTTAAAAAGTAAAGGTGACAGTACATCCCCCTGTCTAACTCCCGTTTTTATTTCGAACTGTCTGGATATTTCACCTCTAAATTTCACTTTAGCTTATGTGTTTGTTAACGTGTTTCTTATTAAACTTGTGATTTTTTCATCTAGACCAAATTCTTTGAGGACATTAAACAATACTGTTCTATCTACTGAACCATAAGCTTTTTTAAAATCAATAAACATTATTACATATTTTTTGGATCTTTTCTTCAAATACAACATTAATGACTTGAGGTTGAAAATCTGTTCAACGCATGATCTATGTTTTCTGAATCCACACTGATATTCACCAATTTGTATATCTAGCTGCTCTTCTGCTCTAGTTTGTATTGCCTTAGAGAGTATTTTATAGGTAACTGGTAACAGCGATATACCTCTGTAATTATTCACATCTGTCTGTATTCCGTATTCCTTTCTTATGTAATGGATGTATCAATGCTGTTGTCTAGTCCTGGGGAATTATTTCTGTCTCCCAAATATTTTTGATTATTTCAACCAATTTATCTTAGCATTTATTATTCGAATTTTTCATAACTCTGCTATTATTGTATCCTCCCCTATTATTCTTCAAAAATTTAATTATGTTAATAATTTCTCCCTTATCTGGAGGTACAGAATCGTGATTCCTATCCCCTTCTTTAAAAGTGAAGGTCAGTGTTGGGCTTTCGCAGTTCAGTAGCGTTTCAAAATATTCTGCCAATATTTTACAATTTTCTTTGTTACTAAATGTCATCTTTTCATCTTTTGATTTTTGTCTTTGAACATAAGACACAGGTATATAAATTTATTTACACTTTGTTTGAATGCTTTATAGAAATCTCTTGTGTTATTCTTCTAGAAATCTTATTCGATTTTAAATAGCCGATCACTGTGATATTTTCTTTTCATATTTCTGATAATCTTCCCTACCTCTTTCCTCGTTTCTATGAAATATGTCTTTTTATTTTCGCTTTTATCTGCATTCCACTTTTTCTATGCATGTTGTCTTTTTATAACGGCCTCTTCACATTCATAGTTCCACCACGAATGTTTTCTTACTTTTGTTAAGCTAAGTGTTTCTTTAGCAGTTTGAACCAATACCTCATATATATATATATATATATATATATATATATATATATATATATATATATATATGAATGTTTGAAAATAATAGGTGTGACGAAACTTAACAAAATAAACAACAAAAGAGCTAAAAACAGATGATTTAATGGAAGTAGCGAAAAAAAGTGAAATAGACATGGTGTGGACATGTCATACGGAATTAGTCAGAAGTTAGGCTTGAAGATGTACAGAATGGATTTCATTTGATAGGAAATGAAAAATCAGAAGACCAAAAGGACATTTCGAAGAATGATATGCTTAAATATGTGGGGATAGACTAGTTGTGGAACCCAAAAGATAGAACGATTTGGAAACAAATGGTGCCCGATATACAATTGAAAAAAAACCTAATAGGCCTCTGGATTTTTATATTTAGGAGTATTTAAATGAACTAAAGTCTTTACATATATATATATATATATATATATATATATATATATATATATATATATGATTATCGTATTGTTCGTTAATAAACATCGTAACTAGCACATTATACGTTATTTTTACGTATAAAATGGACTAGCAATCAAGGCGTTAACGTTAACTATATGCAATGTGCACGCGTATATAATGCTATACACAGTTGAGTTTTACTACCATCCCCGTAATAATTAAGAATTAAATTATTATGAAAAACTTAATGAACTTTATGCTGCGAATTGGGTTCGACTACGTCACCGCAGCATTATATATCTTGAGATATGATTACAAAAATTCGAACCCCGTCCTATATATTTTCAATAACATTCGTTTGTCATCATGAACATTTATGATAGAGCCTCGAAACCATCTTCTGAGGTCAAGGCTAATATACAATCGGTAATGAAGCCGGTACTTTACCTAAATGTGTACATATGCACATATATATATATATATATAAGCATATTTTAGACAGTCAAAATATCAGCCGACCTGATAATATTTGAATCAATTTTCTGATCAATAAAGAAAATTTACAGAAAATAAAAGCTCCGTTGTTTTTTATCAACTTTAGGTTAGCGTATATCAGTAATACACAGTATTCTCAAGCAATTTGCATTTAATATGCTTTTATACTTCAAGGTTGTCAAGTTTGTTATACCGGGATATCTCCCCAATTTATTGACTATATTTTTTTACAATAAATGTATTAACTAATATTTATTGTTGCTGTTGAATATCTTTTTCAATAAACGGGAAAAAATGAAAAAATTATACAAACTAATTTTAATTTTTATGCAACATTTTGACTTAGTAGTAAAAGATGTACAATAATTTATCCTAAAAACTCTCTAAACCCGCATGATCTATTATATACACTCAATGAATGTCGCGTTACATTTTAGCTAAACTTACAAATTTCACCCAAAAAAAATCGTACTGTTTAGGAGTTTAATCACAGACACACGTACATAAGTTAATTTTTCATCAAAATTATAGATTAGATTAATTTTGATTATTATCAATAATTAGAGCACGAAAATAATAATAGTGATTTGTATTTTTGATCAGCTATATAACTCGGCAACTGTTTGACAGATTTCGATTAAATTTCCAGAAACATTTTTATTTGCGTCATTTTTAATAAATACGTAAAACAGATTTCATATTGTGAAAAAAAAAATGAATTTTTTTGGGTGTTGGCTCTAACCCCAAAGAGTAGTCCAGAAACCCACTTAAACACGTACACGAAATATCACTAAAATCGGTCCAGCCGATTAGTTCAGTCATATTCGCGTTAGTTTTCAGCTGACTAACAAACTTGTTTTGTTATCACCCTAACAAAAGCCACTATAGAATTAAAACCGTAGTAAGTTTCCTATATATTCGCAGTTGCAGAACTAAATGTGCAAATACATTCCTTGGATTTTTCAAGAAGACGAGAAAAGTAAGTACATCTGTTTTTATATCGCAAACTGGTCGTTCCAAAGGCAGTGCGATTGTTTTGACCATACTTCTTATCTATCAACGGTTCAGATAGAATATTAACACACGTTCCAACCTTTTTCTTCATACTTGCGTTAAAACTATTCATACAGGATTATGTTAATACGAGCAAATTGCATCGATATCATTATGTAGACCCTAAATCAAACGAAACAACGTGATTCGAACGGGTAATTAATTGATACACCCGTGTGTTGAGATACGCAGTAAGAACTAACTCGCTCCATATATATATATATATATATATATATATAAAAACTGTATTGTTAATGCGATTAGCCGTTTTATCCAATTAGTTATTAAAGTTCACTTGCTTTCAACGGGTAATTTCAGTTTGTCTAGTACAATCGGTCGTTTTATAAGTGGAAAGTGACTAGTCAGCCTGGTGCGCTTTCGCCGGTCCCAAATGTTCTAATATTTAATCTGAAGGGTATAGGAGTAACAGCTGACTTCATTAGACGACAAAATAAAGCAAACTTGGAAGGCCTTTCTTTTAAACGATGGAAATAATATAATTATCAGTACACCGCGAACCCAAATTGAGGACACCCCCTAATGATCCCTTCACTCCCTCTCATCTCTAAATTTGAAGTTTCCTTCACCAGTCTAGCGTCTCTATTCATTGATTCAACTTTTTTTTGCACCATGTCTTTAGCTTTAGTTACCTCTCATTACACATTAATTTAATCTAAGTACATATATATATATGTCGCGATGGTGTATTTGCCAGGATGTTCAACTGTCAAAACGACGGTCGAAGTTTTTTTTATATATATTTATATATATATATATACACATATAATAGAATAATTTCATTAGGATTAAGAGAGCAATAGATATTATATAATTTTCTCAGATGGACGTTTGAAACCAACACGCGACAGAAAATTTATCATCATTATATAATTCTCAATTACTGCGAAGAACGCAGTGTCATCATATGCACGCGTATGTGTATTGTATATAAATAGTACCTTGAATGTTAGCTTATTTTGTACATGAAAATAAACATACATTGGCTAGTCACAACGTTTTGCAATGAACAATACGACGATAATGATGATATATACATGCATATATATATATATATATATATATATATATATATATATATATATATATATATATATATATATATATATATATAATATAAACAACAAGTATACATAATGTCGCGGTGACGTAGTTGCTAGTGGAGGGTTTGAAAAATACAAAGATTATATCTATATCTATATATATATATATATATATATATATATATATATATATATATATATATATATATATATATATTGTAAGTTCATTAAATTATGCAGTACGTTTTCTTTTGTAACAGACATAACGCAAAAGGCGATACAATTGGTCCGGGACCGGGTCAATATAACGTTACAGGTTTAAGCGCTAAAGGTACGTAATAACTTTTTTTTTATTCCTTCATATTTTTCCATAACGATATTCAAATAAATAGTATTTGGTCTTTCCGTTTGAATTAGAAATTTACAAAGTTCGACTTTTGAAGTAAAACTTCTATTGGCACGTTGTATATCGGGAGTTAACCTGTAAAACGAGCAAACGAACCAAAGGCTTATACACATAGGCACGTAGGCAGCTAAGATTTTAACGAAATAACGAATAGCCGCGCATGCAAGCACCAGAGAAAGAATATATATACATGTAAAAATTTTTGGCGTGTTCTGATTTCTTCTGCGCATGCGCGCATGGCTATATTTCGTTGAATCGTTGCACAAAGGATATATGTGTGACGTAGATTTGAGAACAAAATTATTTGAGTCTTAAGCGTAGCGAAAAATGCGTTCTTTTTGTTTGTGAAATTCATACAAAATCGTGGGGTTATTAAATAAATATCTTTTTGAGAAAACGTTTTTAAGCTTCACTTCTTCAACGTTTTTTACATAGGCTTTTCTTTTAGAGTTTGCCTTTACGTGTTGTACTTATTTTATTTAATTTTATACAATTTTTCTATTCTTTTTTTTTTTAACTTTCTTTCCTGAGCTAGAAAACTTTTGTAATAAATATTATTATTGTAAATATTTCTAACTATTTCAGTCCTAGATTATTAATTTTTTACACACTGTAATTAAAATAATTCAAAAGTGACTTGACGCGATGAAAATGTAAATGTCATATTTTGCTTTTTATATAAGGCTAAATATCGTTTCAAGAAATGACTTGACGAGATGAAAATGTAAATGCTATATTTTGCTTTTTATATAAGGCTAAATATCTTTCGATGCGTTATGTAATATAATATTTGTTTAAAATTTAAACATTCTACGTGAACCAAATGCCCGATATTTTGGAAATAGACATTTTTCTTAACATCCATAGACCTTGAACCCTCAGAAGACCTTAAAGAGACATTTAATTTAACTTACTTGTAGTTTATAAAATAATTATACAGCCTGTTTGGACATATGGTTTAATGTTATGGGGTTGTGCAATACATACATAAATAGGATACAACGGTTTCAGAACAAGAAGACTCATCGTCTCCACGCATTGGTAAGTATCGAACGATACGTTAGATCGAGACTTAAAAATCCCATACGTGAAAGACGAGATCAAACGTGCTGTAAAGCAATATGCAAGCCCGTTTGGAAACACACACAAACGTACTACTGGCGATCAATCTACTTGACACTAGTCTAGATGTTCGTAGGTTAAAACGTAGTCGACCGTTTGATCTAACCTAATTTTTCAGTGGGTTCCATCGCTGAATGCTAACCCCTAACAAGTTATTTGTCCAAAGTGGATAGCCATCTGGCCAGTTGTAATTTTAAAAATTAAAAAAAAAGTTTACGTACCGTGTAAGGGACACAACGGTTAAAGTTGGCGAATACGATTTTATATTTCTAGGCAAAGATACACCGCCGGCTCTTTCGTTATACGCTAAAGGTAAAGAACCAAAATCAGATAATACACCGGCACCGGGAGATTATAATCCGGAAAAGTCGGCTAGCAAAATTCTGGATAATTCACCGAAGTATACGTTCGGATTGAAGACGCAAGTAGGCAGACCGGTCGATACACCTGGTAAGAACAAATTCTGCAACCAAAAAAAAAACATTTATTATCCGAAAAATATCTAATAATAGATTCCTTTATTGTTATGATTATTAAAAAAAAAAAATCAATTGAAAATGAGTTAAATCACTAATATTTATTTTCTTAAAGAAAACACAAAGCTTTTCGGCATTTACACCATTATCAAGTGAAACATTTTAAAACATCATAATTTTAAAAATATAAATTAAATATAATTACTTAAAAATATGCGATGGTGATTGTGAAAATATGCTCCAAAAATGCTATCTGCTTCTGTTCTGTCTATTTTTTGATTTGTTGAAATTTAATATCAATATATTTCTTTATTAATTTTGTTTTTTTATATTAATTTTTTCTTCAATACTATTTTTCGGATTCTGTAAAAGTTGTGTACTGGTGGAATTTGAAATTTTTCATTAACTGTTGCGATGTATGATGTCCAAAAGTAAAATATAAAATATAAAAAGATACGAACGCCAAAAATTTTTTAAAAAACACAATTTTACAAGTAAAATGAAAATAAATATTAAAAATCTTACTTTTGGACATCATACATCGCAACAGTTAATGAAAAATTTCAAATTCCACCAGTACACAACTTTTACAGAATCCGAAAAATAGTATTGAAGAAAAAATTAATATAAAAAAACAAAATTAATAAACAAATATATTGATATTAAATTTCAACAAATCAAAAAATAGACAGAACAGAAGCAGACAGCATTTTTTGAGCATATTTTCACAATCCCCATCGCATATTTTTAAGTAATTATATTTAATTTATATTTTTAAAATTATGATGTTTTAAAATGTTTCACTTGATAATGGCGTAAATGCCGAAAAGCTTTGTGTTTTCTTTAAGAAAATAAATATTAGTGATTTAACTAATTTTCAATTGATTTTTTATTAAAAAATCACTACATTCCACATTATATAAAAAATTATGATTATTGTTATTATTATCGTTATTATTATTAATATTTAAAACAGACGAGAATTTTAAGGACTTCGAAAACATTATAACTGCCATATTTGTCACCTTACATCAGCTAGATAATCGTTCGAGCGAATAAAAAATGTGCGAAACTAAACAACAGTTCACTTCGGGCGTTGAAACCTTAATAAATGACAAAAAAACCGACCGAAATGGTCATTTGTTGAAAATAAAACGTATTATAATTATATATATATATATATGTTATAACTAGTGTATCGGGTAATGGACAGCCACTTTCAGCTATGCAAGATGACGCGAGTTCCCTTGTACCCTGTTTAATACTGAACTCTGCCGACGGAAATATACATAATAGACGTAATGTAAGATACGATCGCTAAGCAAGTGAGGGAAATTGGGGAACCTTAAACGGGAAATAGTTAGGATGAAAATAGATAGGAATTAATGAAGTTAGGGGGTCATATAATAGAGACATTGCATCAGCTAAAGGAAACACGGGAGTAGGTTTTTTATCGAATAAAATACAACGAATAATATAAAAAGCATGTTAGGTATACAGTGACGGAATTATTTTAATAACATTTTCTGCAATACTTAAGCATATGTGACATGAATACAAGTTTACGTGCCAACTACAAATTACTCCGATGGCAATTACAAATAGATTATTTGAACATCTAAAAAGAAAGACGTGTACTTGGAAAGCACCATACTGGGACATACCAGTGAATTATTCACTATTTGGAAAGGCCCTAAATCTTCCCGAGCCGGCATACCTCAACTTGAGATTATGCGGCCTTTTATGTTTACACCACTGTGTACCCGTTGTTTCTAAAGACAAAAACAACTTTCTAGCCAGTAAACTGATGACGTAATTGAAAAGTTGCGGAATAACTGTCCACACTAATCATATACCATCATTCACTGAAACTTAGGGTCACTACCTTCTCTA
This sequence comes from Coronaproctus castanopsis, assembly GCA_032883995.1. Lineage (NCBI taxonomy): Eukaryota > Metazoa > Arthropoda > Insecta > Hemiptera > Monophlebidae > Coronaproctus > Coronaproctus castanopsis. The sequence goes on from CM065052.1 coordinate 60,440,179, forward strand.
AGAGAAATACTGGATCTCGGTTGATGAGTTTACCGCCCTGTATTTTACAGTACAAACTTTATCTCCATTTTCAAGTTCGATCCTATAAAAGAAGCACAGGAAGTCTCGGCCAATTGACCGGGTAGATTTCAGACGGAAGAAATCTGTCCATTCCCTAGCAGAAAAATGCTACTAATAACACGCAAATAGCGTGTAAACATGTCAACGCTCTAAAGGGCACAAAATCTAGTAGGCTGGGCAGTAGAGTCTCGACAGCACTGTTATACTCTATCCAAGAAGACTCTTGCCATCTCGCGAGAGAAACACCATAAACGCTGTGCGTTTCTTAATAGATCAACTAGTTTAACATTAGTAACCCAAAACGATATAAATGACGATCGGTATTACATTCGCTTTGTAGAAAAGCTTCGTTGGAGCGTGCAGGATCCGCCACTCAACCCATATGTAATTCGGGCTATTTCGTGATAACAAATTAATGAATATTAAATATGTTAAGGGAAGAGTTTGATAAAGCATTAATAGAATTACAGTCGAGAACGGCGATAGATCAGACATCGGTAGAAATTACGTAAAATATCGGAAACGAAGCAAAAGAAACGACTCATAAAGGAAATACATACAACTGGAAATACACTCGTAGACTTCAGCGAGGGAAAAAATAAAAAAAGAAAATCCTTGCGAATTTACGAAATTTCCGTCATGCCCAACGACACGAAAAACCGTTACGAAAAAGGTTTTTCATTTCGCCGAGCGTGACGGAGATTTTTCGCAAGAGAGTGGCCAGAGTGAAAGACACGGGATGTCAAAACCAAACAACGTACTAACTCCTTCTTTACCACGTTTTGTGTCGCGCCATATTCTATTTAATCTGCTCACGACGTTGTTCTGCCATTTTATCTTCACTTGTTGAAGCACTATCTTCAATAAGCAAATCCCGATATATATATATATATTATATATATATATATATATATATATATATATATATATATATATATATATATATATATATATATAGCGAAACAAAATAAAATCGAAGTTAATCACTAAAAATTTATTACATAAAAACAAACACGAACACGAAGCTTTTCGACTATGAAGTCATTTTCAAGCTATTGTTAAAAATGTTACAAATAAACCAAAGGTATTACTAAAAAACTTTTATAAATATCGATACATTGAATAGCCAGATATAAAAAATTTTTTACAATAACATGTAGTTATAAAACCGATTTTAAAATTAATTCTTCATCAAAATTAATCATATTATTTAATAAATTATTACTACTTCTATGTTTTATAATTTGTAGTTTTTCTAATAATTTTCTTTTTTTAAATTTATATTCTATGTGTAAAATTTTTATATTATCTGTAATGTTTTCTATAAAATGTTTTTCTTCTCTACAGTGCTTACCATAAAGTGACTTGTCATCATTTTCATTTTTGTATGAATTAAAATGTTCTCTTAGTCTATTATTTATTTGACGTCCTGTTTCACCTATATAAAACTTATTACATGTTGAGCAGTTTATTCTATATACTCCAGATTTTTATAATACCTTATAATCTTCTATTTTATTGTTGCAAATTGATTTAAATAATGTTTTATTATTATTTATTGCTATCATAATATTGTACTTTTTAAAGATTTTTAAAAATTTCTATGTGTATTTTCCTATATATTTAATTGATCCTAAATATTTATCTTTTTCTTTTTTATGTTGTAAAGAACTATTATTTGGTTTGTTCCATAATTGATCTACTATATTCGGATTGTATTTATTTGCTATGGCAATTTATTTAATAATATTCTTTTCTTTATTAAGTTTGTTTTTGTTGCAGTTTAAAATAATTTTGGCTCTATTACAATAATTTCTTAAACTAGCTACTTTATGTGATTTTGCATGAAAAGAATCGTTTGGAATTATTACATCAGTTAGTGTTTGTTTTCTGTATATATCAATATCTAATATATTATTGTTTATATTAATATTTAAATTTAAAAAATTTATATTTTTATTACCTATTTCTACTGTAAATTTAATGTTTTTATTAAAGTTGTTTAATTCTTTAATTTTAAAATCGATTTTATAACTGTAAAAAATTTTTATATCTGGCTATTCAATGTATCGATATTTATAAAAGTTTTTTAGTAATATCTTTGGTTTATTTGTAATATTTTTAACAATAGCTTGAAAATGACTTCATAGCGAAAAGCTTCGTGTTCGTGTTTGTGTTTATGTAATAAATTTTTAGTGATTAATTTCGATTTTATTTTGTTTTGCTAAATTCATAAAATCACTACTCTCCAATACATCAACATTATATATATATATATATATATATATATATATATATATACCCGTGTACCGTTTTATACCCATTAATTTGTTTTTTCTGTAATTGATGGTGGTTGATCTCAGTAATACGGAGACGGTAGTTAATGTTAATATATCTATATTTATAGATGAAATAATAAATCGTAAAACAAGAGTCCCGGATAACTTTTACGTTAATATTCACTATACATAAACTGAAGTTGTCTAAGAAATTAAACGATCGGACTAAGTAATCATCGCGTAACTTGCGCGCTAAATTTAGTATACGATCCTTAATATTATAAGGCACGTTTAGGATAGCATACATGTCAACGATTCTATAGTACATTTGTTTTATAAAGAAAGAGAATGTCGCTCTGAAAATAGATGGAACGAATTCTCAGATTAGTCTTTTAATTTTTCAACTAATTTTAAATTTAAATCAAAATTAAAACAAGATATCACTCAAATCGTCCGACACTTTTACCGTCATATTTTATTATTATTATTATTATTATTATTATTATTATTAATACGCTTGTAATGTACGCGGTAATCGCATTTTTTTATTTATTTAACTCACCGAAGCACGCTAATAAGTATAATACGAGCACGCTATTATACGGTTTAATACTAATTGTCGGAGGACCGAAAGATTTTTTCGACATTATCCTAAAATACATTTTACGATTTTCGATTTTAAATTTTTACTTCAATTTCAACTTTTGGATATCGGCAAGTATTTTCATTAATTATTGTTTATATCGAGGTTTCGATGTCTCACTTAAGTTTACTTCCGATAAAATCTGAATTTTAGGAACTATCTCGCCTCAATTTTGTTTTCGTACGCGCGTTCTTCCTTTTTTCTTTTTTAATGCGGTTAACTATTTCAGTCACACATCAAGAAAGAGAAAAATTCCTGTTTCTAAATAGTAAATGGAACAATAAAACGCTTCTTAGACGAACTGTGGATAATTTTGGACGCGTTTATATAAATATTTTTTAAATATTTCGCGTCAACCGGAAAATGAATAATTTTGTTAGCGTCGAAATTTCACGTACCACATACGGGACATCGTGAATGAATGGGCTAATCCAAAATTTTCCACGTCAGGTTTCGGTCTTCGACAAAGCGTACTTTGATTATTTTTTAAAGCTTATCGGTTTTATGCTTCTTCGGCTTTAAAATAATTTTACTTACAGCTAATTTTCGACGTTATTCGAATTACGAACGAAGCGCAAAAAACGGTAAAATATTTATATTATTTTCATTTTTTATTTTTTATGTTTTCGATAATTCGATTTGTTTTTAACCGCGAAATATATTCGATTTGTTTCTTACATATATATATATATATATATATATATATATATATATATATATATATATATATATATATATATATATATATATGTATGTATATATATATGTATGTATATATATGTACGTTTTCAATCGCTCGCATACAGCACCTGGAGACTACGCACCGGAGAAATCAACCGCCGCAATTTTAGACAATTCTCCGAAATATTCGTTCGGAGCAAAATGTCAACTGGAAAAACCGTCGACTACACCGGGTAAGTATCGAAATTTTAATCATTTAAAAAAAAAAAAAAAAAGAAAACTAGGGGCTACTGCTGGAGGAGATGAATTAGTTAGTGGAACACGACGACTGAATGGAAAAAAGATTATCAAAATCACAACATTTTTCATCGAGATATCGCTAAAATGCTGTTTTGTATACTTAACATGGCATACTGTTTGCGGGTGTGACAGTAGTTAGTAATATTGCCAATGAAATAGACGACTACGCGAATGAGGGAAGTCTCTGCACTAAACAAAATCGTTATTATCCGATGATTTTTACCATTCCTACATTTTAAATTCACTAATGTCTGCTACTCCAGACATGGGGTGACATAACGAATTTTTTAAATACTTTCCTATTTACTAAATAACTTATATAATATATAAGTTATTTATTAAGTGGGAAAGTATTGAAAAATTTGTTATGTCACCCCGTTCTATAAAAATTTCCTTAGAATGCTACCCACTCTACATGAGCGATAAGAAAACATGCGCGGTAGTAAGTGCGCGTAATCATCATCATTGTCGTGGTGATACTATGAATCTTCATGAAAAAATGTGTTTTGACGACGCCATTGGGTTCGATCTATTGCCCGGTCTATTACTGCCCCGTATTGACTCAGCTCCTGCAATTGTTTTAACTCTGTCAAAATATCTCGTTGGAGATCTCTCTCTTTTACGACGATTTTCAACCGTAACATGATTATTTCTCCTCATCAATTTTGTCGTATATGTCCGGCGAAGGGTTTTAACCGTTTCTGTACTACGACTTGTAGTCTCTGATCCATCTTTACTTCTTGAAGCATGGACGAGTTAGTTCTTTTCGCAGTCCACTTCACTCTTAACATTCGACTCTAGCAGTGTACATTTTAAAGGCATTAATCCGTTGTATCTCATTCTTCTTTAGAATCCCCATATATATATATATATATATATATATATATATATATATATATATATATATATATATATATTATATATTTATTTTTTATTTTTTTCATAAGGTGCATATATCTTGCTGTAGTTAAAATAGAGTTAACTATATAAAATATAACTAGAAATAACAAAATTAAGAAGTAAAAATAATTTATTATTAAGCGCGGATTCGAGGTATGAAATGATAGAAATGTTTTTCTTTTTTCGTTATATTCTTCTATCCGTTTCTCTCTTTGACTATCCGCCTTTGACCCTTCAATCACGATGTAACCCTTCCCATATACGGTACGTGAAATTTTAACGATGACGAAATTTTATATTTTCACGTGAAATATCTGGGCTTCTAAAATTTTTTATAATCGAAAACCCATCTGGAAATTAAGCCACGTGTTGTAAAATAAACAGCCTGTATAAAAATTTATATTTTTATGTCAAACGTGAGTAATGAGCGATTGAAAAGCTTGGAAACGAAAATACGATAATAATAATCAAATCAAATTTATTTTAATTTCAAAACAATATACTAGTACATTTTGAAATAGAAGAAATATAAAATTTAATTACAAATCGAAAACGAATAAACAAATAAAATAAAATAAAAAACAATAATGATAATAATAATAATCACCATCATCATCATTTTTCTTTGTAATACTGAGTAAGATCGGTTATAAAAATATGCGTATAACTTTTTTTAATTCACATATTTTAACTGGACACGGTAACTTTGGCGGCGAATATCTGCATAGATTCAATTTAGCCAACACACCAAAACTGTCAGCACTGCAAGACAAATACTCCCGATACAATTCGTCATACTATATATCAGTGCTGTTACTTTAAATAATATAGAGATAAATTTAAAATGGATATAAATTCCTCACTTGTCATAAATAAAAAAAAAATACGTAAAAAATTGTTTTCAAAATAGGCGATCAATTTTCTCCAATCGATATCCAAGTAATATAAATGTTATTTTAATATCGTTTTATATGGCATGAGTGCATATATATATATATATATATATATATATATATATATATATATATATATATATATATATAATAATAGTAATAATAATGCGTTTTTATCAATAGTTGGAATAGTGATAATACTAATAGTAATAACAATATATTATAAACAAACAAAATAAAACACGATCACTAAAAGTTTTTAATTGCGAAGCTTTTCGACAGTTACGTCATTTTCAAGCGCGAACTAAAATTATTACATCTTTTTTTATTTAATTATAAACGAACAAAATGAAACACAATCATTAAAAGTTTTTTAATCGCGAAGCTTTTCGACCGTTACGTCATTTTCAAGCGCGAACTAAAATTATTACATCTTTTTTAATATATATGAAAAATCAAAATGTTTATATAACAACAACTTAAAATTTGATATACATATTTCACTAGCTAAACATAATTTCAATTTTAGATTAATTTACAATAAATTTCATTTATAAAACAGATTTTTGACAAATTCTTCATCAAAATTGGTAAATATCTCCCAAACCTGGTTCAGGTTCTATTAAAAGTTGAATATATTGGAGAGTAGTGATTTTATTAATTAATTATAAACGAACAAAATAAAACACAATCACTAAAAGTTTTTTAATCGCGAAGCTTTTCGACCGTTACGTCATTTTCAAGCGCGAACTAAAATTATTACATCTTTTTTAATATATATGAAAAATCAAAATGTTTATATAACAACAACTTAAAATTTGATATACATATTTCACTAGCCAAACATAATTTCAATTTTAGTTTAATTTACAATAAATTTCATTTATAAAACAGATTTTTGAAAAATTCTTCATCAAAATTGGTAAATATCTCCCAAACCTGGTTCAGGTTCTATTAAAAGTTGAATATATTGGAGAGTAGTGATTTTATTAATTAATTATAAACAAACAAAATAAAACACAATCACTAAAAGTTTTATATATGAAAAACCAGAAATGTTTATATAACGACAACTTAAAATTTGATATACATATTTCACTAGCCAAACGTAATTTCAATTTTAGATTAATTTACAATAAATTTCATTTATAAAACAGATTTTTGACAAATTCTTCATCAAAATTGATAAATATCTCCCGAACCAATAAAATCACTACTCTCCAATATATTCAACTTTTAATGGAACCTGAACCCGGTTTGGGAGATATTTATCAATTTTGATGAAGAATTTACCTGTTTTATAAATGAAATTTATTGTAAATTAATCTAAAATTGAAATTACGTTTGGCTAGTGAAATATGTATATCAAATTTTAAGTTGTCGTTATATAAACATTTCTGGTTTTTCATATATAAAAAAAAGATGTAATAATTTTAGATCGTGCTTGAAAATGACGTAACTGTCGAAAAGCTTCGCAATTAAAAACTTTTAGTGATCGTGTTTTATTTTGTTTGTTTATAATTAATTAATAAAATCACTACTCTCCAATATATTCAACTTTTAATAACAATATAATCATAATTCACCGGCAAACGTTGTAATCGTTAATGAAGAGATTTTTTTCCTCCTTTTAATATAAACTAAATTATAACAATCTTAAATTTTAAGTTTGTACATAATATGATATACTCCACACGGTGATGGTTGGAACTATGTTTTGTATCCTGACTGTTAACCATTAAATATAAGTCCACTTGCAAAAGACTTCCTACGACCAAGTTTGATATACTTATTTATATGTTTATGAATATATAAACGATATATATGTAGATTAACAGATATATTTTTTTTTATTTTTTGTTTTTAATTATCCTCATCCAAATCCGTTGGCACTTTTGCCCACAGATCGTAACTTAACAAGGCTTAAACGTTTCAAACCTACTGACTTGGTTGTTACTAAGTAATATACGTAACAGAGCTTAACCATTGGGTTAAACCTCTGCACATGTTGAATAATCATTATTGCTGCTTATTTAAACTAAAGTTTAAGATTGCAGAAAGGAAGTAGCTGTCCTTTCTTGGAGCTGCATTTAAAAAAAGAAATTATTAACGGTCCTTTGCACTTTTATACGTACAATTTTCTTGAAATATACGAAAAAATAATATTAATAATAATAATAGCAGTAACGAGGGTAATGACAATTTCAGCTAAAGAGGTCAATTTTTAATGCGACGACAGGTAGCTTAAAATAGGGCAATTCGAAAGGGAACATTTCATCACTATCACCTAACGGTTGAACATTCGATTTCCTTCAAGCGAAATTTCTTACGCGTCTACTACCGTTCGTCGTAATACCCGGAAGAAATCGTTTGAAGATGCGCGAAAAATACAAACTGATAAAAATTAAAGAAAATCCTATGACGAATGTTTATATTCTATGATTAGTCGAATTAATATCGGACCTACGCGATTAACATAAATATCGATAGTGCTTTTACGATATTATGATTATTTTCTCAAACTTTATTTATTTATTCATTTTTTTGGATTTGTAATTATTTTTTAATTTCTATTTCTTCTTTTCACTATTACATTTGAAAATGTACCGGTGTATTGTATTGAAACTGAAGTAAATTTAATTTGATTTGATTATTATTATTAATTACAGGAAAATTTCCGGAAATATTAAAATTAGGTATTATCACACCAATATATAAAAATGGTGATAAACGTAACGTTGCAAATTATAAACCCATTTGTATACTTTCTACAATTTCCAAAATATTTGAGAAATGTGTAAAGAAGATTATTTTAAACTATTTAAACTATCTGCAAAAACTAAAATACTTTAGTCTAAATCAATGTGGATTCTTGCCTAACAAGGGAACCTGATAATGCACTTTTTCAACATGTAAAGTATATCACTGAAAATGTTGAGAACGGGCACTCTGCTATTGCTGTGTATATTTTGACTTATGTAAAGCTTTCGACACCTTAGATCATGATATTTTGTTGAGAAAACTGTATGCTTGTGGAATAAGAGGAAATATGTACAACTGGTTTAAAACTTATTTAGTAAATAGACGTTAGGTCACAAAAGTGAAGCATGTTCAGAGTGAAAGTGTAACCCAAACTTTCGGGGTACCACAGGGAAGCGTGTAGGTCCCTATCTATTTTTAATATATATAAATGACTTGTGTGATGTCAATGTTACAGAGAAAATATTTAGCTATGCTGACGACACCGTGCTTGTGGTTACTTCTCTCTACTCGAATATATTGCAGAATATCGCGCAAACTGATATTAATATAGTTGCAGAATGGTTGAGACAAAATCGACTGATTGTGAATGAAAAGAAAACTAAATATCTAGTATATGGGGTCATCAGTCTCCTAAGTTGTGGGGTTACACAAAACTTACACTCAATAATGAAACCGAGCTAAAAAGATCTTACGAGGTAAAGTATTTAGGCATACAGTTTGACTGCAAGCTGACTTAGAATAAGCATACATTGTGCCTGGCTAAAAAATTAAGAAAATTGAATTATCTTTTTTACTACTTAAAACAATACTTCTCTTCTGAACACCTTAAACGCTTATATTTCGCTTTGTATGAGCCTACTCTTAGTTATGTATGCACTGGAGGGGGCAGCTAAGCAACATATTAGACCACTTCAAGTACTGCAAAATTTATTGTTTAAATTTGCCCTTAGGGTAAAAACAGCAGTATCGCATGAACACCCTTTGTATGTTCGAGAACAGCATCAGCTGCAGCTACTGGAATACATATTTAAGAACAAACCATATGCTGAATTAAATCGTTGCAAGAGCCAAAATTAAATAAATATCATTCTAGAACACAAGCTATTTACAAAGGTGTTAAAATTTATAACACATTACCGTTAGTAGTAAAAAATAGCCTAAAGAATTATAAAAAGCGTCGTAAGCCCTTGGCACGATACATAAAAAATAGAAACAAGCAAACAAGTAGTAGACTGCTTTAGTAGAATACAACAACAATGTCTTGCATAGAACGTTCAGAGAAGACGAACTCGTCTAGTTTTAAAATAGGAAGTTGCGTTTTATTTAGAGTATCTCTTAATGTGGTAAAGCTGGTTTCGGATTTATTTTTACGTGTATTTACACATCAACATCCATAGGCATGTGTGTAATTTATAGTGTGTTTATACTTGCATATCGTGTATCAATTAATATATTTATAAGTTGCTACATTTATATGTGTGTGTTAATAGTATGCGTGTCTATATATCTTATAATTTATACGTTTCAACAAATGTAAGAAGCAAACAAACAAAGTTATGTGTATATACACGATTATTTTAGGTGTGTGTGTATGTGTGAGTTAGTTAGATTAACGTGTTGTTTCTTATGTATCAAGTCGATTATTTTCTTTTTATTTTTTACACGAGATATATTTATTCTTTATACGGTTGTAATAAACTCGCGATGCGGTTTCTCTCTTTATAGCATGTGCGCGTGTGCGAATGCGACCTAGTTGAGCATGAATAACACCGATATAATATATCAATTGTACTCTGCCATTCGCGCAATGTTTGCGCATAGGCAGTTAGATGTAAACATACTTCATTTGTAAAACTGTAACGGATTTTTGATTTGATTCGATTTGATTTGATTTGATTATTATTGAGGTATAGTAGGCGCTGTAGCCGATATCGATGTCAAGTGCACATTAATTTAACAAGAAATTATCATCATTATAATAATTATTATAAAACCAATTATTAAATTTGATACTATTCTGGTTATAATAATAATTATTGCTAATAATAATTTAAATATAGAAAATTAAACTTCTATCCTTATCAAATTTAAATACGTTAATTTTGTCACAGTTTGTTCTTAAAAATAGTAATAAGTTTGGCATATTAATTGATCATGGAAATTTTTATTAATTAGAATTTAAAAATATAGAAAATATACTTCTATCCTTAACAAATTTATATCGGTTAATTTTGTCGCGGTTTGTTCTTAAAAGTGATAATGAGTTAGCTACATTAGTTAAGGATGGAAATATTCGGCTAAACTAAGGCGATAGTCGGTCATTATAGTAAGACCAGAATCAGGTTGCAATCAATTTATTGATAGATTAGTGATGAGGATCGTTTAAGCAACGTCGCCTGCCAATTTTCTAAGTTGCTAGGACTTTATATATATATATATATATATGTATGTATATTATATGTATATATATATATATGTGTGTGTGTGTGTGTATAATACGAAAATTAAGCAAAAACGTGTATATTGAAAATAAAACAAAATAAACTGTTTTTACTATTTGAGATGTAGTACGATATTTATACATTCCGATTTCACATTTGGAATATACACTAAAATTAAAATTGCTAATAATCGTAATTGCCAATTGAGCAAATTCACAAATGTTAAAATGGCAATTACTAATCGAACAAATTAAATCGTACTTCGCAATTTTTTTCGGTGTATACCGTTGGCATTTCAGCAATACTTGCAATTTTTGTTTTCATCGCAAACTAATCAAATGGGCGCGGTTTACACGGGAAAAAATTAATTGCGAACGTATATCGCAATCAATCGTGATCATCTTTAAAATTAAATTCAATCATTTCGTATCGGCGAGCGATTTAACGAGTTTACGTTATTTATTAAATATAGAATCAAAATATTCGTACTAATTTCGTATCTGGCTTAATAATTTTTTTACATTGGCCATTTCTCTTTTATAGCCCCCGGAGAATATGCTCCAGAAAAATATGCAGCCGCCATATTAGATAATTCGCCGAAATATTCGTTTGGTGTAAGACCGGTAATTGATAAACTGTCTACGACACCGGGTACGTGACCAAATAAACGTATCGTTAGATTTAACGACATTTAAAGTTGGTCGTGCTAGTTTAAAAATAAATGAAACAATAATAGAATATAAAGTAGTCGAAATCGCTAAACTTTTATATTAAAAAAAAAAGCAAAACTTTTCAATTATTAAGTCGTTATCAAGTGAATATAAAAAATATATATAAATATATGTATTGGATTTATTAAAAATATATAAGGAAGCTTACTTACACTATGACCTTAAAAAAACGAAGACGATTCAGATATTCGCCATCTATCCTAATACCTAACGAGTCTCAGTCCAGACTCTTGAATACTAATGCACAGATAAATAATTTCGGGATCACCTTGTCTCACTCCACGATTTAACTCAATTTTCCATGTTCGGTTCCAAAGGCTTATTCGCATTGTAGCAGTACTGTAAAATCTTTTTAGTAATATTAATATGTTTGTCGTAAATCCCTATGAGACTTAACGAGTTTGGTACGGCCCATACTTTTATCGAGTCGAACGCCTTCTCATAGTTTCATATTATACTCTGTGCACTTCTTTATCAACGTTGTAATTGTTAGTAGGTGGTTATTTTTACTAAACGTCCGCCTGAAGCCAGCCTGTTCCCTCGGCTTATCAAAGTCAATTTCCTGCGTTAGTAGACTTGTTATTATATGCGTAAATAATTTATATATTTGCGACAACAAACTAATTGGTCTGTAGTACGATCAGTCACCTTTTGAACGCACGAGCAGATATGCCTGAAGATACTTGTCGCCGAGCAAATTCAACAAGGAACATTGCCTTCGACCAGTATCACCAAATTACTGGCGCGTGCTAGCGGAGAGCTGGACAGATTTCTTCCGTCTGAAATCTACCTGGTCAATCGGTCGAGATCTCCTGTGCTTCCTTTATAGGATCACAATTGAAAGTGGAGATGAAGTTTGCGGTGTACAGCAGCACAGGGTCGAAAACTCATCAACCGAGATGATATCATCCAGTACCTGACAAGTCGCACTTTTGTTTCTTGTTGGGGGCAGTTCACTGAATGATAATTGTCGTTGTTTACCAGCTCGGTTTTCGGACCCGAGACGATGGTAGGTGATTAGTAGGGACAGTTGACAGCTCCGCAACTACTCAATTGCGCCACCACATCATCTGGCTGGAAAGCTGTCTAAGTCTTTGGAAGAAACCGGTCAGCGGTATAAACATAAAGAGACTCATCCCAAGTTGAAGTACGCCGGCTCGGGGAAGGTGGAAGGTCTTTCAAATGAAATAAAATCACTGTAGTTGTTCAAATTCTGCGCATCTCCTTTTTGAAATATATATATATATATATATACCTCATCATCATCATCTCTCGTGACTCGCGAACGAGTATGAGGACCCCTTAACTGACAATCAGTTATATTTATGACGCACATGAGACACAAGCCCGATGCGATGTGTCGTTTGGAAATCACATAGTTGACATCGGATGTCATCATTGCAGATTTGTAAAGCGCGTTTTTTTTTGTGTGCGAACAGTTGCTTCCACGCATTCGGTCACCAGTTTTATCTACGCCTTCCGATTTTGAGCTGTATTTTCCCATTAGTCTATTTTCGACTAGATCTCCAGCTACCACGTCCTTATATCGTAACCGTGATCTCCCGAGCGGCCTGCATCCATCTTCTAGAACTCCGTATATCATTATTTTCGGTATGCGTTCTGGATTCGTGCGAAATACATGTCCCGTCCACTTCAAACGTTTTTTTACGAGCAGTTGCTCTATTCAAAAAGTTGGTGTTCTTAACAACACTTCTACGTTCGATACACGGTCCGTTCATAACACCGTAAGAACTATTGAACCATTGAACTATACACCGACACATTAGTCTGAACGGTTAGATCTCTATTATTGAATACTCTCTTGGATAGTTTTCGATATGCGTCATTTGCCTTTTTTCAATCGAGATGAGATCTCATCATCGAGAGTTGCATCCTTCTTTACAACGTTATCTAAGTAGTTAAATTAATTTACTGTCTGAATGTTAATCTCATTTAGTTGGATATTCATTTCATCGTTGTTAAGATGCATAATTTCTGTTTTATTTAAATTTATGGTAAGACCAAAATCTTTATATACGGTTTCCGGACATTTCAGAACATCTTGCAGGTCATTTTCATTTTTACTAATACGTAATCATCTGCATACTGCAAGCTTGTAACCGCGAATGACTGAGTTTTTTTCGCTCTATATTTCGTCAGATTATATGAGCCTCCGTCGATCTGAACTTTATTTGTATACCAATCCGTTTCACACGCTGATTAAAAATCCGATGCACCATACTCATGTAGAAATTGAACAATGTAGATGCAAGTACACATCCTTGTTTTACAACAGTGCTCATATCAATTAACTGCGTCAATCTCGCGTCACATATTATAGCGCCCTTAGTTTGGTCATAAAAATGTAAAATCTTCTGTGGACATCCAACAGCTTTAAGGCACATTCATAAGCCTTCTCCATTAATAGAGTCGGAAGCTTTTTTTACATCAACAAAAGCCAAACACAAGTTATATGACTGTTCTCTGCATTTTTCAATCAGTTGACGCATCGTAAAATCAGATTTATCACGCTGCATTCGTGTCGGAAACTGCACTGATCTTCAGGTAGGTATGTATTTATCAACGTTTTCAGTCTTTCTTGTAAAATTTTAGCGAAAATACAGTACACAATAGTGCTATACCTCTGTAATTTGTACACTCTACCTTATCCCCTTTATTTTGTAGATTGGGATTATAGCTGCTTATTTGAAATCTTGGGGCACTCTCTCCTCAATCCATATTTTATTGATCAACGTATGTAACCAAGTAACCATATCCTTTCCACCGAATTTGTAAATGTCTACTGGAATACCATCAAGGGCTGCAGATTTATTGTTTTGTAATTCATTAATTTCCTTACGCACCTCATTTTGAGTTGATAGCTCATCGAGCTTCCAGATCTCTTCTTTTTTCGGCAAGTCTTGAAATACATTTGGGTTAACTTCAGATACACTATTCAATAGTTGTTGATAGCATTCTGCCCATCTTGTTTTCACATCCTGCCTATTATGCAGCAATACGCCTACCGAATCTCTAATGGATGTTTTACGTTGGTACCTGATAGACAGCGTTTATTGAATTATAAAATCCGCACAAGTCATTTGCATCGTTTCCACCACTCATTTTTTAGTCTTCTAATAACTAGCTTGCTCTTTTATGAGTATTCTATTTAATTTATTTGTTTTTTCCTCCATCCACATGACGTACGTTTGGTTCTTTTTTTCTAATAACGGCTTCACTTTTCCAATCTAGTCACTAAACCAGTCTTGTTGTCTGGAGTTCTTGAAACCCAAAATATTTTTACAGTCGGCGGTAATTTTTGCCTTCGTCATATTCCAGTATTCGGATACGGTCTGAGATTTTTGTTGACGCATTTATTTGAGCGAATTAGTAATGCTTTGCCTGAACTTTTCGGCACATAATTTGTTTTTTAGTTCATTCATATTATAAGTCTCTGGCCTACAGTTCCTAGAGTTCCTGGGTCGATACATATGGGACCTTGAAAGCGAGAGCGTCGCAGGATGTGATCTGTGTCACCATCCGCGCCTCTTATAGCCCGAGTCAGCAGACATTCTTTTCTATTTTCCTGTTTTATGATCACATAATCAATCATGTGCGGAACTGTCGACCTAGGGTGAACCCATGTTCCTTATATATATCCTTCAACTGATAATTTGTGTTAGTAATAAATAACCCATTTACCGAGCAAAACTGCAACAGACGATCACCATTTTATAGCACCCATAAATACTTTCCAAAGATTTGCATCCTTCCCTACTCTGGCATTAAAATCGCCTAAAATCATAAGGTTTCTTTTTACACGAATTTTATTTATCACGTCTTCTAAATTCTCGTAAAATTTATCTTTATCATTATCTGAGCTTTTTAAGATAGGCGCATATGCGCTAATTACCGAGCCTTCATCGGTATGAGGAAGGTGTATTTTCATGTACATCGATCATTAGTACCAATCGGTTCTTGCGTGACATACTGTGTTATTTTGTTGCTCATAGCAAATCCAACACTCCGTTCTCGCTTCACCAACAAAGTGGCGCCTTTCCAATTCAGTGTGTATCCTCAGAATCCTCGATGATTTTGCCTTCGTCTGACAATCTAGTTTCAGTCTATTTTACATTTTCGAAGTTCATGCAATATTATCGCAGTTATTCTAATTGCTCATGACTTATTTTCTGAAAGTGTCCTAATATTCCATGTTGTAAAATTCCATTTTTTTGAACCATTACGCAAATGTGTTCCTAACTGGATAGGGCCGTGTCCGCAAGGCCCGGGGGAACTCAAGTCATTCCGCGTTGCCACAGAAGACCTAGAAGACCGCTCGTACACTTCTGTGTTATGACAGGCGCTGTTCAATATTTCAACTGCGTGTCCGAATCTTAAACGATAATTATGAATGAGACTCTTTTTATTTATGCAATATGCGTTCTTAACAAATCACAGACATGTATGTTTAAACTGTTACTAATATTAATGACGTGTTTGTGTGTGAATGCGTAATCTAATGTTTTTCTTGATATTTAAGGTGTTCAGGTATATAGAATGTGATCTTTTGTACATTGAAAAATTAATAATCCGAAATTATTTTAAATATTTCGTATAGCTCCTGGTGAATATTCTCCTGAAAAATCGACCGCAGTTATCTTAAATAATTCTCCAAAATATTCATTCGGCTTAAGGCCTCAAATTGAGAAACCGTCCACAACACCGGGTACGATAAAGTTTATCATTTAATAATCGATCGTGTAAATAACAAAAATGCTCGCATGAATATTAGCGTCTTTGACGATCTACCTAAATACATATGCACACGTACATGTAAATTCTATCAAGAACACATACACGCAAATAATTCCGTACTCTCACAGTGGTACGAAAACGTAATAAATAGGTATATATGCAAGATCAGATACACTCTGACATACACACACACACGCATAATATTATCACTTAGATGAAATAGGGTAGCCAAACTTCACGTTATTAAACCCTTAACGATTTGTAAGAATTTTCCAGAATGATTGTGATATCTATTTGGGGATATTTTTTCTCTATAGTGTTGTATAGTGTAAATAATGAGTATAGAACATGCATACTGTTTAGTTATTGCAAACTGTACTGCCAGCGTAGAAGTGGGGCGAACGCCGAAAACAGGAACTTTGATATGAATTTTTTCTAATAGAGTGGGACAATTTATCTTTATACAATGGATTAGACTGTGCAAGAAACGAAGCGCCATTTATTTTCTCCGCCTTTGTAAACTATATCTAACTGACGAAGAAGTTTTTCGTAATGAAAATACAAGTAACCCGATCTAATATTAAAAAGCTCGTTTGTACACTTTCAATTCTATTTATTAGATAATCAGACGCGGGATTAGCGTACCGAATTCCAAATGCGAACTAAAATAGAATTAAATTCGTTTCGATATGTTCAAAATTCTGACTGCTTCTAATAATTAAACCTAACGTTTTGTTCGCCTTACGAATTGTGTTCACGATGTGGAATTTAAAAGTTAATTTTGCATCGAATAAAATACCAAGATCTCTTACACACGTGTGTCTTTTTTTAATAATGAACCCAGTACTTGTATAATTTGAATCTAGTTTTGGAATTGGCTGAATTTTAAAATTCGACTTTCAGTTGGATAGGTCCACTTTCTTCGAATCGAATTCAAAATATCTGATTACTAATCGATTCCGTCTCTTTAGTACGTAAATTATGCATTATCGACTCGAGTTATTCAGTGCAATATACGGTATAATGAAAATATCGATTATTTTGAAATCGTTTAGAAATCTACTATATTGTCTAAGATCGAATCATGGCTGCATCTGATCGAGTATACAAATAAGACAAGAATTGTTTTATATAACACACAGACTGCGGCGATTTTGTTTAAATAATAGCAAAAATCGCTAATATTAAGGAAACTTTTCAACTCATAATTCGTTTAAATTGAAACTACTTTCTTTTCTATAATTCGTAGTTTAGCAATACAATAATATGTTGCGAGAAAAATGATACCGGTTTAGATTATAAATATACGTAAATTATTTTTAAACGCCCGTATTAAAGACAGATAACGAGAAAGACGCATTTAGAAGAAAAGCAACTGATTTACTTGCTATACTGTCGTAGTACAGTTATCACATATTGTTCCGCAGTAGCTACATCCTCAGATCTGGTATCTATTACAGATTCCTTGGTAGCCTACGATTGATCTTCGTAGTTAGCCAATTCTTCCGAGGGTTAAATTGACACGATATTCAAAAATTCATAAGGTTTCGAAGGGTACCGTATTAATATTTCCGGACGTGGATTTTTATTAATTCACACCGAAGTACATTCGAACTAAATTTGAACTACACAGTGATCAGACGGACGGTTTTATTTTTTGAATAACTCAAAAATTAGTCGACGAAAATTTTTGAATGAAATTTTGTTTAAAAATGGGAAAACGGTAGCCTAAAATCAGCTTCGTCGTTCATCGAAAGATCATTTAAATCGATTTCTTTGTCTTCGACATCCAATTCTTCGTTATTATCCCGCTACCTTTCCCGTCCCCTTGGCATTTCAAATTGCCAAATTTGTTGTCACCGGTTAACGTTCCAGACGTAATAGACTTTCGGATCATTTATTCGAGATTATGTAATTCCCCCTTAATGCTCCATCCTCCGATAGGCACATTATTTCTGATTAAAACCCATTTCCTTTATCAACCGCCGCTTATATCAACGCGAGCATCTCTCTCCTGAATTCGATATTAATCGGCAATTGTTCTCCTTTTTCTTTTCTTTACTTCAATAATTTACTCCGATGACATTCTAGTCTTCTTCTTCATGTTTAAATTTCTAACCAAGTGTGTCATATTGACGTCTAAAATTTAATCACTTGTTAGTCTGTTGCGATTGTTACTTTGCAGCGCCCGAAAATAAAATAAAAATAAAAAAGGAAAAGAAACGAATGAAAAAAGAGGAAAGGTACGAATGGAAAAAATAACAGAAGGAAGGTAGTAGGAAATCGAAAAAACTTGTCTGCAGGAAAAAGAAGGAGCGATTAATTGAATTAGCGTAACAGAGATTGTAATCTACGTGCTATGACGGAGATAAAAGGCGAAATTTTTGTTTTTATTTCGGAGTAGTAGACACATCAG
Organism: Coronaproctus castanopsis; assembly: GCA_032883995.1. Classification (NCBI taxonomy): domain Eukaryota; kingdom Metazoa; phylum Arthropoda; class Insecta; order Hemiptera; family Monophlebidae; genus Coronaproctus; species Coronaproctus castanopsis. The sequence continues at coordinate 60,459,041 of CM065052.1, forward strand.
TTTGAAGCAATTTATAATGAAAGTGGTATATTTTTTTATGAACGATTTTAATAATGCAGATAAAATACCCATAAAGGGTGTATAGCATTATAATCAGCGAACAATTTTCCGCTAAATTTATTTAGCGTCTGATACTAAATGTACTAGAATTAGAAATTCATGCAAACTTAGTAGATATCCTAACGCACCTTTTACGATGGCAATCTGATTAGGAATCCTTTAGTAAAAATTATATATATACAAATATAAATAACTCCATTAAAATACATTGTAGATGTAACACAGTTAACGTTGTGATACTAAATGTCATAGAATTAAGTGCTGTAGCAGTAAGATTGAGTCATCTATATTTATACGTATTTAACTTAAGTTAGTTGTAATCCCTTTACGCGCTCTAGAAAACATTATATATATATATATATATATATATATATAAAATTTATATATATTTATTTGACTGTTTCAAAAGTTTTGTACAGAGCACTATCGCGGTAATTCAACTAGCGGCACTTTGAGCAATACAGACCGTATTTTGAGAAAATCGTTTTTGTCGCATGATAAACGAAACGATTCTTCCAGTTATTTTACTGTTCAACGATAATGTTAAAGTCGAAACCAAATGGAAATGTATCTTTTCTTTATCGTATCGTAGTATCGATGAAACGTGTATTACATTAAAATCACGAAACAACGCTTTGAACATACTCGTAACGACCTCGAAAAATTCAACATTTCGATCGCGACATAAAGCTTTTAAAATCTCACTCAGAACGCTGAAAACCCGAATCATAGTTCTTCTCGCAATCCCTTGTCGCCGAACATCTCACCGAAAATCGCTTTAAAAAAATTACCGCATCCTCCGTTTAGTTCGAATAAGAGTATACACTATTATTATCTAGAGTCCAAAAATTAAGAAAACATCTTTGGAGAGTTCGTTTTTCCGACTTAATTCGAAAAATCGTCCGCAAAGCTGCGTTGTGAGGTACATAAATTATACTGAAGAATTATATATATATATATATATATATATATATATATATATATATATAAGCGAAAGTAAAAACGGGAATTGCAATAGCTAAACAGTGAAAAAAAAGATATTTATTCGATAATGGAATTAAAACATAATTAAGTAAAAAAAACTATTTACACTATACATATGGAGTATATTATTAATATATAGTTCGGAAACGCGGGTGTTTCTAAAAATACTGGGAGGCCTTCGAAATGTGGGGATGGTGTTACATAATGGAAAATCTCATGGACGCAGAATAACAGGAATTAAGAGATTTTAGAAGTGGTAAATGAAAAAAGTAAATTAATGAAAACAATAATACAACTACGAAAAAAGCTCGATAGACACATACCGCGCTATAACGTCTAAAAGGGAAACCGGTAATACAACATGGATGGATCAAATAAAAAGAACAATGCAGATAACGTATAAAGAGATTAAAAACATATCCTAGTCACAAGACAAGAGCATGGCTCTGAATAAAACATGGAGATGTAATATATATGGATATATAGTTTAAAAAAAAAAAAAACTCTTATTTCGTACTAATGAACTCGTTTATTCTTTAAATCAGCTCCCGGTGAATATGCCCCCGAGAAATGCACCGCTGTTATCTTAGACAATTCGCCTAAGTATTCGTTCGGAATAAGACCGCAAATTGAAAAACCGTCTGCAACACCAGGTAAGACTTCACGATATTTTTGATTACAATTTCGCTTATTCATACGAATACCGCATTCTTTAAGAGTAGTATGTAAATAAATATAATAATAATAATAATAATAATAATAATAATAATAATAATGATTATTATTTATCATGTTAAATTTGAATAAGACTAAACAGAAAAAACTACAAACAATCCAGAACAAAGCCCTACGATTATGTATAGGCGCTATGTCTACTACTCCAGTGCACATCCTATATGCAGAAACTGGGGAATTTTCCATTGAATTAAGACAACAATTTTTAATCGATAAGTTCCTCTTGCATATCAGTGGCCAAAAAATGACAAACATACTAAATCAAATAAAATAGCTATATAATCATAAAGACGAGGCATACTGGAGCAATAAAATATTACCACCAATGGTTGGCAGTTACGTTAGAACCAGGAAGCTCAATATACTAAAATGTACTAAAATACCGGCATATCAAATCTCATATGAAGCTATTCCGATGAATATACAACTAGAACTCGATAAAAATGAATTCTTTTATAAGCACCAAATCGCGGAAAATAATAGTAATATAAATAATAATATATTTGATGAAATAAAACAAAGAATGTTTCACGATTTCGTAATTGTCTACACTGATGGCTCCTTGGATGAATCCAAAGAGTGGTATGTAGCAGCTTTCTACATACCAATTCAAATATAAGTAATATAAACTGCCATATGCTAATTCATCTTGTACAGTAGAACTTATAGCCATACTCAAAGCATTAGTGTATATTAAAAGATATTAAAAAGAAAAAAATACTAATCGTTAGTGACTCCACCAGTGCATTACAACAATTACAAGTAAGAAACGAAAAGATGTTGAATCATATATCTTGCCAGATTAGAAAAACAATAGTGAACTTAAAGAAACAAGAAAACGAGATACACTTCAAGTGGATACCTTCACACACAGGAATACTCGGAAATGAAGTAGTAGACACATTAACAAGAGGTCGGATATATGATATAAAAGACAAATCGATTGAACAGACGGAATATATTACTTGGATTAATAAGCGTATGATACGTGGAAGTATAAATTGTTATCCATAACCAAAGGAAAAAATTACCATAATATACAGCCGAATATTCCAAAACTACTTTGGTATCAAATTGATAACTTGAAAAGCTGCTATATTAAAACCATGTTAAGAATTAGAACGGGTCATACGCGAACTATAGACCATCTAGCTAGAATGAACATTATTGATTCGGGCCTTTGTCAATTATGCGGACAAGAAGAGGGATACATCTCATTTGGACCTGTTCAAGCTGTCTAGAAGGTCGTGAACTTTTTTTTTCGGTCTGCCTTACACAGTATGGAACAATGCCATTTGCAATTAATGAAATACTACCAGAACCATGTTCTCCAGCGGCAATATATAAATTTATTGAAGATAACAAGATTCGTATTTAATAGACATATGTATATAAATTATATTAAAAATTAAGAATTTAGAATTAGACTGGTCAAAGAGTGTTATAACTGGACCAATAAAAAAAATATATAAAAAAAAAATGATTATTATTATTAATAAAGTCATCTATTGATCATAATTAACTATCGTAACCATCGTGTTGTAATCAAAATCCTTCACAGCTGTCGGTGCTTCGCTGAGTGTACCAAAACCGGATACTAGAGCAATCGTATACACACGGACGTATTTGTTGCCTTCAACGAGTAATTGACGTACATTCGTTTATTCTTCCTAGCACGACTGTCTTGTTCTAAAAAATGTTGCATATTTTTTCGAGTATATCGTGTGAAAGCAATTTTCTACCTTAATTAATAGATCGAATATTTTATTATTCGCGCATTGTATTATTTGATTCTCATCTTTTACTGAAGCATTTCATTTCAAAAATGGCCCGTCAAAACTTATCATTCATGTTCAGAAACCGTAAAGAAAGGTCGAGAACACCGCGAAATGAATAAATCGAATTTTCACGCACTTATCTCCGTCGCGCTAAATCGTTGTAGCGTTTAAAGCGATCGTACATAGTTTCTCGATCGTCCTGTATTGTTGATCTGAACACTTAGATATTTAAATTCTCCGACAATTTCATATTCGTCCAGTTTTTGTAGAGTACAGGATATATTTCATTTTCACGATCAGCTTTCATAATTATCATAATTTCGACTTACTCTCATCAACTTATACAACATTTTTCTTAGTTCATTTTCGATGAAGGCAAAAAATTACTACGTATTCGAAATATGTTAAATTACGAATATTGACGGCACCATTTCAGACACCTCCTTTCCCGGCTGTAAATATAGTATACGTTTATTGAAAATACTACAATCGTCCAATTCCGAGCAAAACGTAATACAGTAGTGATTGTTTTATCTATATTTGTGGAGTTATTCCTATCGGGGTTTTTTTCCGCTACAACGGTTAAAAGCGCGCGAAGTCTATTATTCCGTTATTATAAAAAAATGTGCACGGTGAGAATAAGGAATAAGAATATTTTCACTTTTAGCTAAAAAGTATTTCGTTAAGTGTGTGTTAGGAAACTGTAACGAAGAGAGCTAAAAGAGTTATATCGAGAACAGTACGAGCTATAGTGTTTTGAACATTAGAGGTTGAGTAACCAGGTAGATCGGTTTTGAATGGGATATAAGAGTGAGCGAACGAGTGTTAGCTGTCCGCTGACGTACGACAACACAACTTCATTCCGTCTTGTACGATGAATAGGCTCAATACGCCAGATATCAAGCAAACCGGAAAATCTGTTCCTTGATGTCTGATTGTCAATTGTCAAACTAACTTTCTCAATTCTTTTCCTCAAACCTGTAATTGGATAAATTTCATTATCTATAATCGACAATAACGATATTTTCTGTCGTAATTACTATATTTAGATTTTAATTATGAAATTACGTTCGAACTTGAAACAAATAAAAATAACTTTTCTTTTTAAACGAACGCATATATTATCCATCGCTTGCTCGGCTATCGATAGATGATTTCAGTTAGCAATAATTGCGTGAAATATCCAGCTATCCAATGATGAGCAGAATTAAGGTTTGCTGCTGAACTAATCAGCTAGACGGAATTTGCCTTCTTTAATCTCCTAATCGCCGGTGAATTATCTAGATTTAATGCAATGCTATCAGTACAGCGTATCTGTATGTCTTTTTGTTGTTTCTTTTATAACGTCTTCCACGCATCAAGTTTTCGCATCTGAATGAAGAGTATTGCTAACGAACCAAGGTGCGTTTGTAATTCTTCTCGACATTTTATTCCGGAAATTATGCGTATATTGCTTTTAGTATTCCAGCCTCAAAGTTAAAATCAGTCGATCCAAACGATGCGAGAATTTGTTTATATATCAGTAATCTATTTTCGAGCGATAGTTTCGACTGCTTGCCTATTAGCCGGTAAACTTTCTTTAACTTTAGATTCAGCTTCGTTCGTTTGTTTTGACTATGTTGCGTCGTGTTAATTCTGAAATCAGTAATGGACGATGAAATCAGTTTAAAAATAAAACAAAAACATTCCGCTCAATCTTAAGATAGTTGTGTGCTTGAGGCTCCCAAACATGGTCGCTAAGGCGAAAACAAGAAAGCATCTTGAGAACCTATTAAAATTATTTAGACTGGTCAATACTGAACATCAAAGAGAAAATTAAATTAATGAATATTAAAGAAAAAATGAGTGGGAAATGCTGTAGCATCAATCTGCACTTTAAAATGTAATTGAGGAGGACGCGTCATTAGAAATATAATCACGGATTAAGAAACTAATGGAATGGTACTTGGCATGTCGAAAGAAGAGAAAATCGAGATACACGTTAGAACGGCGATTTGAAGAAATTTTTGGGAAACAAAAAACCCCGGCATAATATGATAAATATAATTAGAAACGATTGAGACCCTCTCAGAAGAGTATAGAATAACAAAAAAAAAAAAAATTAGCTTTATAAACAGAATTAAATCATAATATTAATATATAATATTTAATGACGTAACTGTCGAAAAGCTTTGTGATAAAAAACTTTTTTCGGTGGTTAAACTGTGTTATTTTATAATTTATTAACTACTTTCCCCCGTATATTCGACTTTAGCTATAATAATAATAATGAGAATAACAATATCAATAACATTAATACACACACATATGTATAATAATATTAGAATGTTCTTAGTTCAAGTAAATTACTTTGTAGTAAATCTATCCCTATTGTTAAGCACTTTAAATACTTAGGAGTAATCATAGACTACAAACTTAAATTTAATAAGCATATAGAGTACGTGTAATCGATAAAGTTAATAAAATGTTTTATACGTTGTTATCGATTCAACTTAATATTAGTGGTGTTAATTATAATAATAGAGTTATAGTTTATAACGGTGCTATATATCATTAATTATTGTTACATTATATATTATTATTTATTATAAATTGGACTCTGGAATTAACCAATCTGTCCATGAAAAACATAAAACATAGCAAGAAAAAAAAATTAACATTATAAAGTAACTTTACATTCTAAAATAAATTGAAATAAAGAATAATATATACAAGCATCATCTGAGGAAAGTAATGAACTTAAGATATACGGAGGCCGATGGCCTAAATATATAAGCTTAGAAAATAAACGCGATTGTTCTGCCGAGTAGGAGGAACAGTTGAAAAACAAATGATTCGAATCCAGAATCATATCGGTATCGTCCGGGTGAGAGCAGGTGCTGGTTTCGGCCATTCCAATTCTGTGCAAATGAACAGGTAGGCAACAATGATTTATACGAAGTCGAGTTAATGTTGTAATCATGTGACGAGAAATTGGTCCACTAAACTTTTTGGGAAAATACCACGCTTCTTTGGAAGGAACTGGTTTAACGCTTTTATAAAAACTGCTGACTTTATTGATATGGAAAACAGTCCAATCTGATTCCAACTGGGCTTTCACCGAAACGCGGAGATCTGTATATAGAATACATGGACACAAAATGCCGATGGAGGCTGCTGATTTTGCGGCTTCATCACAAACAGCATTACCAAGAATGTCAACATGACCCGGAATCCAACAAAAGTCGATTGTAATATTTCTTAAACTGAAATTATATATTTCTTCTAAAATTGCAAATATAAAATAAGATCCCTTGGTAACATGAAAGTTGGATATAGCATTAAGGCAACTAAGAGAATCCGATAAAATAAGAATATTGTCACTAAAATTAGAAGCGCGAAGGAAGCGTAAAGCCTTGACGATCGCAAAAGCTTCAGCAGTGAAAATCGAGCAGGCCGATGGTAATTTAAACTTTCTGGTCACGTTTTTACTTGGAATCATGAAGGCCGATCCTACCAGTCCTTGAAAACCATCATATATTAAACATATTAGCGTTTCCGCTCTGAATAAAATTTTAAAATCTCAGATAAAATTGCTGTTGAGCGTTGGTTCTTTATACAGAACCGTGTCGACAGCGGCAGCTCCGGTTGTTACTGGAATATTACCGGCTGATTTGAGTATGTATCAAGCTGCGTTGTCATCAGAATTTAAAATGTTTAAATCTTCATTTATAACTCGCTATTACGTATTAGATCAATTTAATAAAAAATTTAACGTAAATTTACATTATGATAATACGGTTAATATTTTCAAAAGGCTAATTACAACGGTAATTTGAAATATATGGCAAGACAGATGGAACAGTCATAGTAACGGTAGATTAACGTATAAATTTTTAAAAGATATTAGAGAAAGAATTAAATTAAAGAAATTATTGAAGTTAAATTTTTATATAAGTCAAGTTCTTACTGGTCATGTGGTACCTTTGGAACATATCTGGAGCGTTTTAAAATTATATCCTCTAATATTTGTGAACTCTGTGCACTAGATGTTCCCGATACCGTTTGTCATTTCTTGTTTGAATGTACTTATACTAGCGACGTACGTTTAAAATATAATTTAAATGGTTACATTACTGATAATGAAATAATTATTAATGATGGAAAAGGTTTAAACTTATCAAACTGTTGTTCGTCCGATAACTACGCTAATTGTGCTATGAGAAAGCGTATTAGAATATAGTATATATATATATATATTATATATATAATCTAAATTTAAGATTGTACTCCACGAATAGACTAAGCCAAATTGGCATCGCGGTCGTGTATTAAATAAAAAAAAAAAAATATAGTAGAATGTTAATAATAAATAAAGTTCATTCGTTCATTCGTACGCATTATGTATAAATTATAATATGAAATATTAGATCAGCATATAATTATCGATAAATTTTCCATTGAAATCCTCAACTATTACAAACCCCTATTATTTTGAAGAATTAAATATATTATACGTAAATTCTACTCGCTTAATTTCGTAGCAAGACAAGAAAACGTACCGTCGAAATTGCTAGGAGTTTTCCAACAATTATTTTCGATTAACTTATTTGGACCGACCGACAATTAGACTAAATGACCCGAATTAATTTATAATTGTTGAAATAAAATTTCATAAATATTAACTCATACACTCGTGTGTATAATTTAAACCAAAAAAAATGTCGAAATTGTAAAACAACAAAATATCAGTATCAATACATTATAATACGGTTATTAAACCGGAATATTTATATGCAGCCAAATGCTTAGAGCTCAATAACATTGTGGAAAAATTGAAATATCCAAAGGAAAAAGAGAGATTATACGGAAAACAAATAAAGAACTACATATTATAAAGTAGAAAAGAGCTGTCTGACGTTATGAGCAAAAGGAATATTGTCATTTTATGCGCGTATTCAGCGAATGAATAATTTTTTTCCTGTTTTTTCTTCTCAGATGTATACTCGAGAAATAACCAAAAGGCCATGGCTAAAAACCGTATGGGCCTTATAACTGGTTTTCTATTATGTCAAGTCTTTCATCATCATCGTACACCCTAACAAATATAAATTTAAAAATAAAATAAAGATAAATATATACACATATGTACATATATATATATACAATAATTTTCTGATAATTATAATCACGTGTGAAATATTTAAAACGAAATAACGCAATACCGACAATTATCTATAATTACATAAATATCATTATAACAATCCGGAAATCCAAATACTTTCATAATCCATCACCGTTTGCAGTTAAATTTGGAATTGATTTTTTTCTTTAATGCATCATTAACAAGTTAAACAAAATCTTCCCATTTATTAATATTCATTTTGTTGGTAATTCTTTTATTATATTTTTGGCAGAATATATGTTCCATATTTTCCACTACTTTACATCGATCACATGTATCCACTTCTGATATTTTAAATCTATTTAGACAATAATTGCAATCCCCATGTTGAGTCGATGCTTGTGTTGTAAAGTAGTTTAAATATGTTTTCTTGTTTTTATTATATCGATTTATATTAGGTATTATTTTGTATGTCTTCCATTTTCTGCGTTGTTCCATCTGTCGTGCCACTTCTTGCATATTTCCAATCTAACTGGTTTTTTTTTTACAACTTTCCAACTCACTTTATTCTCTTTCCATGCGAATGAATAATAACGGACCAACAAAACAAATCTTTCAGTATTTTGATCAGTTCAAAACCACAATCCGAAATAGTTATTGGACACGGAAAAAGGATCTTGTTGAAGTGTAAATAGATAATGTAACGATTGATAACGGAATATAATTTGTTTTTTTAATACAACTCCTGAAAAGCATTATTTCTACAATCTTAGATCTAAACTAAATAAACGGTATTTATAAATAGCAATGACACGCGCAGAGAAATATGACTGAACTATACTAATTATATTAATCGGTAACTACCAATCGATAAGGTTCGATACGTTTCAGTATTCTGAGATCCAGATCAGTAGACAAAAGTACCGATGCCTCTGGATTTGAATGAAAAAAAAAAACGTTTCTGATAGCGTAATCATATATTACTTCATCGACCCATTTTTGATCTATAGGTTTGCATGGAATAGAATTTGGAAATAAAATTTATTTTTAAAAAAAATCGACGAATTAAATGGAATCAAAAGTAATAGAACTCGATGAACGATAGAAAGAAAAAGCATATATGAAGAAACACTATTGGGAAGAAAGAAAGAGAAAAAGTTTGTAGTTTTCATATCCATAGATGACCAAATTCGAAGAGAAGTCTTGAATACGTAGTTATGTTATTTATCAGTAATTAAAGAATGGTTCATTGGATATTTTTTTAAATGGACGATCGGAGAACATATTTAATTTTTCGCCCACCCGTTAAAATCTTAAAATAAAAAAAAAAACGATACTGCAATAAAATTTTTATTTTATGAAAAATAAGAAACGTTTAAATCGAATATAAGCATTTTATGAATAGTATATAGCATCGTATTATTTCCTTGCGATTCAAGCTGATCGGTTTTTAGTCATTTTTTAAAATTAAAATTTGTACGTTTTAAATAACTAAATAATACGAATTGAATTGTTTAGCTCCCGGTGAGTACGCTCCAGAAAAATCGACGATTTTAGATAACGCTCCAAAATACTCATTCGGTATAAGACCACAAATCGATAAACCATCTACCACACCAGGTACGTTATTTAACTTTAATTCGATTTTAAACCGTGTAAATCTGTGAAGAATTCTCATATATATATATATATATATAATATCAGATAAAAAAGAATCAGAACTAGAAGAAATACAATTCGGATTTCGGAAAGAAGTAGGATGTAGGGAAACCATATTATGCCTAAAGATGATAATTGAAAAAAGGATGGAAATAAATAAACCAATGTACGTTGCATTCGTGTATCTAGAAAAGGCTTTCGATAATGTAAAATGGGAAAAAATGTTCGATATACTAAAAAGAATAGGAGTTGACTACAGAGACAGACGAGTATTCTACAATTTGTACAAAAATCAAACTACAATTGTAAAAACGAACAATATACAAACCGAAGCAATAATAAGGAAAGGAGTACATCAAGGATGCAACCTGTCACCGTATCTGTTTAACTTATGGAACACGCTATTAAAGAATTACATAACATGGATTGTAAAGGAATTAAGATAAATGGAAAAGAAATAAATATGATAAGATACGCTGACGATATTGTCATAGTAGCAGAAAGTGAAAAAGGACTAATACATAATTTAAATGTAGTATATAACCTTCTGAATAAGTATAACATGAAGATTAACAAAAAGAAAACAAAAGTCATGGTGTGTTACAAAACAAAAGTTAACGCAGCAATTACCATTAAATCAGAAAAAATAGATCAGACGGAAAGTTTCATGTATTTAGGTAGCAGAATTCAATGGAATGATAAATATTCAACAGAGGTGAGGTGTCGAATAGCACAAGCAAAAGCAGCATTCAACAAGAAAAGAAAATTGTCAACATCAAAAAAACTAGATTCAGCCGTTACAAAAAATTTTGTAAAACATTTGTGTGGTCGGCCTGTTTCTACGGTGCTGAAACATGGACATTGCGGAAAGTAGACATCGCAAATCTGGAGGCTTTTGAAACCTGGTGTTGGCGAAGAATGCTTAAAATAAAGTGGACGGATAAGATTACAAATGAAGAAGTTTATAACCGGATTAAGGAAGAAAAACATATTATGAAAACTATCTCTCCACGAAGAAATAGATGGACTGGACATGTATTATAATCCGTTAGTGACAGAATTAATAGAAGGAAAATTGGACGAAAACGTACAAGAGGAAAACCGAGAAGAGTTATGGAGGATATGGGAACAAAGAAATATCAAAAATTAAAACAACTAAGCATAAGAAGAGAGGAATGGAAGAAAAAGCTGCGGATTTGATTTGTCCATTAATCAACCAATCAATAGATTGAAAAAAAATGTATATATATATAAAATTTATCTGAAATGATACTATTACTGCGATGAACAGAACGTTTATATTTTTCCTCGTATCAACCTACACCGGAATTATGTGCTGAGGAGGCTGCTAATATTCTGCAACTATTGCAGAACTTATAATCACATTTTGAACATTCAACTTGTAGCTAGCCGAATATATTATACTGAATACAAGTTACTTCGCTAGATTTGAATCGCAGAGTCTGCTATAAAAGACGAAACTTAATAAATATAATTCCAGACTAGTCGTTTATAAGGATGTAAACAATTTATGTTATGAAAAATAACTTTTTAGAGAATTTTAAAAAACTTCATAAGCCCTTAATATGGCACATGAAAAAAAAGTAGGCATAAATAAGCAGCTAAGAGATTACGCAATATTATGTAGACGTACGAGCGGTGCTGGTTCGACTCGCTGTGTATAACACAATTTTTGAATCTTGGTCAAAGGCTGAATTAATCCTATTGTCTGTGTGTTTACATATCAGTATATATATATATATATATAATTCGTAAGGGTGCACGTATGCATGGTACATGTGTTTGTCGTGAGTTTATATACGCGATCTTGCTTGCTGAATTATTACTATTTCAATTATAAATAAACATACGGTTCCTTGATTTATTATCCTAATATTTAAGATGATCAAAATGAAACGAAGGTAAATTATCTTAAGCATAATATCTGCATATAGAATAGTCTCCTATAAGTGTGTGATATCAGGAATTATGCCGGGAGATTTACAGTTGGTAAACCAGATAAAAATGCCAAAAAACACATCAAAAGTAATAAGACAATAATAATACAGATAATAAAGAAAGTGAAACAAAAATACCTGCAGACAAATGGCAAAACGTTCAGGAGGAAGAACTAACAGGAAAAGATGGACGTTAATGGTAACAAGAATCAAGGATAGACTGGAGAATAAACAAATCAGTCCAGATTTATTTCCAACGCAGTTTCTATCGATGGAAATTTCTCGCTGACTAGCTAAAAAAAAATGGCTTAACAAATAATGATGAATGTAATGCAAAATCGAAATTCATTCGCTAGATCACACATTTCTATATTTTATCAAATTCAAGTACGTAAGAGCTGAATACAAGATCGGAGAAAAGTACGACTGATTCAAGAATAAAACCGATACGATTAAAACATCGAGGTGTATGTAATCACGATATTAAAGAGAAATCAAAAAATGATATTTCCAGCTTTTCTCTTTCGGATAAGTTGTAAACAGTAGACACGGATGATAAATCAAACAGTTTTCATCTACAAGAATGTTTAAACTTTATATGTTGTCCGTATTTATTTATAATTTCATTTATATAACAATCTATACTTAAATAAAGAGAATATAATAAAACGAAATTAATCGGTATAATCTTTTTGTTTATTATTAATGCAAAGCTTTTCGGCAATCACGTCATTATCAAACGTATACACAATAAACGTTACCTATAAATTCTATGTAACGTTAATTGTATATGATTGATGATGACGTGATAGGTGGAAAGGTTTTGTATTAATAAAAAAAAAACTATATTATATGGATTAATTTTAATTTTGTTTTGCACGAAATCACTACTCTCCGATCAACATTAAAGAGAATATACGTATTAAAAAACAAACAAAAAAACAATTGTTCCTTTTAAATATGAAATCTTTATCGTTTGATTTTCTTTAGGTCATTCTTTTATTTAGGCGCCGTTATTTTATTTTCTGTACAGCGCAAAATCATTGTCACTACTCGCGCGATCTCGCGCATTTGCAGCGTCTATTATTTATCGTGTCATGCGCAGGTTTTTGGTAAATAAAAGTAATTTGATTTGACGTAATTTTTAGCTCCCGGTGAATATGCTCCTGAAAAATCAGCAGCTATACTTCTGGATCATTCTCCGAAATATTCTTTCGGCGTGAGACCGCAAATAGAGAAGCCGTCTACAACACCCGGTAACGTAATTCTCCGTATTAATATGTACCAAAAATATATATATGAAAATTTCTACACGTGGCACACGATAAATTAATTTTTTTTTTTTTATAGTCATTGTGTCCTGCTAGTATCTGAAATTCTTTTGATATATATATATTTATGTTCAAGCGATCGTATATACACTTTTTCTTCTTCTTTGCTATTGTCGGTTTGGATGTTGCAGCCTCCTGTAAGTCTTCTTTCGAGCATCCATACCATTTCCGCAAGTCAGCTAGTCACGATGTTCTTCTTCTGCCTTCCATTTGACCGTTTAGAACAAGCTGAAGTATAGGTGGTATTTTTCCGGTTGCATTTTTTTCGGACTTCTACACTAATGTTCTTATTTGTTAATCTCGAATTTTTATTATTTAATGTCCATTTAGCTTGTACCTCTATTTTTATGTTTATATTTTTATTTAATGTGTTTTCACCGACTTCGTTACCATTTATTTTCTTTTTCTTAATATTTATTTTCCATTTATTTAATTTTTCTGATTAAAAACTGCAATCATCCACGAATGGATTTGCATCCCATTTGTACTTTTACTCCGTTTTAATTTATTTTTCAGTCTTTCCGTCGTGCATACGTTAAACTGATACGCCGAAAGACTCGCCTTACTCTTTTAGTTTCTAGTTTGTATCCATTGAAAATTGTTTGTGATTTATTTCGGTTTAATATCATATCTTCCCGGGCTATATTATTTTTTTATCAGAATTATATGCCTGCATTATTGGAACTCACTGAATATGGAAGTAAATCTTTCGTTACTCGCAACAACCGTTCTAGTATATATTAGATCAATACAACGACCACCAATTGCTTTTCATAGATGGTTCAAAGTCAAATTCTGATGTACGATGTGCAGTAGGATCCGCCAACGAAATAATAATCAGATTTCACATTTTTCAATCCTCTCGGCTGAACTTTACGCTATAAAACTAGCTGTAATTTATATAGAAGATTCTGTTGGTAGAAATTCTAAGCAGTCTGTCATTGCCACCGAATCTCTTTCAGCAATCACCGGCATCAGTAATTACAAGCGCAAAAATCAGCATCCAGTAGCCAAGGAAATAATCGGCATCCTATCTACCGGTCTTTCCCATCAATCATTATTTATGTGGGTGTTCCAAGTCACGCTAGTATTGCTGGGAACCATCTAGCCGACACAGCAGCTAAAGAGGCGGCTTATGTGCGGGCTGCTCTCCGATCTTCCGATAAAACCAAAAGATATCCGCAACATAATAAACGAACAATTCCGCGCGAAATAGAATATATCGTGGTTAAACAAATTACGCTCATTCAAACCTGATACTAATTTACGGCGATCTCGCCTTTCGTTGACACGACACGAAAAAATAGTCATTCGTCCTATATTACTAGGACACTCTCACTCATAGTCACTCGATCAGAATAGAATCACCACCGACCTGCAGCAATGTTAAATTAACAATAGAACACCTTCCATTGCCAAAAGTACAAGGCTGAACGTATTCGACATGGTCTTCCATCAGCTTTGCAGCCAAATGCAGCCGGTCCAACAGTGAAAATGTCCGTGCCTCTGACCTCGTATACGACACGTAAATGGATCATCATTTTTTTTTTAAATTTAAAATAATATTTTCCGTTCGACATTATCGAATGCTTTCTCCAAATTCATAAATGTTACGCAAAAGTCTCTTTGTTCACATTTGCAGTAGGAGGTTCAAAGACAATTCTCTTGTTTTTTTTTCCTTTTCTAAATCTAAACTGATCGTCTTCTAGATTTTCTTAAGTTTTCCCTTTTAATACTGTTTAACCGGATTTTTGAAGTGCGCGACAATAGTGCTCGTTTTACTTTTAATAAAATCATACAGTAAAATACACCGTTTTCGTAGAAGTTATTTATTATCTGCGATAAAATGATTTTTCCATTCTCGAGCCATTAAACATTTACTATTATTATTGTAAATTTTATTGGCCTGAACAGGAAAACCTTGACTCAAACTAGATGGGAAAAGCTATAAAAAGATTAACGGTAAAAATAAATAATAACTATAATCGGTTAATAATATTCGAAGAAATTATGATTAAAATTTTCATTATCAAGAAAAACTATTACGTATTTAATAATGTAGTACGCAGCGTTCAAAATTATATTTTATTCTTTCAACTACTTATTAAAAATACGTTTTTTATAAATATCGTTTCTTTTTTTTAAGCACCCGGCGAGTACGATCCCGAAAAATCGTTCATTTTAGATAACGCTCCAAAATACTCATTCGGTATAAGACCGATAATCGACAAACCGTCTAACACACCAGGTAGGTGTGTTTATTTTATTTTATTTTTTTTTTTTAAATTTATTTATTCAGTTTATTTTTGGTTGAGTTATTTAAATTAATTAATAAAGGATCGCAGGTAATTCCTAAAAATATTTAAGATACAATAGACTAGTTGTATTCGAAGGTTGTACGATAAAATCGAACCACGTGATAATATAAATTTAATTTAATCGAGGAAATTTAAGCATTAATTATTTTCCAATATTTATTGATATTACGTTAATAAGCAGATCAATTATAAATTAAGCAAGCAATTAGTATGACAAAATTTAATCGTTCACTAAAATTTAATAGAATAATGTTAACGTTAATAATAAACGATAAGTACACACATATTCACCCTGTTACGTTTTTATTATATATTATTATTATTATTATCATCATCATTATTATTCTAATTTCAATATTTTTTATTTTATTTGCTTATTAACACGCATAACGTATTCTTCATAACAGATTAGAAAGATGTATAAAGGAACAAATCCCAAAAGAACGAGAAGATTTTATTGCAAACAGCTTCTAAATATGCGACAATTAATTTAAAAATCGATGACATTCCGATGATATTATGTTTCGTAGACTACGCTATGGCGTTTGATCGTGTTATTCGGGGAAAGGATGTGGCTCCCCCTATGGGCATCCCAAAACACCTAATGTACGTTATTAGTCAGCTGTGTGAACGCAATAAAAATATAGTACGCGTTGACGACCATATAGAATCAAAAGAATTCGTAATGCAAAAAAGAAGTACGGCAAGGCTGCATTCTTTCTTCGATGTTATTCAATTTTTATGGCGAATGTGTTGTGCGCCAAGCATTGGAGGGCTGGAATGACGGATTCTCTGCCGGAGGTAGGAAATAATCTACATTTTGCAGCCGACACAACACCGGTAGCCAGCAGTGTTAATAAGATGAAGAGACTTTTAAAACGACTCGTTAAACTAAGCGTCGATTATGGCCTAGAGCTTAATAGTTAAAAAAGAAAATTAATGGTTATCAGCACAAAAAACGCAATGATTAAAACTGTAAATTAGCGCACGAAATGCTGTGAATAGGTTAAACAGAATATGGAGAGATTCTCCATCGAGAATACAATGAAAATAAAATTTACATAATGCTTCGCGTTTTCTATATTTATGTATGCATCTGAAGCATGGACATTAAAAACAGCTGATGAACATAGTATAGATAGTTTTGAAATGCGAATATGGCGACGGATGCTGAGAATACCAAACAAACGAATCAATCGATAACAGGATCCAAATTACAAAAATTTTAAACAATCAGGTCCTAATTAAAATTATGAAATTTTTCGAGCACGTCATGCGGCGACAAAATTGCATGGGACGATTAATTATAGAAAGGAAGACGACCTCGAGGACGAGTATACACTCGATGAACTGATGTCATACGGAAAGCCACGGAAAAATCGTTTTTTTACAATGTGCACGAGAATCTGACGAATTAGTATAAGACAGAACATTAGTTATATTTACGGCATCAATAAGGAGGATTACGACTAATAATGATGATGATTATAACGTATGTTTATATATATATATACAAAGATTTACATATTAATTTTTTTAATATACAAAATTTGTACCATGCACCCAACAACTCTCTGTGTAATAAGAGTATGAAAGTGTAATTATACTGCGTCAAAGTAAACCTATAATCAATTTCTGACCTAGCTACTTTCATTAATAATATTATAATCATTAATATTAGTAATATAAAAACTATAGGTAATTTAAATTTTATTAGATCTCAGTTCATAAGCCAGCTGGCACTTTCTCTTCAACCCCAGATAACTTTTCTTCCTATGGTCGGAAATCATCTTGGAATTGTCGCTACAAATCTAACCACCTACACCCTCGCAACCTCTTAAACCCTATTAGCGATTAGTAAAGGGGTGAAAAAACCATAAAGTGTTTTGACCCTTTGCGGAAATTTGAGGCTTTTACTAAGTAGCCCTCGGCAAATTGAACCGTGTAAAAAGTTCCCCTCATCTTCAACACCCACCGAATCGAAAATCGAACTTTTTTCACTTAAACCACCCTATTAAATCGAGAGTAATCGGATCGGTCGAAAGTAAAATTCCTCATATACACCATACTCGGGGCAACGTTTTTCCTTATTACGTTATACCTCTATCTTTTACACCCGCGAGAAGATTGAAAATGTTTTCAAACGAAAAAATTTTACTTTATATATATCGTGGGTAGGTTAGTAGCAATATATATACATATATATATATATATATATATATATATATATATATATATATATATATATATATATATGTTTTTTGTATAGATACTTCTCACTTGCGGAATCTTTTCGATCGATAGGTTTACATTCCAGTTAACCTATCTGGCGCCTGTAATTTTTAAGGATGGGTCTTCAGGGTTAACTCCTTAAATAATGATCGCAATTTGATAAATTTTTTTGACTTACTCGCGTTATATTGGCGCCTGCAATGCTTTAGGTATGCAGCAAAAAAAGATTATTGCGATTTTTTGCAGATAAAGTACATTATTCATGGATAACTCTGCAGATATTTGTCTGATTTTGGCAAACCTTTTTTTGTTTAGTTCATAATCATTCCCTAAATAATTAATCCCCCGATATGTAGCCCCTAGTTAATATTAGTAATATCAAAACTAGAAGTAAATTCATAGGCCTGCTGACAGGTTTAAACCACTTCAAAAAAAACTACAACATACTTCTTTTCACAGATACATACGCACGCTTCCATATATATATATACATATGTACATATATATGTATATATATATATATATATATATATATATATAAAGTATATTATATATTCGTACAATTTTTAGCTCCTGGTGAATACGCTCCTGAGAAATCTGCGGCTATACTTCTGGATAATTCTCCGAAATATACTTTCGGTATGAGACCGCAAATAGAAAAACCGTCTACGACACCAGATAGTATAATCCTCTTCGTACGAATATAACCTTCAATCATGTAGAAATATACATACAATGGCGTAAACCTATTTGAATACACGGAAATGTTAAAAATACTTCTTTATCGATATACATGACACGTGTTTATAAAAAAGTTACGTAATAAGTAAGAGAAATTCATTTATTAGTGCCGATTGAAAAAGGGTGTGTAATATAGGATAATTTACAATTTTCAACTTGCGTATTCGAGAGAATACAATCTTTTATCATCCCCGGTTTTTCCACTCGTTCACGAATACTACATAATGTGATAAATACATTGACGTGTACATACAGACTATCTTTTTCAGTCGATTTCACTGTTTTATTCATCTTGGACCCTCACTATTTAGCCTTGGTAAAAATGTAGCACTATATACATATATATATATATATATATATATATATATATATATATATATATATATATATATATATATACAGTGAAATTCGACTATAACGATTCCGCATATAGCGATAGTCCGGATATAACGATGTAAAACAGGTGGCTAGTTTGGTTTGCTATGTAAAAGTGAATAAATAAATCCGGTTGTAGCGATGTTGGATATAACGGTATTGTGTCTATAACGATATAAACTAGGGTTTTTATTCCTTTTGTAACGATTTAACACAACAAAGAATTCGTGGAATTCCTAGTTATATTTTTAAACGTAAATAAGTCTTGTTTCTTTCCCGTCGTTACTCGTTGAATATGACTCATTGTTTTTTTCACGGAATGTTATCCTACTGTTCTCCTCAATTTTCTTCGAACACTCTTCGTCCAATTTACTGTGTAATATTCTTTCAAAATGCGGGTTTTAATTCAGTCTTCATTTTTTCTTTGTGCGGTATGGCGTCGAATAAACGTCGCGCGTTTTCAATTGAAGAAAAAGTCAAGATTATTCAAAGGATAGAGAAAGGAGAAACTATTAACAGTTTAGTTTCCGAGCTCAACATTTCACAATCAACAGTCTCAACAATTTGGAAATCAAAGGAAAAAATAAAATAAATTTTTGAAAAAGACGTCAAATCGAAGAAAAAGCTTCGGAACAGCCAACACGAAGAGATTGAAGCAGCTCTTTTGGAGTGGTTTAAGATCCAACGAAGAAAAAACATTCCGATTAATGGGCCTATTTTACAAGCAAAAGGAAATGAGTTCGCTAGAATCATGGGTAAAGAAGATTTTCATTGCTCCATGTCTTGGATTACGCGGTTCAGAGCAAGACACAACATTGTGTTTGGTAAGATCAGCGGAGAATCTTCTAGTGTACCAGCCGGAGCGTCTGAAAACTGGCTACAGAGCCCTAAATGATGACGTAAATAAACCTCAAACTACAGCATCTTTAAAAGAACTTGACGAGTATGTAAGCAAAAATTTGTATTTAAAAAAGAACAAGCAAACTAAAATTACAGATTTTTTTATCAAAAATTAAAGAATGTACAGAATATAAAATTACATAGCAACTAATGCCGATTATTAGTTATTAGGTACGTTATGTGATTTTTTTATATGTGTGTACATATATTCATAATAATATGTATAAGGCATGTTTTTAACCGTTAAAAATTGAATTAGGTATGTACCTATGTACATGCATATTAAAACAATAAATATGTATAATATAAAACTGTTTTTTTTCCGTCACCCCTCTCATTCCGGATATAACGATTTCCGGATATAACGATCAATTTTGTCTGGTCCCTTCAATATCGTTATAACCGGATTTCACTGTATATATATATATATATTAATCCTATATCGGTCCACTGCTGAACGTAGTTTCTTCCTAATCTCTTCTATTCGTTCCTGTTCT
The DNA here is from genome assembly GCA_032883995.1 of Coronaproctus castanopsis. Classification (NCBI taxonomy): domain Eukaryota; kingdom Metazoa; phylum Arthropoda; class Insecta; order Hemiptera; family Monophlebidae; genus Coronaproctus; species Coronaproctus castanopsis. The sequence goes on from CM065052.1 coordinate 60,479,713, forward strand.
GAGCTTTCAGAATCCATATCTACTCCGCTACCTGAGCTATACCGTCATAACAACCAGCAGCGGTCTCTGAATGTTTCTTCTTTTATGAAGCGTCCACCGTTCCAAAGCTTATTGTGTACATATATATATATATAATTCAATTTCCCCCAAAAAATGGTATGAAACACAACTACTTCCACTTTCGTAGTCCATAAATAGGACAACCTCATCTAAACCTTGGGTGGGTAGAACCTCCAGTTTTATTAATAAGACACTTTTATCAATTGGGTGTTGATATGTTTAACTAACATTCAAACAGCTAATTATATACAACGCTACGCGTGGTAATTAATAGTAACTTCCACTTTCGTAGTCCATAAATAGGACAACCTCATCTAAACCTTGGGTGTGTAGAATCTCCAGTTTTATTAATAAGACACTTTTATCAATTGGGTGTTGATATGTTTAACTAACATTCAAAGAGCTAATTATATACAACGCTACGCGTGGTAATTAATAGTTATATGATGATGAGAACTTTTGCCTTGAAACCCACAATCGTTAGGTTAACGTTCAAGTACTGTAATGACTTACATATATTATATACATATATATATAAAGAAGATTATACGTTTTAAATTACGAAATAATACGAATTGAACTGTTTAGCGCCCGGTGAGTACGCTCCAGAAAAATCGATGATTTTAGATAACGCTCCAAAATATTCATTCGGTATAAGACCACAAATCGACAAACCATCTACCACACCAGGTAGGTTATTTAGTTGTTTATCGGACTTTTCATTACTAGGAATGTTTTCGCAGAAATATTTAAAAATTTATATATATATAATTTTTTTAGCTCCCTGTGAATATGCTCCAGAAAAATCTGCAGCTATACTTTTGGATCATTCTCCAAAGTATTCCTTCGGTGTGAGACCGGTGATAGAGAAACCATCTACAACACCCGGTAATCTAATATGCTAATTGTATTATGTAATGTATATATATATATATATATATATATATATATATATATATATATATATATATTCTAATAAATTACTATTAATTAAAGATAAATTAATAAGTTCCGCGAAATTAATAACTATCTTCAATATTAATTCTCGTTCGATTCGAATTAGAATCAGTTTAAAATAAATTATTATTTCTTAAATAAAACATTCACGATCATGCGATTAATCTTGAAACCGCATCTGTGTTTGCGCTTCCCTTAACCAATTTTTGCTAGAAACCTTCTCCATATTATCGTATCACTTTATTTTATCCGTTGACCACCATTGTAATTATTCGAGCGACGTGACCAGCCTATCTTTATTTTAATTTGACCATCTGCTCCACAGCATCGTTTTCATTCTCATATCCATGTCTTCTTTTTTTGAACTGATAGTCCTGTATTAAGTATTACACAAGTTCGAATCGTTTTTTCTTATATTATAAGCCTACTATCATTTTTCTTTCCTAGCGTTTTCTTTGTCCGCTTGTTGACGCAGTCTTTTCCATTTTTTACGATATTTTACGTCCTCTATCCCAACACCGGCATGCTCCATATCCTTGTTGATGGAGTCTATCCAACGTCTTTTTGAAAAGCCTACTCTCATTGTTAAACGTAATCATATATACATATATATATATATGAAAATTACTCTCGACGATGTGATAATAATAGACATAATTATTTTATTATTTTTAAAACGAATAAATCTAAAAAAAAAAAAGTATATAGAATAAGTATAATTAAAGAAAAAAACACATGACCGAACAATTAAAGTACGAACGTTCGATCGCCGGTTATTAATAAATAAGCTCGGTGAAAAATTCGTCGGGGAAAATTAAAAAATTGCAATTAAATAAATTATAATGAAAAATCATTGAATAATAAATTATACCGGCCTATTGATGTACATATATACGTAATAGTTTAAATCCTTTACGAGATCCATTTCGTAGGATTAATACCGAAATAGGAGTATATACAGGGGGACCGAGAAAGAAGACGGACGATTTTGCTGTTATAACTCAAAAACTGCTCGAACAAAATTTTTCAACGAAATTTTATTTCAAAATAGAAAAACGAGAGAGTAAATCATTTGTGGAACACAATATCGTTCGGATGACCACCATTTGCAACACTACATTCATTCTGCAAAATTTTCGAAGACCTTTTCGATCATTGGTCGCTGAATGTTTGAAATTTCATCAGAAATCCGAGTTTTCAGGTCTCCCAGATCTGGTGAACGTTTTTTTTTCCAAGGTATTCCCACAAAAAAAATAGTCGCTTAACTTTGAATTCTTTTCGAAACTCACTTTGTATACGATCAATTCGCGCCGAAAATAACGTTCCAATCAAAACGTTCTCCTTCTCGTTCTAGAATGCCGTGATAACCTGAACTGAAAAAAAATCTCCCGTGTGTATACTAAACGTGAAGCACGCGGTTTGCGTCAGTGCTACCAACTGCGCAAAAAACAAAGTCGTCCGTCTTCTCCGGGTCGCCCTATATATTTTTTCGTGCGTGCGTGTATCTAAGATTTATTTTTAAAAACGTATAAACGAACTCAGAAATGATAATTATTTTTTACAGCGAAAAAATATGTTCCTAGAAAAAGGAATGAGTATTTTACAAAGTTCATAAATCTGACTAGTTCGTATATAATTTAAATAATACGTTTAATCGATTTTCATTTTATTCAGCTCCCGGAGACTATGCACCCGAAAAGTCTGCGGCCATTATTTTAGACAACGCTCCTAAGTATACTTTCGGGGTAAGACCGCGAATTGAACCTTTGAACACGACGCCAGGTTAGTTGTGTGAAGTGTATCGCGAATATTTAAAATTTTAATTAATATATATATATATGTATAATAATAATAATCGATTTTAAGATAACTTAAGGTAAGTACAGCTTTTATTTAAATAATTTTTTGTATATTTCATATTTATTTAACCGATGCGCACGACTCTTATATATTATGCTTACAGCGTTTACACGCGTAATTAATTCGAATAAACGGACACGTAGATATGCACAAATACGAAATACGTGAAGTAGCTAATTAATCGAATATAAGTTTTTCGTTAAGAATTAATTAAAATAAATTGCTATTCGGATTTTAGTATCCGATGCTGATGATAATGACTAGATGTGTTAGAATTTTCCTTAGAGGAAATTCGAAGTAGAACATTTAGTCGTATTAAAAAAAAGGACTCGTAAAAGTAATAAAATTTAATTAAACCGTCGAATTTACGCGTAACTATATATTTGTAATTTAATAATTTTTAGAGGAATCCTTTAAATACTTATTTTCCGAGCTGAATGTAAGCCTTTTCGAATAGGCTATATAAATATATATATATATGCATGTGTGTGTGTGTGTATTCGTCGCAATATTTTAAAAATAAACTTTAATACTTTCAGTCGAACGCATGAAATTTTTACACAAAATTATACAATTTCGGTGCGCGAAATAATTATTACAACAAAATGACTCGAGTAGGTTAAAAGACAGTATTCTACATGTTACAAATATTAAAAGCATAAAACTTATACTCGGATAAAAAAGCGTAAAAACAGGAATATAACGGAGCCTGAAGTGACAATACGTACGGAAAACATGTATACATAAAATTGAAAGTTGTAAATGGATAAAGATCGAAGAAGTAGAAACGTTCAAAAATGTATGAATATCGTAATAACAGACGAATACTTCGGTTAGAACGAACATGTAGAGCACACAATTAAGAAACAAATAAAGCTCCGTACCTCGGGGAGCAGGAAATAAGTGAAACTTCAAAACGTTATCCCGAAAAGACGCTTATTTAATAAACTCGCGTTTTCGTACAAATTTCACAAACAAATGGAATGCACTGTCCGAAAAATGTAAGAATATCGTAATAACAGACGAATACTTCGGTTAGAACGAACATGTAGAGCACACAATTAAGAAACAAATAAAGCTCCGTACCTCGGGGAGCAGGAAAGAAGTGAAACTTCAAAACGTTATCCCGAAAAGACGCTTATTTAATAAACTCCCGATTTCGTACAAATTTCACAAACAAATGGAATGCACTGTCCGAAAAATGTAAGAATATCGTAATAACAGACGAATACTTCGGTTAGAACGAACATGTACAGCACACAATTAAGAAACAAATAAAGCTCCGTACCTCGGGGAGCAGGAAAGAAGTGTGAAACTTCAAAACGTTATCCCGAAAAGACGCTATAAACTCGCGATTTCGTATAAATTTTACAAAGAAATGGAACGCACTGTATGCTTATTCTCAAATCTACGTCGCACATACATCGTTTGTGCAGCGAAGATTTGAACGAAATAACGGATAGCCGTGCGCGCATGCGCAAAGAAAGAATATGAATAGGTAAAAAATTTCATAACTTCTGTACTTGTTTGTATGTATGTATGTAAATACACACGTATACGAGTACAGCATGCGGGAAATATTGGAGGAACCCGACTACACTGTGAGAATGCATGTGCCTCGCTCGCTCGTTTTACGTGTTAACTCCCCATATACAGCGCGCAAATAGAAGTTTCGCTACGAAAATTAAGATTTACGATCCCTATAATGTATATGTTAAAATCTTATTGCAGTGACCCGATAATGCGCTACGGCAATCCCAAATGGAATATGTATTAATTTTTATGGCCGAACTGTGAAAAACGTAAGTTTTAAAGGAATAAATTGTCAACAACGAAAAATGCTTTGCAATTGTAATAGTAATAAAAATCAATCACAGTACCTATATTATGAATCTTTTGCAACAGTTAGCTACACATAAAAATGCTGTAACCGTAAAGTGAAAGAAATAGAAATAAACGAACACACTACTAAAGGATACGAAGAACAATACGGGACAAAAATAATTTTTGCACGTAGAACAGAGGAATATAATATTGCCTATATTATATAATAAAATACCAGCCGAAATCTTGAACAAAAGAAAACTAGAACTTTGAAAAAAAAAATCATTAAAATATGGTTGATAAAAAACGAGTGGGATAACAATAAAACGAAGAAGAATTTCAAAGGGATTTGATATTGAATTAAAGAAATGTATGGGAAGGGAAACAGAACAGGAGAGAGAAGAGAAAAGGAGTAATAAAATGATTAAGTTTAAAGTATACCTACGTTATAAGGCGTACGGATTGCTCTCCGTTGTATTTACTTAAGCTGTTTTTATTTAAATAATGTGTCCAACCTTACCTATGTCGCATGATTATATATTCGGTATATTAAATAACGCGTAATAGATGTTATTTATGTCAGTATAAATGAAAGGAAGTTTTTTAATGCATGTATAGTATAAGGAATTATTGTAAAGTTTTAAATATCGCAATAAACGAAAGCATTCTTTACATATCGGTCTACTACCCTCGCAGCAATAGAATAATACCTTTACACGCGCACACTTTACACATTAAGGTTACATAACAAATCTACATTGTCATAACACCCGCAGACATTCGTATAAACGTAAACTTAAATAACACACGAAGGAATAATATTAATGGGCAATAATGAATTGATAAGATAACAGATTTCACGCACACACATACACCGATTTAGTATGCACATGAAAACGGAAAAATGAAAAAATAATTAGTAAATATAACAGAGGGTTATCTGCCAACGGGTGAAATGTACCCCGTAAAAAATTGCGTAAAATACTACTTTTTAAATAATTCTATAAAATTCTTAACGAGTTATGTATTTCTATAAAATTGCCATACGCTGGGTCAACTAAGCGCCATTTAGCATTAAAAATTTATGTTACAATAGTTGTACATGCACACCTTTACATATTAAGAAGAACAGAAACCATGACAATACATGAGGTCACACAACATAACTACATTATTATAACACCCAGATACATTCGTATAAACGTAACAATACGCTTGAATAACGTATAAATAGAGTAGTTGAGTATTAATGGTAATAATGAATTGAATAACATAACAGATTTCACACTCACACCTCACGCATGAAAATAGAGAAATGGTAAAAAAAATAGTAAATATGACAACGGGTTGTTCTGTCAATAGGTAAAATGAGGAGGAACCCATAATTTTTTTTTTAAAGTGCGCATAATACTGCTTTTTAGATAATGCTAAGCATCTACACGCGGAACGGCTAGTTTTGTATGAGGAAAAATGGTTGCTGCTTGTTTGGCAAAACCGAGTCTATACCAAGTGACAGTCTAGGTGCATACGCCAATTAGTAATAAATTAAGATCAATAAAATTAGACACTGCGCGTTTCATTACTCCTTCCGACTTATCGCAGTAAGCTGAAATAGTTTTACGTCGTCTTAGACTTTGTCATAAAACTATCACTTAAAATTACCTGCTTCAGCATCAACTTCCTCCGCATTGTTCCTGCGGCCAACAATATCATCACAGTGCGTCGTCTCCTAATTCATTGTACTAATCACAGCTCCTTGCGCACTAAATTAGCTCTGCAAACGACTTTATGACTGAATTCAGGACCGAATAATATATGCATCGTGTTCTTTGATTAATTCAATCATCCGGACTTTCACTTCTGAGTCTTCCCCATCCGTGTCTCCAACCTCGCGCAGCATATAGCACGTTAATGGGAAGAAGAATTAGAAAAGAGTTATATAAGTATTTCTATAAATTGACATATTTGGAGTCAACCAAATGTCATTTAGCATTACAAGTTGATGTACCGTATAGAGAACGACTGAAACGGTTAAGAATCGAAATTGTATAAATAATATACTATTAAGGTTATTAGTATAAAAAACATAATTAAAAATTTTTAATTTAAAAAGAAACAACCAATAATTAGAGGGATCTTTCGGAAGATTTACCATTTCCTTTTAACTCTTTCAATATCATATATCAGGGTTTTTCCTTTTTAAACATGGAATTATAGTAAATAACTAAAGGATGCGAAAACGTTCACATTTTGTACATAATGCCGTTGTTCAGATGACTATAGATATAGTTACGTTATATAACGTGTTTTTGTTCGAATTCGACAACTAAATGTCCCTTTACGAAAATAGAAAATAAGGTTAGCGTTCGAAGTTTATGTAGCCTATAGGTAACATTGCGACTAAAAATGATAAATTATATTATTATTATTATTATTATTAAACTAAATTAACATGCCGTGTGCAAGGCTAAATACACGAGGGGGAGGAGGTTAAATCAAGAAGTAAAGTCATGCGTAAGAACATGACTGTGTCAGGTATAGCGAGTAGTATTTATCTTTGAAGAGAAGAGGAAGTGAAGAAGCAAGGTTGAGGGATAATCTGAGTGAAAAGTACAAAAGGATAGTCAATGAGGATATTAATGCTACACCTGGTACACTAAGGAGCCGGAATTTTATTAATCCGGTGTGAATGGGTGCGTCTTGTATGACCCAGCCACAATCTACTGAGGACAACCTCATCTCTGCGGTTTGGAAATCGAAGTCTTCCAAGACGGAATTCTTGATTTGGCTAAGCTTATTTAATGAAGAGGTCGATTGCCACTTTTATTTCTACGAAGAAAAAAGTATTGATTTGACATAATTACATACGTGAATAGCTGAAACTGGCACGTTCGGGATCGGCAACAATGTAACAGCCTCGTTTGCTGCTCTACCTGCCAGTTCATTCTCTGGAATACCGACATGATCTGGAATCCTAAGGAACTGACTAATAACAACCGTGTCACTTCTTTAGCTATAGGATGCTGATCGTTGCTGAATACATCAGAGCTAAGAGCTGAGAGAGAGTCGGAACACACAATCCATGACTTATGTTAGTATTAACGGCGATTACTTCGTATTTATAGTTCGTTATGTTTAAAAAATCTTCTACAAAATTATACCAATGAGAATTTATGCGTAGGTTAGAACGAAATTTTTGTAAAAAATTTAAAAAAAAACAATAACAGCCAAATTTTATCGTTACACTTGAAATATTTTACAAAAATAAAAAAAAAATTGTTTAGATTCAATTTATATTCTTGTCATCTATTATTCTCATTTATAATCTTCGTTTAATATGTTAAACGAATCTCTGGAGATAATTCGACGAAATAATATAAATATTTTATAAAGATCCGGAATACTTTTTTTTATTACAGCTCCGAACGTATACAACATACCGACAGCACTCGGCGGAACGATGGAAGCGCATATTCGTAAGGCGCCTTCGTTTACGATTTCCGGACGACAAAAAGAACTAACCGACGATAGAATATTGACCCCTGGACCCGGATGTTATAACAGCGCTAATGTGGACAGTGTAAAACCGAAATCCCCAGCCTATACAGTGAGTGCCCGATGCCAAATACCGAGTGATCACACTCACAAACCAGGACCGGGAGCGTACTGCCCGGAAAAAGTAAGACGCTGATTAATTTTTCATTTAAAAAAGTTATCAATAATTTTAATAATATTAAAAAAATGTTGAGACTTTTAAATATTTATCGGCGGCTGTAATGCCTTTCAAGTTTGAAGAATAAAAAGACGAATGGCTAAATGAATTTCTTAACCTTTTTAATCGGGTGTTTCATTTTCTTTTTAGTATGTTTCAAAATAGATTTCTGTCGAAAACTGAAAATTTATGATATTAATTATGTGGGGATTTATGAGATACTCGAAATATTTAAAACATATAACGAAACGGACTTAGCGATAAAGAGTAATAATGAAATATCATAAAAATCAGTTAGTAATAATACAATAAAAGATAACTGTATGAAATACACGTACGAAATTTAGGAAGTCAGCAATTTTTAAGAAATTGAATAGTCGTTATTGTGAGAAGCGTGAAGTAACCATATGTTAAGTTTAATTAACGTGGATATTGACAAACGATACAACCGATGTAATTTTATTTTTTTTAGTAGTACGAGCGCGGACATATACACCTAGAGCGTTACTGTGGTCCTAGATCAGATTTGAAAAGTTCAGTGAATGCAGGAAAAGGAAAACATTGTGGATATGGCCGGGGGAACTCAGATAAGAGTTGAAGTTAGGAAGGGCAAGAAGACTGCGCTAGGTACTAAGTGTTATGAGAAAATTACAAGATGTTACTATGTAGTAATAAACAATTGTGTCATTTGGAAAAAGGGACAGAGAGGAGGAACCGTGCCTTGAAAAAGATAGGCATGGTAAGATTTAAGTGTGACATTAGAAGTCAGGTAATAAGAACAATTTTTTCCCCTTGATCGGAAAGGAATTGACAAACTGAAAAGCGGATTAAATTTAACAGAAAAGAGGTAGTTTTATCGAGTAGACTGTCATACACGACTCCAGGATTTGGTTATGAGAGATTTTAGGAAAGTACGTCGCTAGAGAAGAAGTGACAAGAGGAAATGTGTGAAAGCAAAAACGCCTCTCTGGCACCTCGGCCAATAGCCTCATTATCAGAGGAGACCGACATTGCTGGGAATTTAAATAAAAACTATGGCAACTCGGGATCTAGTAAGGAGTCCATGCAGTAGTATACATTGTAGAAATGCATTGTTTGTATAAAAGTTATGAACACACTTTAAAACATTGTGCTAATCAGAAAGGATAAGGAATTTACAAGAAGGTAGAGTTGTGGGCAGGAATTCCAGATACTTGAAAGTAGCAAAGGAAGCAGAACTAGTAAATCCTTAAATACAGAGACCCCACATATCCTCCTGGTTTATTGCAATCGGTAAAACAGCAAACGTTATCCGTACATTTAGAATATATCCAGAGCAATATAGTGTTCAAGTGCATGGGATAGACATGAAAACTCGGATAGATGGGTTAGGTTAAAGTTAATGTGGAAGAATTGCAAAAGTCAGACTGGCGTATATTGGGAAAAGCGGGGAATTGAGAATAAATTTGTTAAATTGAAGAATTGAAGATACAGGTTTGTTTTTTATGTTGATTGCATAGATAGAGATGTGTGTGAAGATTTGACTGCGGCTGGGATTATTGTACAAAAGATTGCTCGGAAAATTAGGGTAAATAAAGGTGTATGCGAAGACGTTATCACAATATGCCTTTGGAAACACAAAGGAAGTATCCCCCTTGCTATTAAGACTGACTGTGGGGCTGATGTAAAAAATTTTTGTTATAACTGGAACTAGACGATACTTTAGAAACGTGAGAAGCCAACAGATCGAGGATCTCAACGATTTTGTACGTGCATGCGTCTAACATTTACGGTACTCGATAAGATTTACCAACGAATTGTTTTTTTTAATGACCTTAACGCTTTTTTCCGAAGATTGAATTCCATTGCAATATTGTTATTCTATCAAGTTACTCGTTTCCTTGAGGAAGGATTGTCTGAGGACACAAGTATAACCAAAAGGTCAGCTTTTATGATTACACCGGCTCGAAATTTGACATTCTCTTTCACATTATCCATATGATAAGAGTAGAGATTTTTGTAAGATCGGTGAAAAATGAACAGTTTGGTTCTTTTATTCTTCATTTCCGGCTCCGTTAAAGATGAAAGTTGGATTATAAGGTACAAAATTGAAAATTTATATTTATAACCTGATTTTTTAAATTTTGCTAAAAAATACTAAATTTTTAATAGTCATATTATTAGAAAGATTGTAAAAGTAAATTGGAAAAAAATACGATAATAATAATGTTTGTAAATGAATTAGTCCTTTAAACTGCGTTATTAAGACTGCAACCGATTCGTATTGATTATATACATTGTCCACAACAAATTCATCATCTTCGTGTTCGTAAAAATATGCTAGAGTTAAGTTATTTATGCTTATAATATTTAGTTTTTAAAAAACCTAATTTAAATTTAATCAGTCTTAAGTTTGCTTAACCTTCTTCCATATCGACTGGGACATATTAATAATTAAAACTAAATTCTTCCTAAATCATTCATTTTCATAATGTCTTCACTTAACGTTTATGTAAGTCATTTCTTATATAATTTTAATTTGACGATATAAAGATGATTCATGTATCTCTCGTCATTTACCATCTTTCACTATACTATAATCGCATCTGAGATTTTATACCTACATGGAAATTCTTCAACTAGTCGACTATAGCAGTCACTTTTCTCGTGACATCCAATGGTATCGTAGGACAATAATTGTACTGTTTTGTAGATTTAATACATGTGTTTTATTATGTAATGAGATCTGGTCATTCGTATGTTAAACAGAATTGGAGCTAGTAGACTACGTTGAGATAAACCATCTTTCTAATTTTTCAATTTACTTTTTTTTACTCTGAAGAGTTATATAAAATCAAAGATTAGTGGTTTATTAGCATCATTCAACTCTTTTATACTCACCTATGTTATTCTAATGTTCTTTATCTGTTCAGTTTATATATTATCACCTGCTTCTAAGAGCTTATCTTTATATCTCCTTTATATACTCAGGAGTTGGTCTTTCTATTAATGACGCGTTGATGAGCTATTTGGTTAGCTGTTATATTAGTTTAATAACTGATGCTACGTTTCTCTCTATTCAGCTTCTTCAGTTGCCACGCTTTGTTAATATTCTAAGCAATATCAATAATTTTGTGGTTTTCAACCTGTTTTTTTCTTTTGTCATTGGTGACACAATATCATTGAAAAGATCGTCATTAAATTTGGCCAGATATTTGTTATAAATGCTCTCATTATTCATTCCAATGATATATTCTGTATGATATTCTCGTGGTACAACCTTCTGAGAAACTGTTTTTATTGTATTAATAATGTTATCATAATTATTATGAAATCGGGAGTTAGATTTTACAACTCCTTATTTACACGATGAACTATTTTTTTTTTTTTAATTATAATTTATTGGTATATCCATTAGGAACCATAACTATATACTAATTACACAATCAATAGGACTAGGCCGACTATAATAAATCGGGAAATAGCAGTTTCTTTCTTTTACCTGATATGAGTCAGCTTCTTACAAACAAGTTGTTCGAATTATACCATTTCCATTGTTCTAATGTTTATTGAGATCGTTCGTTTTTAAGTGCCAATTATAAATCATTAACTTCTTCATATTTATCGGTGAAGTTCTATTCTTCAGTTTCACTATGTTTTGATCACTAACAAATATTTTACGTTTCTTTACTTCAAAAATTTTAATGTTTTACAAGGATATTTTGATGTGACGATACATTTTCCTATTTCAGTTGTCAATATTTTTATATTATTCTCATTGGTCATGTATTCTGATTCGATATTACTTATATTTATAATCTATTCTACTCATAAGTGGCCCCGATAAAAGTTGTTTCACATTTCGTTGTTCTCTCCAAACTGTTTCCAGGTAGTTGCAAAGTGTACTTTTTTCGCCTGTTTGTTCACAATATAACCGAGAATCATTTTGTACCCCGTGAATTAATAGCCAAGACCCGTACTTATTTAAATATAAAAATACAGTGCTACCTTTACATGGATAAAAAGAAGTTTATTTTTTAACACTTTAAATATTTTATTTTTACATTCGTTTAAATAATATTGTTCGTTCACAAAACAGTTTTTGCAGTTTTCATTTTTCTTCTTCTATCAAACGGAAAAATCGTCTCCTTCTTGTAACCGACAAACGAACAAACGAACAATTATCGTTATTGGTCTTTGATTGAAATCAGAGAGAATATACCGTAGTATTCTAGAAATGGCGTTACGGGTAAACTCTAAAGTCGATAATGAAAGAGTAACATTTTTATTTCGCAACTCTCGATTCAAGCGACGAAATTTGAAAATAATAATATTAATAAAGATTATAGCTGACTAAATAATAAATACAAGAATGTATTGATTAAAGAATGTGTTCAGTGTAATTGTTTTAGTAATATCGGAAGAAATTTTGAATTTTTTTTTCTGCTCAGAATGAAGTGTGATAATTAAATAGAGTGAAGCGTCAATAAAAAGATTATGAACAACGGCTAAAATATGTACTATAGTAAACGAGATTATAATTACCGAGAAAATTCTTCTTGTTAATTCCTCAAAATTGATATATTGATGGACAACCACGATGTCCTGGACTTCATTTTACATATTCTTGTATTTCTTTTATGTATTTCTACCTTGGTCTTTTTCCTTCCATGGTTCGTTCCATTATCTGTATTAGATATCCATTATATATATATAATCTATTTAATTCTCCTAGTTTTCAGTTTTCTTATTAGACTTACTTTTTCTTCGACTCTAATATTTTTTCATTTCTTACCATTTTCGTCCATGATACTCTTTTCACTCTCCTTCAATTTCGAATACTTCCAATTGCTTGGTGATTCTTTTGTCTAAATTCCATGTTTCAGACTCATATATCAGTGTTCTCCGTATGAATACTTTAATAAATCTTTTCTTTATTTTCATTTGTATATTTTTAGATGTCAATAAAGCTCCGGTTTTTATTAAACGCTAATTTTGTCATTACAATTCCTTACTTCATATCTTGATTATTACTTTCATCTTTTTTAACTATACTACCTAAACATTTTTATTGTTTTATTCGTTCTTCGTAGATATTTATGTTTATTTTCTATTTTCTGTTTTGGTTACATACCATTTCAGTTGTTTCGTTTTTATTTATTTCCACGATATACTTATGAAATATCCGATGCAAACCCGAACATGCTTATTTTGATGCCTCCTGCTGAGATTCCGTTATCGCATTTTTGTTTCCATATTCCTTAACCGCTTGTTCTATATATATATATATATATATATATATATATATATATATATATATATATATATATATGTTGAATAACGTAGCAGATGAGCTGCACCTTTGTCTGACTCATTTTCTTATTATCGCTTCAGATTCTACTTCTTTTATTTTTATTATTGTTTTTTGATTCTTGTATAATATCATTCTGTCATCTTTATCATTTTCAGTGTTTCATTAAGCAGATTCCAGTTGAATTTATTAAACGTTTTTTTTGTAGATTTATAAAACAGATGTAGAGCGATTTATTTCAATGTTCTTTTTTGTTACTAGTCTTAATCCAGGTATCGCTTCTTTAGTTCCTTTACCCTTCCTCAAACCATGTATTGGTCTTCGCTTAATTTTATTTTTAATTCCATTTAGTACAATTTTTGTTAATATCTTAAGACGGATGTGCTTTTAGTAGGGCTAATAATGCTCTTCGCATTTCCCAATTTTACTTTTATTAAAATCATTTAGGTTTATCCTTTTTTTTTTCAATGATTAAATTACATATCTGTTTATCTAAGACTTTTATTAGTTCGCTGCTATTTTCATACCCGGAGCTTTTCTTAAGTTTTTTTACAGCTTCTTCAAACAATGCCGTTAGTTATTATTGGTCCTATATCATGTAATGATTTGTTTTCTCTTAAATCTTTCTTTCGCTACGTGTTATTTATGTCTTTAATATCTTTCCTTTATAAACTTTTCCATCTTTTTCCGTTTTCATTATTTTCTTTTTAACAAAAAATACCACCTAAAATAAAATCATTTTTACCTACTACGGTTTTATTTTGACGAAGCGAAATTAATCGGTTTAAAACATGGATTTTGCGACTTAAAATTGGAACATCTCCATCGATACTTATAATAGATAATAATAACGTTAAATTTTGAAAGCAATTAAGGTTTAATTGTAATTTTAAATATTGTCTGCAATGGTTTTTTTTTTTCATTTTTAGGACATCGTTATAAAACTTATATTCTATATAATGTTCAAAAATTTAAATAACCTACATTCTGTAAATAATAACCTTAATTAAATAAATCTTCGTTATTTAGAGTGTTTATTATAATAAAATCCTATATTTAATGATATAGCTGATTGACACCGACGACCATTACACACCGTCATTTAACCACGCGGTTACAAATTAGACGTCTATATTTTATTCGACCGCATTGTTAGCGTACAATTTTTCGAAATTTATATTTTTACAGTTCTATACCACCTGAAGTATATTTCAAAATAAACATTTAAACGGTGGCCAGTTAGTGTAATGTAAATTTTTTTATTTTCCATAGAAAAAAGTTAACAGAATGAGGTATTAATTACAGGTTGTAATAACAACACGAATATCACCGGCATATTCGTTCGGTATCAAACATTCTCCTCACGCTAGATCGGCTATTGATAAATAAGATATTAAATGTATTACAGTAAGAATTTAAATTATCAGCACCTATTTTTTTTATTTTTTGTAGATAAACTTACAAGCTTAAACTTGCCTATTCTTAGGCGGAACGACATCAGATTTTTATTAAATACACATATTTATATATATATATATCACGTCACAATGACTTTATTATCCACCCCTTAATAATGGCTTTCCTCTTCGTCTTCCAATCACTTTCTCAACCAGTTTAATACTTCAAACCTTACTGAACTGGGCACAATCACATCATGGACAAGCATGGAAAAACATCTAAAATAAGTTAGTTTCATTTTAAAAAATATATATTTATATTTAAAATCGAGAAATTTAATAACGAATGAAAAAATATTAAATTTATTATCAGAATAGAATCTATTAAATACCTACTAACTTCAAAACGATGAAAAGACGTAATCCGAATGAGTTACGGTGTACTATATGCCGGAGGTGGGGAAATGTCATAACCGAAGATATAAACACATCGTTGCTGCAAATGATCTAAAAAAACGTAGCAATGAACTCAAAACGAATCAGGAAAAGCACTAAATAGAAGAAAATTAACAATCAGTCGTGAAGTAGGAGCCATTCAGCCTTGAGAGAAGAAAGAACGAACAAAATGTTTTCAAATCAGGATTCAAAATCAGAATCGATTTCTATGCTGATATTACGATTTCAGCAACGGTCTTATTATATAGGTTTAATTTCGCATATACTCGTAAACGAAGTAATCAAGGCTAGTTGATTGTTATAATTGGAAATGAATTTTTCTCAACGCATTTAGTGTATAGAAAATTCGCCTTATTGGAACAGTTTAATTTACTTCGCATGATTTATTCCTCTGTAAAAACACATTTTGTCTTTAATATATGCTAGTGAACAGTTTAGCCGATTAATAACTTTTACAAAAGCAGCATTGAGAATAATAATAAAACCGAGAAAAAACGAGATAAAATTCAAAATTTACTTTCGTCTTATCGAATCTCTAATAACACACTTCAAAAGATTAAATGTATCGGTCTTGTAAAGAAAAGAAAAAAGGTAGTTAAGAGATTCTAACCAACAAAATAGATTCACTCAAACTGATGGCGAACCGGTTAAACGACTCTTCTCACAGGCCGGGTTGTGAATTTAATTTGAATCAGTTCTGAAAGATAAAGCGTTCAATTCTTATTCATAAATTTAACCGAAAATAAACGAGTGAACAAAGAAATCATCATTCACCTATTCCACACACACACGCACACACTCACTTCGATCACTGTAGTAATAAAGTTTACGCACGATCGTTAAAACCGATATTAACCCACGAAATTAAACTTTGACAACTACCTACTTATTATATATTCGATATCGATCACTTGCAATTATCTTTTGTTGCATTAATAAAATTATAGTTATTCAATATACATAAAGGAAAACGAATATGACAATGATTTGTGAAACGCGCTAAAATAAATGCGACCTAGACTACTTCATACGTTTAATTAATCTCTACGACAAACAAAGTAATACATTTTTCTTTTATTCATTTATTTATTTTTTTTTTTTTTTTGATAACGGATATTTCAATAAAAATTCGTACAGTTTTTAATGCACAATATTTAAGAATAAAAAGGTAAAAACACCGAATTTATAACATATGCTCGAATTGATGTCTATTTTCCCGTATGCAGATATATCAATTAACTTTTTCCTCTGGGAAGGTTTCTTCCATAATCTTTGCCCGTAATTCTGGGTTATTGTTGAATTTCGTTGTATAATTTTATTGTTTCGCGTAACTCCGCAGAAATATAAAATGATGAGAGATTAAACATTCGTAGACGAACTCTTTTAAGCATCTCGTTACGGATTAAGATACAAAAATTCAACAATGTGTCCATGACGATCCGCATTTAATGTTATATCGAATGTCAATATTTTACGGGTGAAAACTTTATATATTCTCCTACACTAAAGACGATAATTTTAAACGTTCACGTATCGATTCGAACGAGACCAGACTTTTATTCGAAAAAAAAAAAACCACAACGGGTGTGAAACTTGTATGCCATTTCGAATTGAACAAAACTGTATATGCCGAATGTGATCAGGCGACTTTAGTTCCTGCATTACCGCGACATACGGAATGAATGACGATTGAATTCGTGTAGCATGCGTGCTCGTTTTCATTACTTGCAATCAACCGGCGATACCTCGAGTTCGTATCGCGACACAAGGTTTACACCGCCCTTTCCACTCACCCCGACTGATAACTCTAAAACCATTATCTCCCGGGGATTGTTGTATCGTACGATCCTTTCCGAACTTCGAATAAAACAATTCACACACGGACACTTGCAAGAATTCATACGAAAATAATTAATGTTCGATAATAAAGCACGATTTTTTCGCGCAAAAATCCATCAGAACTATGGTGGGTGCGTGTATTTATATTAAGCATTCTACAAATCCACATATTCGAATAAATAACTTTTCAAGTAAACATTCTTATCCGATGATTTTATACTTCTCGGATCGATACTGGTTTTAGATCATTCGATACTTAACATTCTTTTGCCGTTTGGAATCGATGAACACTATAGGTGTAACAACATTTTATGTCCTATCAGTTTTTTATCCATCGCAAACGATAACCGATTTAATCGTTTCAGTCATGATGTCCACTGTATGGTATGTGAAATTTCAATTCGAACAAAATGTTTTATTTTCTGGTATTTTTAAAATGTCCCAATTTTAAAAATATTTATATACATCGAAAATTATCTATAGTTCACCTAAAATGGGAATAGTGTATAATAAATAAACAACTATATAAAATTTATAGTTTTGTGTCAAAATTTTATAATGTATGACTGAACGGATTAAATCCCTGCAAAAGAGATTTTTAATAATAATAATAATAATGTATTTATTCGCGATTTTTTATTTTTCGCAGGTACAACTTGAATATCCGCAGGCGCATACATTCGGTATCAAGCATTCTCCTTATTCTCATAATTTCGCCGTCTATTAAACTAAATAAAGCTGGTTGCATCGTATCGGATAATTTAACTATTAACTTCTTATACTTCCGCACAAATATCTAACAACGTTTATTTCGCATTTTTCGATACAACGCACGTACACACCATAATCATTTAACACATATAACAACAACGGGTGTTTTCATTTAATATTATTACATTACGATAATTTACATTATAATATACGTTTTGTATATCGGTCACGTTTATTATAATATAAGAATAAGGAGAAACGTATATTTTAACAAGAAAAAACAAAAAAAAGTTTTAAATTTAACTATATTTCCTTTATGAAAAATTACACATTATCAAGTGAATATTTAAAAATATATACATAAAATAAAAAAATATTAACTTAGATTACAATTCACAATTTTTATAGACAGTGATAAAGTAAATAAAGAAAAAGCATAATAATAGCAATCAGTAAGAAGTATAATCCTATTATAGTTGATATAAACAACGATAATAAAAAGAATTATTTAGGTTCAATAAATTATGTAGAAAGTCATACATATCAAATAATAAATATATTTAACAAATATAACGTAGATTTAGCAATTCTTCTTCTTATCGTGTCGGATTCCTTTTTTTCCCAATATTTCACTATTTGAACTGCGTCGTCCGAGATTCCGTCTATTCTTGTCATATCTTCCATCCCGCATCGCACCGGCAGCAATGAGCAAGTTAATAGGTGCTCCGAATCTTGTACCATGCCACAATCACATCTGTCATTATCTGTAATTTTCCACTGTTTCATGTTCTTTGCTGTTCTACCTGTCATAGTTCTTATTCTATTTAGAGTTTTCCATGTTGACCACGGCAATTTATTACCGGGAGGTAGATGTTCGTTCGGTTTTTCCCATAATTTTAATCGGTTTTCTTTCAGCCTTCCTTTCCATAGCGCCAACCTAGTGATTTCCGGCGTTTGTGTCGGAGCATTTGCTGTTTTAAGAAAACTCTTTCTTGACTTGAGTCGACTTATTGCTGCTTCTTTCGCATTCAATGGATGTCTTATATCTTGTTCTTGTTTTGTTTTTTCCTTTCCAGCCATCACTTCCCGTCTTATACCTGGTGGTGCTATGCCGTATAATATTTCTACTTTATCGATCGGTGTCGGCTTCAAACATCCTGTAACTATACGATCGGTTTCATGTAGTGCTACATCAATTCTTTTTACGTGTACTGAATTCCGCCATACTGCACTAGCATATTCACCTGCGGAATAACGCAGAGCTAAAGCTGATGTTCTTAATACATTTGGATCTGCACCCCAGGTGGAGCCAATCAATTTTCGGAGTAAACCGTTCCTTGTGCCAATTTTTCTTTTGGTATCTTCGCAGTGTTCTTTAAATGTTAAGGCTCGATCCAACTTAACGCCTAAGTACTTTGGGTTGTCACAATGTTCCAGCGATATCCCTTGCCATTTAACATTTAATTTACGCTTTGCATCCTTATTTCTCAAATGAAACGCCGATACTTGGGTTTTATTAGGATTCGGTTTGAGGTAATTGCTAGCATAGTATTTTTCCATAGTCTTCAGTATTCCATTCAAATTATTTTCTACCTCGCAAAACGTTTTCTCTTGAGTTATAATAGCTAAATCATCAGCATATATGAAGTGTTTTGTTGAACTTCCAATTGGTTGATCATTAGTATATATGTTAAACAACATTGGTGCAAGCACGCTTCCTTGTGGTAAACCGTTGTTCTGTTTCTTCCATCTGCTCTTTTTGTTTTGTAGCGTTACATAGAATCGCCGATTCCTCAATAATGTGCTAATGATTTTGGTTAATTGGGGCGTGGTAGGAACCTCCACGCGGTGCCCCTGGAAACAGCGAGATAATTATGTGTAAAACAATGCAGAATTCGCTGGCTAATCCTACCAACCACGGTCAAAAAAAAAGGTCCTTTTCAGGACTAAAACCAAGTTTAACAGATGTAGCAATAAGAATAACACATTATTAAAATCGATTAATAACAACAGAATAGAATATGAAAAAATTCAGTATATAAATTAAATTGTAATCAATGTAAAATATATAAGAAAAACATGGAAAAAATTCACAATAAGATTGAATCTTTAAATTCATATTTAAAAAATTATGAAAAATCATTATTTAGAAAAGATTGTATAGAATTAAAATACAAAATAAATAATCGAAATTATAAAATTTTACATACAGAAAGACATTTTTAAAAAAGAAAACTACTAGAAGAAATGAAAATGTAAAAGAAATAAAAATAATTCATTAAATTCAATAATACATTTCGATGAAGAATTAATTCTAAGATGATTGTAAATTTCATTTTTTTTTTTAAATATTTCATTTTTTTCATTTTATTGACTATTGTGGTTTTGTTTATGTATAAATTTTATATTGTTTTTTTTTTCTTAAATTATTTTATATATTACTGGCTATTGTTTATGTAAAAAATTTTATATAATTGATTGTTGATTGTGTTGTTTACGACATTCACTATCACATTATTTGGTCAATACGGTTTTTTATTTTGCTGATTTTTGAATCTAAATTAATATTTTTTTAAATATTCACTTGATAATTGCCTAACAGCCGAAAAGCAGTGTAATTATTATTTTTTACGGGATACCTTCTAGAGCACAGACTTCTATACGGAAGGTAGCGAGCTCAAATACGATCGGCGACGCAAAAATTATCATCAGAAAATAAAAATATAAATAATCCTAAATATTATCGCATGTAAGACAATAGCAAACCACAAACATACAACACCATATGCGCGTTAGTAATAATACAGTACATTACAAAAACACGCGGGGCTGCATTGCGTCGTGATAACAAAGCGATTACAATCAGTTCTCCCGTGTGTGTGTGTGTATGTCTATCTGCGGCTAACGCCGTGTTATGATTGCCTTGTATGCTACTTACACTTTACAACAGAATATGTATAGGTAAGTAGTCGCCTATCTCCGATACGGAGAGGGCACTTAATGATTTTTTTAAATCACTACATTCCACATTCTTTTTTTAAAAAAAGTATATTTGTCACAGGTTTAACACGATAATAAAAAATTTAGCAAGTCATCTGTGACGGGAAAATATAATTTCCTTATCTTTCCGGTATTTCTCCACCCACCCACCCACCCCATTAGACGGCAAATAGCGCCAGTATTGAAGACAGCACGACATATGATGTTTAGACATAAACCAGCTAAATTAAGATCGAAGTCTCGCAACAATTTTATGGCAGTTATCGAGCCACTAACAATAACAATAAGCCCGGAAACCGCTCGACATAATGCCTGGAAAGAAGAATGGTCGAAGAAAAATCGTGAACTATGGATTGAACCTAAGGAGCCGAACTAAAATACGGAACATGGTGTTCACTAAACAGATAATAACAATGGTTGGTCGAACAGGGGACAACATGAAGAAGTGGAGAATCTCTGATAGCTCTTCCTGTATATGTGGTGAGGAGCAATCTTTCCAAGATCTTTTCATCTGCAGCAGCTACCCACATACGTGCGGTTTCAAACAGAGTACTAGAAAAACACCGTGTAACGCATAAAGATTCTTTTCCTGATACGAAGAAGATCGGGGTAAACTTCATATATACACATTAACGTTCAGTAAAGTTAATAAGAAAATAAAGATATTATAATTATTAACAGGAACCTGAGATATGTAAAATGTTGAATATATTTGAGGGTAGTGATTTTATAAATTATAAACCAAACAAAATCATAACACAATTTAATCAGTGAAAGTTTTTTATCGCAAAGCTTTTCAGTGATTAAACTGTGTTATGATTTTGCTTGGTTTACGAGATACATAAGTTTATTATCTACGTAAGTTATAGCAAACTTACTTAGCGTAAGTACATGTACGGATGAAATGATACTTTCCGTGTTCTAAGGATTTATCGTTGGAATTGACCAATTCGCAGATAGAAACGAGAAATGTAGAAATACTCAAAAGAGTGTATATACTTATAGTATCCACACGTTATATTATTTATAATCGTAACTTCGGGTATAACAAAGAATTTAGTTGCACGTTCTTTTACCACATTACCGATGAATGGATAATGAAGGTAACCCCATGCATCGTTTTAATGCGAGCTTAATACGGCTTATTTAAGATAACACTGAAACAGTGATTTCGAAGTAGCTACAGTTTCTCTTTGTGACTGCTGGTCAGCAACATATAATCATGTCGTCAAAATTACTATTTCATATATCGTAAATTTATTTTACGAATGTTGATTTTTTATTATTAAAAATGGGAAAGTACATAACACCCCGAGTTTTATAAATAAATCGATTTATAAACTTTGTATAATTTTTTATCCAGCGTAATACCCAAATGAGCAGGTTTTTGATTCTAACGCAATGGATAATTGGTCGGCGTTTTGTAAATAAAATTGCCCGGAATTTGTTCTCGTTGACGTTAATTCGTTATTTATTAACGTGTTTAATTAATTTATCTAAGACACTCGTTTCAAGTGTGTAGAATATCGCATAAGTTAGGGCTATTAAATTTTTAACGATTAGAAATTCGATCGCCTAATAAGTGAAAACAGAATACAAAATTGCTCAATTATCGGAACATTTTTACGTTAATTGCAGAGGAGCGTAATTTCTTACGAGAGAGCAATAAAAAAAAATATATACAAATATAAATTTTTTAAATTTTATATTCGCTAATTTACACCTAGTTAATTGATACATTTAACTATTACTGCATAATGTGACACGAGAAGCATCCTAAAATTAATTCTACGTGTATTTAATACGCGTCATTTATATTAAGTCCAACAACGGTTTCGTTCTGTCGCGTCTGCCCCCTAGTCGGGTGGTGAATTTTTTGCAATTAACACTATTTCTTCATTTATGGTTTTCACCTTGAGACATCTTCACGAAGCATACGTAATATACTAAGAAAATTTCCAGAATAAAAGAAATACTAAATACAACGTTGTTTACCCAATATTTACCTGGTTATTAAACATTGCAGTACACAATACCGGGAAACTTTATCGCAAGAGTATGAACATGTACAAAATTACAATTTCGAGTGAGCTAGCCGTTGCTTATCTCATACAATTACTTTTGTAAGCCAAATATTTTTCCACGACCTAGTCGAACAATTCCAATCGCTGCTGACGTACTAAGATTTGATCGGACTGGACATTTCGTTGCAGCAGCTGGAGCGAAAAGAAGGAAATCAATCGTATTCTTCGATTATCAGAACGAAATGCATAAAATGTAAATGCGATGTTGGTTTATGTATTTCATGCTTTCATATACTAGGTGAATATGTGTGTGTGTATGCGATTGTGACTTTCAAAATTGTTATTTAGAAAATGAACGTGCTTAATGTAAAAATAAAAATCTCCTTCGTGTAAACTTTCTCTCAGAAAATGGTAGCCGATTATCCCAACGTATGACAACGTCATATATTTTCCCCACAGAAGTGAATAAAATATTCAAGTTAATTCGCATTATAACACTATCGAACAATAAAATATTGAAATTTTAAAAATTTCGGAAACAAAAAATATTTCTGGACGTTAGAGGGTTAATTACGTTACGTTTGTTCATTTATTATTTTTTCCCAACTTTGTACAGAAATCAATTAATATTATAAAATAAAACGTACCTTATTTTAAATCCACAATTTAACTTTCTGTAATGTTTAAAAATAAAATTTATGGTGTTCAGCATTCAAATAATATATTAATTAAAATGAGACCATTCAAACGGTAACAACACTTTACTTCTAAAGAAATATTGAACAGAATGTCATTAAACAGACTAGACAATCAAGTACGTATCAGCGTATTTCGGAGAAAATTCCAAAAAAAAAAATTGATACTCTCATGTAGGTACATAAATTTGGAATACAGATTAAGTAACCAGCAAATCGTCGTATGAAATATCTGAAACAATTAATGATTTCCATAAATATCACATTCTTAACACACGCACACATAATTACATATCAAAATATATTTTTTTAGAGAGTTGAAATTATATTATAATCCAAGTTTGCAACTTTCAGGTCCAAACAAATTATTGCTGAAAAATTCATACTGTATAAAAAAGAGAATAGCTGACGAAATTACAAATCAAAATGCAACATAGGCGACGACTTCAATTGTATATTTTCTAAGATTCGATAAGTTTATTCGTGTACAGTGTACATATAAAACTAATTATTTTAAGCGAAATTATACAATTTGGCTTAAACGAACTTAAATTTACAAAAACATCTATAAACTTTGAAATACCTTTATGAATAAAAATATTTTTGTTAGATATTCTTGTAAAAATATTATATATCTACAAATATTCATAATGAAATTACGAAACTAGGCGATAAAATTTTCTGCTAAATTTGATAATTTTTATATTCTTTAATTTTATAATAATTATTATTATGTGCATTCTTTTACTCGCGTTTTCATTTATTTTTCTGTCTACTTGACTGATAATTTCCAATAATAAATTAATATTTGTAGCAAACCATATCATACTTTGTGAAGGAATTTAGAGTTGTTAAGTAAAGGTGGCTGTAATATATGAATTATTATTATAACACGGAGCTTGAAATTTTGACTGCTGTAGCAATAAGTTGAATAAAGTAACAGTTAAAACGATCAAATTGATCTTTAATTCTCATACATCGCACCATTACCAGTCCTTGATTTGTAAAATTAACGTCCGATTACAGGGTCTGGATGTAGAATTATAATTAAGCAAAGTATCGACTTGACTGCTTACTAGTTTCGATATTAGCACAATCAAAATAATCAAGCTAATAATTATAAAAAAATTGTTACATACACGCACACAGACATCACCACACAATATATAACTTTTTTTTACTTACTTCATCAGATTATAGCAGACAACTTAATAAGCAACAGCTTTTTTCCTATGTTTTTTTATATTACCTCCAGTTAAAATACCAGCCGGGTTTTCTAATAGAAATTGTAAAGTTTCGAGGAAATCAGCTGCCGCCGATTCACTAACAGCTCGTGCATCGTACGATAACATCGCCGTCATTTTTGTAACAGGTTTGCCATTAATATCTGTAAGAAGAAACAATTGTTTTAAAATAATTTTGACCTTGACATTAAAATGTATTATAAGTATAATTTGAAGTACGATTAAACCTAACAAACCAAAATACAAAATGCGCAATTACTACTAAAAATTATACCCTGCTAATCTGATTTTATACAACCGTTATGATTTTTTTAAAATACCACGTCTGGGTTTTTTTTTCTATATTTTGTTATATACGTATCGCATCTTATTTAAGATACGATTCATATTTAGTATTTTATGTTAATGTAAAATGTTAAATATAGTAATAAAAATAAAAAATGTTTTCTTATTAACTTACCGAGAATTGGTCTACCGCTGCCGACAGCGAGAATGCCGCATTGTGGAGGATTAATTATAGCACTAAATTCGGATATACCAAACATACCCAGATTCGAAATTCTGCGCATAAAATATATAAATGTTGAATATATTGGAGAGTAGTGATTTTATAAATTATAAACGAATGTAATATTTATTGTTTATGCTTGAAAATGACGTAACTGTCGAAAAGCTTTGCAATAAAAAACTTTTACAGTGATTAAACTGTGTTATGATTTTGTTTCGTTTAAAATTATATATATATATATATAATAGAAAAATACACGAATCGAAAAACACGAATCTTAATAGCGCTGATTGATAACTAAATTATATCCCACGAAATAAATAAAAAACAATGAAATTTATTTTGTTAATAATTTATTGAAATTTAACAAAAAAAATGTCTAGTACGTGACAATTCGAACATTGCATAATCTAAATTAAGCATCTGTTTTGATTACTGTTAACAATTTATATTACAAAGAAATGGAAAAAACTTCTTCTCCACTATAAAATATTGTATGTTCTATAAATATGACAACCCATAATTATTAAACTCGAGCGGCGAAATATATAAGTTCCCAAAATAATGCGGTCGCATGAGATAATAATAAAAAATAAAATAAATCCATAAATTGAGACCATAATCCAATATTGCAAATTATTTCAAAAATTTATTTTGGGAATCAGAAATTATTTTTAAAAAAAAATAACGTAAGGCAATTCTCATCCGAAATGACGCATTATTATATTACAAGCAAATGCAAACGATTAGACGGTTGGAAATGGCTGCCGGAAATTTATATAAAGAAAAAATTATTCGAGGATTTTGCCATCTATATTCCGGACAGGTAAGACACGGTGGTTGATATATATATATAATATATATATATATATATATATATATATATATATATATATATATATATATAAATAATAGCTGACCCGGCCACGCGTTGCTGTGGTTCATTGTGAGTTATTATAACACAATAAATTAACGTTACACTAAATTGTTCAACACGGTTCTTAATCGTGATATATTTAAATAAGAGTAATATATTTATTTATATTTATAAATAAGAACACAAATTAACATAAAATTTTTAATTTCATATTTTATTTATTTCATTTTTAAGTGTCAAATAACTAATAGTAAAATTCTTAATTGATAACATATAATAATGATACGAACAAGGTATAAGGAGGTTGTTTTTCAAGTGTAAACGATTATATTTTTAAATTATATAATAACATATAATAATTATATGAATAAGGTATGGACAAGAAGTTTTTTTTTGTTTTTTTTTTTTTAAACTGTAAACAATTATATTTTTAAAATTATAACTACTTATTGAAATTCAATTGAACACTATTCTGTATACAATATTTTTTGGCTAATCTGTCTTTTGCTAATATGTATAATATATAGGTTAGATGTTTTACCAACAGGTGAGTACGCAACATATAATTGACCATTAGAGAAACACGGATTTTTTAAGTCCAAACTGCAGACAGACATTTTCTATCCTTAAGACTTATTATATACTGAACAAATAGGGAATTGAAGTCGCTTGATATTGTAACATCTGAAGATATCATTGGGATACGTCGTGATAGAATGTTTTCTCCTTTAAACTTACCAGTTAAAATGGTAGTTCACAATATTTAATAAAAATTATACGCAGAATTTTGCGTATTACAATAGTTTTGCATAAAATATACAACATAATACACAGCACTATAAGAGTAAAAAATAACACAAAAAATTGAACACTCACGTTGTTTATATCGTATTTATGCGAAACGCATGTTGTAAATTGAAGCATCGAAAAAATATTTGAAATTTACAACCATTTATTGAAAACGGATATAATTTAAAAGTGAATTCAACCCTTCCTCCATAAAAAAACAAACAAACATTAAATTCGCAATAAATAACAAAAGTGACGGTCACTAATCGAAATCAAAACTTATCTTTTAAGTAGAACCAAACAATACATATGAACAAAATCTTATTGAAATCAGTTTCGGAGATTAGCGTGAACGAACATCGTGACACGAGATTTTTATCTATAGAGATACGTACAAGCCGGTTTCAAGAGGACGTCACGAACAGATTCTAAATACGCGACAAATCTCTCGAATATGGCATTCTAATGATATTATGTTTTGTAGACCACGCTAAGGCGTTTGATATCTGGGAAAAGATGTAGGCCGACCTAATAAAAATGGGTATCCTCATTAGTTAGCTCTATGAAAGTAATAGAAATATAGCACGTATTGTGACGGTCATATAAAATTAAAAAGAGTGCAATAAGTAGTAAGACAAGGCTGCATTCTTTCTCCGACATTATTCAATGTTTAAGGTTTGGTTATGAGCCAAGTATCGGAGGGCTGATTCTCTATCGGAGAGGTAGGAAAATAAACAATCTACATTTTGCAGATGACACAACTCTGGTAGCCGTGTTAATGAGATGAAGTTTCTTAAAACGACTCACCAAAATAAGCGTCAAACAAAATTCAACGATAATCAGCACAAAAAAAAACTCAATGACTGAAACTGAAAGACATTGTAACGCCACACTCACATCGTCTACCAATACAACGGTTCATGCGACGTCACATATGATTATTATTATTATTATTATAATTTTTGTTTATTTTTATTTTTGTTTATTTTTCATTATTTAGTTTTATTGTTATTATTATTATATTGATATTATTACTATGATTACTAATGTTGTGTAGAATTAGGAATATGTGTGAATACTTTACGTTACCGACATTATTGCTGGTACTTGACGAACTCCTCTGTTCAACGGGATGCCACATGGGAGAGGCCCATGACCGATTATTAGAATAAAATAAATTAATAAAATAGAAAGAACAAAAAAAACGCGGTTTTTATTTTATACGAATTTATTATTTTGTTATTTTAAGAAATATGTAAAATCAATCCAGATCCCGAACGCGCGCGATTTTCGGCTACGTATTCTTTTAATTTTCACTATTTAACTTTAAAATATAAACGATAAAATTTTTTTCTTTTTTTTTTAAACAATTTATCAATATAATATAATTTATGGAACTGTCCCTAGCCCGGATGGATTGGCTTCATGATCGAAGTCCCGACGGTCCATTCTCACTTGTTCGAACGACAACCATCCGACTTAACGTCACTGATACTTCGACTAACTCTTAGACTCGACTGACTAACTAAACTAAACTGACGAACTAAACTTCGACGAAACTCGTCTTTTTAACTCTCCAGGACTCCCGAGCCGACACAGGTATTTTATGATTATTATCCTTATTATTTCCTTTACTTTTGGCGAAATGCCGGTTTCTTTTCAATTATATTGTTTGCAGATTTTTTCTCATCCCTAATGGTTTTTCGTCTGTTTTCGACGAAAATAGTTGAACCAAGGAAAGTTCCATTGTTCCTTATATTTTAAGGTTATATACTTATACATATATATATATATACATAGTCTTATACATAGTTATCATTAGTACGGCGGCCAGCATCAGGTAACATATACATATATATACTCAACATACTTGCTTTTCTAGGAATTCTTAATTTATTATATATTTCTTCTCGGTATTTTTTCTATACTAATTTTAACGAATCTCTTAAAACTCTAATCTTACTGGCGCCAGTGTGCTTTCCCCAATACATATATACCTATACTTATATCACTCTAGCTTCATTCTATTTCCTTTTTATTATATTTCCTTTGGGAAAGTCACGTTCGCAACGTCGACTGGATGTACATACACATATACATATATATATATATATATGTACTCTATTTCTTTTTCTCATAATCTATTATTTAATTCACCTTCACGTACATATTATTGAATTTAAACTTCGAAATATAAATTTTAATTCTAATTTCGATTTATCACTTTTAACCGCTCACTAATACTAATAATGTAACAAGCATGGTTGTTACAACATATAGATGATTATCAAATAGTTCGGAAATTTAAATATTCAAGGTCACTCATAGAAGATGTGAGCAGCTCAACAAATAAGATAAAACATTGAATACAATTAGTACGAAGTGCCATGAGTCACGAATACAGTGAAAATAAAACTTACGCAATGCTTCGTATTTTCTATATTTGTATATGCATCTGAAATGTGAACATTAAAAGCAGTCGATACCAAAAGCGTATCAGATAGTTTACGATTAAAACCATTACTAGAGTTTAATTATTGAGATAATTTTCTTGCATCGTTCCACAAATCCGTCCTTGTTTGCCGTTATCAGTTTTAAGTGTGTACTTTATCGTAGGTTTGGAACTTTTATTTAATTCTATAATCAGCAATCTGCAGTCATTATAGTATTCTGCGTCAGGATAAACGATTACATTTTTACATTAAGTTCCTCAGTGTCTATTCGTTAGTGATTACTATATCTCTTCGGTACTTTTTATGTATCGCGTATGCGAGAATGATGTATAAAACGAAGTATTAACCCTTTAAATTACTGTGTTTTCCATATGATGCCGAATGAAAAAAATGGTTTATTTTCATAATAAGGAATTGATTGGTTAACATGAAATATCTGAATTCTAAAAATGCCTTAAATTTTGTGATTATCTAAAAAATGATATTCTATATAAAATATTACTTCATGTTTCATTTCTTGACTTTTTTTTTTTTTTGTACAGTATGTGCATTTTACTTAAAATTTATCATTTTGTGTCAGAAATTGATAAAATGCACGACTGAAAGGGAATTATCGTATTTCTGCAGCTAATAAAATTTTCTGATCTTTATAGTAGTGATAATAATAATGCCGTTCTAAATGAAATATTCGTGAACTTGCGCTTGATTAGGAAGCGTGCGCCGTCGGAATTAAGGCTGTCATGTCGCCGGACGATTCGATCATATCTTCTTACAGAATACACGGTTGGACGTACTTAATGGGCGCCGCAGCGGCTAACGTTTTAGCCGAATTGACCGGACGTCAATCGGGAATTGTACGCGGCAAAGGCGGTTCTATGCATATGTATTGTAAAGGTTTTTACGGCGGTAACGGAATAGTCGGAGCTCAAGTAACTTGCTGTTTTTTTTTTTTTACACGTAATTATTTTTCCTTCAACAACAGAATTTACCACCGACCAAAGTATGGGCGTTGGAGCTGGGCAAATTTTTTCTCTTAGAAATCTATCTGGTCAATCGGCAGCGATCTCCAGTATTTGTCCTATATTGAAAATGAATTTTATGTTGTATAGTACAACCGTTAATTCATTGCCGAAACTGTATCTATTTATTTGTGTTGGGAGCTAATAAAGTCACAGCCTTCACTAAATGACAGACGACATTAAATATCGACTAGAATTTAAAGCCGAGATATTGGCGATTTAGAAAATGAACGATCTACGCTCAACGCACTACAAAATTCTAGCGCTAGCGCTGTCTAAGATTTTGAAGCAACGCTTCTCGGTGGTAAAAATAACATGAAGAGAGATAATTCGAAAGAACTACTTGAGGAAGGTTGGCATAACCTACAAACGTGTAATTTCGTTACTTTCTCCTCGTTACCCGTCCGCTAATTTTATCTGAAACACATTACAGCGCTGCTAATTCTACTAATCTAGATTTTTAGGTTACGCTACATCTTTGTTCATTGATCTACAAGAAACTAAACCGAACCATCCTATTATTACGCATTATTTTATCGCTTCATAATCATAACCACTGATCACCTAACAAGTGTTCATTATGCTGCTCACTACCGAACGCCCATCATTATTTAAACAACGCTCTGGATAACATTAACGTTTCTTACTATCCCACTCCAGCATTCTAAAAAAAATAAAAAAAAAAAAAAAGAAGATTGTATAAATACGCTTAAATACACGACGACGACGACACGTGCGTAAAGGTTTATGAGACGGCAAAAGCATCGGATCGTTCAGCTTGGTCAATAAATGATTAATTGAAAATAGCCGTATGTAATAATATAACAACCGCCGGTATACTCACATTTTCTATGCCTCAGATTTTCTCCCAGTCATCCGAATGTGTAACATATATGTATAAACTTTCATATTATACTATAATTTAGGTCTACTAGATGCATAAATGTTAAACTTACCTATATATAATGCACCAATACACGTATAACACGCATATATGTACATACATATACTAGTTGCACGTATGAACAATTAAACAGACTTAATCATTATTGCGTAGAAAATTCACATAAATTCATATATGTATATGCGCGCGCAGAAAGGTATATATTTAGTCCATACATATATATATATATATTTTTAATAAATATTTTTTTTTGCATATCTTATTCTTGGCTATCAATAGATGATTTCAGTTGGAGATAATTGCTTGAATACATTCAGCTATCCAATAATAGGCAGAATTATGGTTTCATGCTGAATCATATGATCAAATAGTTTCGTCCTCTTTAGTATCGATATATGTCTTTTTGCTGCTTCCTTTAATGACGTCTTCTACATATCGATTTTTTTTTTTTTTTTTATCTTGGCGATATCATTGCTCACGAACCAAGGCGCGTTTGTCATTGTTTTCAAAATTTTGTTTTGAAATCTCTGTATTATGCGGATATTGCTTTTAGCATTGCAGCCCGATAGTTGGCATCTATGGTGCTGGAAAGTTTGATTCCGTAAAGTGTTAGTAAAAAAAACTTTAGTAACTCCTGAAATTCCTTGTGTACTACATCAAAAGCGAATAATTGAAATTAAATTTTTATCGTATATCTTTATGCGATCTGAGATGAAACATACGAAAAAAAAGTACACAGTGAGCAGTTTGTACTACGCTACATTCAGTCATCCTTACTGAAATGAAAGTGAAATCCAACATAATGTGGTAGTGTAGAAATCGGGGATAATTTTGATTTGATGCCTATGTAGTAAATTGCGGATATTAAGAGTTGCGTGTGTGTCTTCCAGTATTATCTTCTTCCCCATCATTTTTGCCGAATTTCTAATTTTTTTTTTTTATAGCTTTCAGAAGTTCTAATTTCACTGTGAGAATTTGGATTTGAAGATTTTAGAGTTCGTTTCTTTTATTAACTGCTCATTAGGATACGGAATGAAATCCGAATTTTCAATAGACTGCCTTAAACATGAGAAAAACGAAAGCAATAAGTACACAGATGCGCTCTGCGAAATTGTTTAGACCGCTAGGTAATAAATCAGGTGAAAATGGGATATGATTATAAACGTTGATAAAACTAAAATGATGAAAATCATGAACTCGAGTAATAAAACTGCAGTTTTGAACATTCGGGACAAAATTTGTAGAAAACGTGGATCGTTTGGGTTATCTAGGAACGTTGATATATAATGATGGAAGAGATACAATGGAAATTAAAACAAGAGAATCGCCATAAAAGAAGTTTTTGAAAATCTCGCATACATATTTAAGGATAGGAAATTAAGTATTAAATTGTGCTATTTCACGTCTATATTATGCGTGTGAAACATGGACAATGAACGCAGAAAGCTTAAAACGGCTAGAAGCCTTTAAAATGCGAACCCTGAGAAGGATATGGCGTATAGAAAAAAACGAATAAATATGTAAAATGTAGCTTCAAAACAAAAAGATAATAGTTCAGGACATCCTTGCTAGAAAAAGGAAATATCTGGCTCATAAGATCAAGGAAAATGGTTCTTTCTGCTGACTTTACAGGGTAAGATCGAAAGAAAAGCGCCAAGGGGGAAGGAAAAGATTAGAAATGGTAATCGCCGGTTTCAGAGAAAATAAAAAAGTAATCGATATAATAAAGGACACTAGGAATAGAAAATACTAGATCGTTGTGTAGGTTAACTGCTGTAGAAGAACAAGAAAATTCCGAAATTGTTTAATTAGTGCTTTTGGAAATGTGCAACCAGAAGCTAATTAAATTCTATCATCGTAAATATTCTAAATAAGCCAAGTGTTAAACATTGTATAGGTTATAGAATAATCAACTAATTAATCTCATCTTTAAAGTATGTATAAAAATCTTACATATCAGACTATCTACAACAAAAAAGAACACATAAAAAAAATCATAATTCGAGTTTAGAAACGATTACTGAAATGATCATAAAATCTGCTTGACAAATTAACATTAAAAATATCCAAGTATTTCCGTAAACTAACAAGTAAAAATAACGAACATTTATAGCAAACGATGAAAGAAATATCCGAAATATTTCAAAACGATTTGAACTAAAGAAAAGGAAACGTTTATAATGAACATTTAAATAAAACGTCAATTTATCTTTAAAATTAATTATATAAGTATTCTATAATGTTACGGGTTTATTTAAACTATAATCTTACATTTCATTCTATTTAAAACGAGACGAACAAGAAAATGAGAAAAAGCTAGATTTATAAGCTGCGAAGGAAATATGTAACTGATACAAAAGCCTAGTACTAATAATCGGAATAATAAAATAAATACGTTTTATTGTTATTTCTATTCCTTACGTATCATATAACGCTATCCATGAAGACATAAAGCTCACACAGGTTGTGGCAGAACAGAGTTGCACAATATAATGTTCAAACTGCTGTTATATATCCGTCTCATATTGTAATTTAAATTTACGCTTATATTGTCGATAATTAAATTCGGAATTTCACGGAAAACGAGGTTTTGATTGACTTAAATATTACAATACAGGTGAAGTCGTATACTAACGTAAAACTGCCTCCTTGGAATTCGTGCAACTGTAATTTTCCTTGACGAGCTCTTCCGGCTAATTCTTTAATTTCAGATGAAATTTCATCGACGGTTTTCCCATCGGCCGATTTAATAATTGGAGTTATCAATCCGTTATCCGTTGCAACCGCTACAGATATATCTATGTTTGGAATCGGAATAGCCTGTGCAAAATATAGAATATGTTTTCTAACGAAGTACATTAATACACCAAAATTCGCTGGTAAATATTATACTTAAAATATGTCATAAATTAAATTCCATTATAAATTTGACTTTTTTTTTTTTAATCGAAATCACACTTTTTCATGTGTATTTATTTAATTAAATACTCTACGTAATTTTATGACAATACATTCTAAAGTTATAACTTATCTTAAAAATAATAATCATCAATTTTACACGCACCTGCCTAAGGAGCGCAAACCCATCAGAGTGGTATTTACCACCCTCGTTTACCGAAAAGGAAATAGAAGAAGAACTGACATCTTACGTTCCCGTATTGTCAGTCAAACAATTTAAAAAAATTATAGAATCTGCGATGCACTTATACCCAGTGTACTTGATCATATTTCCGCCAAATGCAGTTATGCGACACATTGTAGGCATCAAAACATTATCATGTTGCTGCATTAAATGGGAAAAGTATAAACTTAGAAATGAAATAATTCAGTGTTATAGGTGTCAAAGGTTCGGGCACACGTCGCATAATTGTAACCTTCCCGATAGGTGTCTCAAGTGTGGTGCAAATCACCCTGGCAGCGCGTGCACACGACAACAGTCGTTTAAGTGCGCGAATTGCTCTAGTGATCATCTCGATAACTCTTCGGAATGTAGTATATTTCAGAAAATAAATGAATCAGTGAGGGCTAGAAGGCGGACGCAGCCAAGTCGTTCTTCTTCTATTTTCCATACACCTAATTTAGTTAATAATGTACAGGAAAGTTCGAGTAACATTGCTGTCACTCGTAGTAAGGTTAGTAGTAGTAATAATAACAGTAATAGTAATAATAGTAATAAGTTAAACCAGAATAAGAATAATAATAACAATACAAATTTAAGTACTGTTAATAATAGAACCTACGCTAGCGTCACTCGCATGACAGCAACTGTTGAAAATAATTTAGATCAGTCTAATGTATCCGACATATCTTTTATATTAAGTTTATTTAAAGAACTAAATATCACAAAATTCATTGACGTTATAAGAAAAATAATTACTCGATTAAAATTATGTAGAAATAGCGATACGCTCACAAAAGTTAGCATTATATTAGAAATATTCGCCGCTCATTATATTTAGTTTAATGTCTGATGGGTACTAATAATAAGTTGAAATTAATTGCTCGGAATTGTAATTCCGTAATCAACAAACATAGTGAGCTGTATCATTTTTCAGTCGAAAATAAGGTTGACATAATTGCGCTCTCAAAAACTAAGCTGGACAATAATATCGAGCTCAGCTTTCCCGGTTTTAACTGTAATCGCAACGATCTATCTCGGAAAAGCGGTGGGGTTGCTTTAATAATAAATAAACAGATTAAGTACGATATTTTAAATGTTCCTCCTTTACATTGCGTGCAAGCTGTAGGCGTTAATCTCTATCTAGATAACCCTACAAATACTTCTAATAAAACTCTCGGTAATGATTATTCCATTATATCTTTGTTTGCCGTATATAAGCCCCCAAGGCACAATCCAAAATTGCATAACGACATTTCTTCCCTGGCTAAAACTAATCGACGAGTGATTATAATTGGCGATTTAAACACAAAAACCAAACTTTGGAATTGTTTCGTTAATAACGCTGCCGGTAGCGTACTTCTTAATACCGCAGAACAAAATGAGCTTCAGATACTGGCTCCGTGTGAACCCACATACTTCCCACCTCAGGATTATAGACCAAGTGTTTTAGATTTAGTACTGGTTAAAAATATAAACATTGCTACTCCCATTTCCATAAATTGTTTGTCGTCTGATCACAACCCTATAGGTACAATCATCTACGCTACCAGTAAACATAACCCAGCAAAAGCAATTCCTGACTACGCTAATGCTAATTGGACAAAATTTAAAAATTACATATCTAAAAATATTAAATTAGTACACTCTTTAAAAAACTTTACTGATATTGATAACAACCTCTAAAAATTTGTTCCGAGCCAAACTTCTATACCACTTATAACGCTGAGCTTTCGATCTCTGCCAGGATTTATTATTGCTATCATCGGGCTTAAAAATAACTTCGTAGAATGTATACGAAACGTCATTCTTCTAACGCTGATTGCCGTTCTCTAAAAAAAACTACTAAATTTCTTTACCAAACTGGTGCAAAAATTATTGAATAAAAATTTAAATGATAAAGTGGGTTTGTAAACGATACAGTCAACGTACTGAAGCACTCCCATCGCTTTACGATAATCTTCTTAATAGGTATGTGTATTCAGATACGAATAAAGCGGAATTTTTGGCAGGATATTATTTCAGCGCTCATAGTCGCAATGCCAACTTATCGACCAATTATCAGAATAATAAAATAAGACTAGTCATAAAAAAATATACTTCTTCTATATATCCATCCCATCCTCTGCTCACTTCTCCAAAGGAGGTGCTCCAGAATATTCAATCGTTCAAAAACAAGCACTCTGTCGGAGATGCTAACATTTCCTCGATTATCATAAAAAAACTACCCTTCAAGGCGATTGTACAACTCACTAATATTATCAATAGTATGTTTAAACTGAAGTATTTTCCTTCTAACAGGAAAGTAGCAAAAATCATAACTCTTCCGAAACCTGGAAAAGATTGTTCATCGCCAGATAACATTCGACCTATAAGCTTGTTGAGTAATCTCAGTAAGATTGCTGAAAAAACCATGCTAAAAAGATTACGTGCTTTCTCGGATGAAAATAATTTATTACCAAAAGTACAGTTTGGTTTTCGTCCTGGCCATTCTACAACTCATCAAATCGCTATAATAGCAGAACATATTACTCACAACTTTAACTGTAATAAACATACGGGGATGGTTTTATTCGACGTGGCCAAAGCATTTGATACTACTTGGCACAATGGTATCATATATAAAATGATTAAAAATTTCCGAAATATCTAATTATGCTTATTTTAAGCTATTTAAGTAATAGATCATTCTATGTGTTTATAAATGATGCATTATCATCTCGCAGAACATGCTTTGCAGAAGTACCTCAAGGTAGTGTACTCGGTCCATTTCTATTCACCTTTTACTTACACGATATTCCTATAACAAATAACACAGAGGTAGCCTTGTATGCAGATGACACAGCATTATTTTCTAGTTCCTACATTCCGAGGGCAGTAAAGAATAAGTTACAGTTCGGAGAGTAGATAGGCTAATTCGTTATTTTGCTAAGTGGCGGATTTAACCCTGCCAAAACTCGGGCAATACTGTTTACTCGTAGAAGGCCACTTCTACCTACTAGCTTAACGATTAACGGTGCAAGTGTAGAATGGTCGGACGAAATAAAGTATTTAAGAGTTATTTTAGATAAAAGGTAGAATTTTAACAAACATTTAGATTACGCGACAATTAAAACACATCGAGCAATTTGTACCATTTATTCCTTGTTTAAGCGCAAATCTTTCCTAAATGTCGATAATAAATTAATAATACATAAATCGCTCATTAGACCAATATTAACGTATGCCTGTCCAGTGTGGAGTTCGATTAGCAACTCTAGCTACAAGAGGCTTCAGTTGGTTCAGAATAGATGCATTAGATGTATATACTCCCATATATATATAGTAATATAATGAAAATGCACGAGCAATTGAAACTACCTTTGTTTTAAAAGATCATGTATTGAAAATGTCTGCTACCTTTTTCAAACAATGTGTTACGCATGATAATGACCTAATTACGGTGATTGGAAATTACGATTCCAAGCACTTAAAAACAAAATATACTAAGTATAAGCATCGCAGCCTCGAGCATAATTTACTATAGCTTGTCAAATAATTATCGATAACATTTTTTTAAAAATATTAAATACGTATTGATTTATCGTTATTTTTGACGGTCCGCTTTGTATAGTTTTTTATCGCAGGTTTTTTATGTTTTGTTTATTTTTCCTGCATTTTGTATATATGTTAAACATTCGTTGTTAAAAATTAAGTTTTTCCTGTTATATTTATAGTTACTGCGGTAAGTTTATTTTAAACGGTACGCTGTGTCATAATTGTTTTTCTTTTGTAATAGTAGTAATTTAAATAATTAATATTTGCATTATAAGTCACATTTTCATTGATTTCTGTCTGAACAGTAGTCGCATATTCTAAATAATTTATTCCAAAATTTTTTCAAACAGTAAATTAGATTTTTCGTTAGTTAAAACAAAATATTCAATACGATCTATAATAGATATTTATTTTTGAGACATAATTAAGAAAAATTAAAATAGTATAAGATGCAGACAATAATGAGAGGAAAAAGATTTGAAACTTATGATCAGATTGTAATTAATTTTAGTACGTACGTAAATTACATAGGTTTAAATTTTTAAATGATAATCATTATTATTTCATATGGTTAATGCAGAGATGGCCTTGTCATAAGTCGATGTCTTAAATTTTGGACCTTTGTCGGGGCTGCTGCTAACATTTATAAATTTCATCAAAAGTTGCAATAAAAGACCTGCACGGATAACCCCACAAATCGAATTCCTTCATATCATTGTCCGATTAGATTTTCATCAAATGCATACGCCAGCAACCATGACTTTAATCTATACGTTGATGATATTTCTTTATTTATCGAATTTCGGCTCATCCTTTTCGCCTATTGCAACGCAATTGTTCGAATGTTAGGAGCCATAATATGGCATCCAGATTCGCGGTAGTTTGAAAATTATAATTGCGTTTATTTCCTATGAAAATCATATTTAATCTAGGTCATACTTAATACTTCAAGTGGATTTGCATCATACTATGTGAAATTTAATATAATTATTCGATATACTTTTATTTAAGCGATAACAATTTTTATTAATATATTAACACAGTTGTAATAATTTGTTAATTATGTAACTTACGTACATGATATGTTCTTGTATTTCCTTTAAATTATTTAACATAAAAAGACATTTTATGAAGGAATACGTACATACATTCACACATATCTATCGTATTTAATTCATTATGGAAATAGTATGTGTTCAACATTTATTTTCCGTATATGAAGCTCCCTCATTTTTGATTATTTTAATTTTAGTGCTTTCAACACCCTTATCTCCAAATGGACGCGTGTAGACTTCGAACACACGGTTATTATCTTGCAATATGAATGCAACTGATTTTAATTAATACGAATTAAATAAAAACTTACTTCGTTGTTTTTATAAATACAGTTGACAAGAGGACATTGCCTTAGTGATAATGCGACCGCTTTCACTATAAAATCATTGAGCGAAGCGGAAATGCCGGCCGATTTCAACTGTTTTCTCAAAATAATAATGGAATCTATTTCACTTTCAACTGTAATGTACGTATGTGGAATGGACATCTATAATTAAACAATAAAATATTAAATTGAACTAAATGAAATAACAAATTTTAGAAGAAAATCTTAATTTTCAATATATTATACAAGAGAGACATCGAAAAACATTTTCCGGATTTTCATGTAAATCGTGTAATTAACAGGAAAAAACATAGATCAAAAAGATACCATCGAAGACATAGAAAATAAACTAAAATTAGATTAATTTAATTTTTTTTTTTTTTAAAATTAAACATGTTTAAAATATTCATTACAAAAAAATCATTATTCGGAAACCGGTCAAAATTTAATAACTCAACAATTTCAACGGAGATCGATTAGTATGAAATATGGTTGATAGGTCGATCAAAATGTTTGAGAACGTGAAGTGCAACTGTTCTGGTAGTTTAGTTAATCAACAGTGTAACATGTTCGAAACGGCAACAAAAATTTTGGACGATGCGGTAACTCTGATTTTTTATATTAATAACAAAAGTAACAGAAATATTTCATACTAAAATAATTAAACGGCCAAATAATAAAAAAGCACATACCTTTGATTCCGTTAATCTTTTAGCGATCGTTTTCCTCATAGATGATACTTCGATATCGATATATCTCTGTCTAGATCGCCTCCTTTCAATTTTCTGAACACCAGGTTCAGATTTCGTATCTCGCGAAATACTGACTTGCTTTGAACCGGGTAAAGGTACTACAAATTAGTAAGATATTTAGAAAATTGGAAATATTTCAGGTTTTCTTGTCTTTATTAACAAATTGGTTACATGTATTTTTAAACTTATTTCAACGCGGTAAATTAATATAAAAAATTTATGTAGATAGCAAAATAAACACATGAATTTTTATGGAGTTTATGATAAAGATGATTATCGTATTTAACCCATTTTTAGAATTTAGTCAAAATGTTTTTAACAATTTACTTAGGAATATTTTGTTTCTTCTTTCCATTCTGCTTGCGGAACGATTTAAGTGCTCTATTCTAATAAATGTTTTTAACAATTTACTTAGGAATATTTTGTTTCTTCTTTCCACTCTGCTTGCGGAACGATTTAAGTGCTCTAATCTAATATTTTTTCTGACTACAGATAAACAAACAAAAGGTAACGAAATAGTCTTAAAGTTTTGCTAATCACAAAAGGGAGGTACAAAATGTGATATTTGAGAAAACTACAGGGCAAAATTACGAGCCTTGACAATGTATAAAGGAACAGGACAAAGCATTACTATAAAACTGATTAAATTAGTATAATAAAAGGTCAGTCTATTCAAGTAGGTTTTTCATAACGAACCTCGCCTGTTTATATTTAATTATATTATTTTTATTTATTTCCACGGCTGGTTTTTCAGATTCTGTAAATGATAAATATTAATCCGTTCTCGGGCGATTCATTTTTCATATATTTCTTTGTTTACAGAATTTTTTCAAAACTAATAGAATTGACAATTTTACCCTAATTTTCAATCATAGCTGATTTAATTTGCAAAATGTCACGTATATCTTGACGCATGTGCTGAGAAATATATTTTTTAAATAACAGACAATACAGACAATAATTCTACACTGTTGACCATTTTTAGTTGTAATATATTTTTATACGACTTCTTTTTTATCATATTCATTATTAACCATTGTTTTTTTAAACTCAGACAGTTCAATCAGGGACGCTCTCATAAATAAAATAAAAATTAAATAACTATTTTTGAATTATATTTCGTAAACACGTGATTATTTTGTCTATTAAATAATAGATCATGTAAAATTAGATAATGTTTACCTGATCTAGGAGGTTTTGGTTGCAATTTTTGGTCTGCAATATATTGCAATACATCAGATTTTAACAACTTTTTATTTCTTCCAGATGGCGTAATTTTTTGCGGGTCTATCTGATATAGTTCAATCAAACCCCTTACTGCAGGACCATAATTACTGAAAGACAAATATACAACTCAATCGCTTAATTATATAGGAATTATAATTATATAAAAATTATTTATAATCAAAATTTATACTGTTTACTACGTCGAATAAAATTTGTTTTTAAACGTTCACAAATCGTCCGAAATTATATAATCAAAATAATATAATTAGTTGAATAACTGATTAAAACTTTTAATTTATCGAAACAAATTTTAACAGAGTAAAAGTAAATCCTGATAATATATAAACTTAGTACCGATAACAGTCCAATTAAGATGCCTCAATCATATTTTAATAATTAAGTATCTTTTATATTTTCATACATTTTTCGATCAATTCGTATCTATTATAACTTGATTTAATTAATTTTATTGTAGATCTTTTTTCTGTGAATTTATATGGAAATTGAAATGAATGAATAAATTATTAAACTCTCCCACATGAATTTCGTTTTTTTCTTTTTTTTTTTTTACTCACCCAACCACTAGCTCAACTCATAAAATACATGAAGTCCGATAATTTTGTTAAACTATAATCATAAACAATAAAGGTTTTTTTAATTTTTATTAGAATATAATTTTCAATACATGACCACTCCAACAAAAAGACGACGAAGTAATCAACAGTTAATAACGAAATTTTCTCATAACTGGGAGTGAAGCTCATGTAATTTACTATTGCATATTCCACAAAACAATTATAATATTGTTTTACCTTCATTCATTCCTCATTAAAATTTCAATGGATTTAAAAAAAATAATAATAACGGGCAAGCGAATAAACGAAATCAAGTATTAGTTAGATACAACAAAATCAATTAATCATGCTTAAAATTAAATAAATTGTGTGAAATAAATGATATTTACTATTTTATGAGTACTATTAATATAAATATCACAAAGTATTTCTGTAGTGCTTACTTGGTAACACATATTTTAATTTTAAATTAAACTATTAATATCAAGTTTACAATCGAAAAATAAATATGTCGTGTACATGACGGGAACCATTTTTTTATCCGCAAATTATTCAACATTTTTATGATTAGATGAATTTCACAAAAAAAAAAAACTTGAATACAATATTTTCGTTATCTGTATAATTTATTACAATTCCGTTTTATATTTTCACATGTTAAGACGGACTACATCATTCTCATACGTTTGTAATCTTCACTAATTTCATAAGCACGTATCAAAGCAACAATTCTACACGCACAGATGCAATTTATTTAGCCGCGCATACCGTTACACATAATATATCGTTTTGTTTTAATTTATTTTAAATACAACGAATTGTATTAAAAAAATATTATTACCTATGTAATAACTAAAAATTGATATTTAAATTTTTATATAGCAATGTTTTATTTCGAAAATTAAGTGAGAAAAATAAACTAAACAATTATGAAACATTCAATCGGTAAAAAGTTAAATTCAGTCAGGAAGATATTATTTTTATAGATTAAAAAAAAACAAGTTTTCAGACCCACCTAACAATCAAGTAGGTTTTTATACCGTAGGTGTTTCAATTAACTATAACACTATTGAATATTCAAATTATTAGAATACCCAAAGGATACATATATATAGGTAAAATTGAAAAAACGTATGTTACGAAATTTTAAAAAATAATCGAACTTACATGTGCTGAAAACTAACATTGTGAACCACTTAAATATATTTGACACATTAACATACGGAGAGAACTTACTGAAAATCAATACTTGCTATTTCAGACGAATGTGATGTTTTATTGACAGATTCATCGTATTTTACATCTTTATCTGCATTTGACGATAATTTATCGTGTTTCTTGGCAGGAACTGCGACGTTTCTCCAATCCTCGCCTTCAGGAACAATCAATGCAATTAATGTTCCAACTTTAACCAGTCCTTCAGATATCTAAAGAATAAATAATTTTAAAAAGAAAAGGGCTAACGAATTATAGAAAAAATGTGTCTGAGGTACGACTTTATGACCTGAAAATAATTTTAATTAGACTTAAGATACTGAATAACGAAATAATAGCACGAATTTAAAATATAAAATGAAATGATTCTTTCAGTT
This sequence comes from Coronaproctus castanopsis, assembly GCA_032883995.1. Classification (NCBI taxonomy): domain Eukaryota; kingdom Metazoa; phylum Arthropoda; class Insecta; order Hemiptera; family Monophlebidae; genus Coronaproctus; species Coronaproctus castanopsis. The sequence goes on from CM065052.1 coordinate 60,523,514, forward strand.
TGATTTGAGAACAAATCTAAGTTTTATTACATGTACACATTTTAATATTATACAGAAACTTTAAAATTGGCTGAAAATAGTTTAATTTTTTTGAAATGTTAAAAGATAAAACAATAATTCTGACTTAACTAAAATTAATCGTTCACACACATAATCATTTTAACATATACCAGTTTTAATTTTAATCAATCTTGGATACTTATTAAGTTTCAACATAATATTTACTATTTTCTTTTTCTTTTTTTTTTTTTTTAAAAAAGAAAATTATCAATACAAAATATTATTTGCAGATAAGACCTTTCTTAAAATAATATAAGGTTCAAAATAGATTTATTCATATTATTTAAAGAAGTTACATATTACGCTTGTTACAAGAGATTATAACTTTTGCAAAATTACAACGATTCCATACATTAAGCGATTTAATTTTATTGAATTTTAAATGCACAAATTAATATTTAATAAACGCAAAGAACGCTTTTACCAATATTTTTGCTAATGTTCCTTCTTCTTCTGTTTCGAATGCCATAACAGCTTTATCAGTTTGTATGTCGCAAAGAACATCTCCTGCTACTACCGGATCACCTTCTTTCTTATACCACTTTATAATGGTACCTTCAGACATGGTTGGTGATAAAGAAGGCATTGTAATCTGTATTCCTGGAACTATAAATATAATAGTAACATCAACAAGTAAAACAGTGGTTTCAATAACATAACTTCCGCAGTAATAAATTTCGCCGAAATAGATTATTATAGAACATAAATAAAACTCCAATATCATATAATAAAAAATAATATTTACCGCTTTGTTCTTGTTCTGTGCATTCAGTAGTGGTAGTATTAACAGTTTCCAACGGTGCCTCAACCGATTTCCAATCTTCACCTTCAGAAACTAGCAATCCAATAACGGTGCCGACTTTAATATCCTTGGAATCATTTGGTAACTGTTATATAAAATTAAATTAATGTACTGAAATATCGTGTTTTTAGTAGAACATATTTATGTTCCAGTCAAAGAACCATTATTAGCATTAAATGAAATAAAATAACTTGCCATAATTTTAGCTAGAATTCCCTCTTCCTCAGTCTCAAATGACATTACTGCTTTATCAGTTTGTATTTCACAAAGAACATCACCTGGAGCAATAGGATCGCCTTCCTTTTTAAGCCATTTCACTATTGTTCCTTCTGTCATTGTTGGAGATAGAGATGGCATTTTTATTTCTTGTCCCGTTACTATAATGGAACAAAACGCATTGTTAGCTAATATTAAAAAAATAATAATAAATGTACGTATTACATATTTTTTATGAACACAAAATTAGAAATTTGCAAATGATATCAATTATTTTCAAATACTTCGTTAAACCATTTTTATCGTTATTCGCAAATACATGAAGGAAAAATAAAAATAAGTTTACAACTTACACAGTAGATTAAAAAAAAGTATTCGAACATGAATTAAAACGGTTCAATAGGAAAAGTTGAGGTCTAAGAAGGAAAATTGATAGCGAAAATAGTAAAACGCAAAAAAGGAAACATATGTGCATAAAAAAATGTAATTTTTTCAAAGGAACAAATGAAAAAAATACCTCAAAAAAGTATTAGAACAAATGTAAAAAAAGTATTTAAACGAAATTATTGTATAAAAAAATATGACTTACGACGTTGTTAGCTAGGTCTAATATTTATTATGCATGCCTTTAGCATCTAGTCTAAAGACGGGCGTGGCATGAAAGAAACTAGGTTGCGAGTCGTCTGAGAAGGGAGCAAATTCCATTCCTCCAGCAATGCAGTTTGCAGGCACACAGCATTCGAGATACGGCGTTTTCGAATTTTTTGATCCAGGGCATTCCATAAATTTTAAATCGGGTTGACGTTAGGGCTCTGTGGTGGTGTACGAAATTGACGAGGGGCGTTATACAGTAACTATTCTCTCGTTGACATCACAATTTCGGATCATTATCCTGTTGAAACCGAAACGAGTCTGCTAGACCGAGCTTTGTTGCTCTGGACTTCAAATTACGGCGCAATATATATATATATATAATTTTCAGCATTCATAATAACATCAGTGAACTAGCGATATTCATTAGCCGTCATACATCCTAAAATATGGCCATTTCCTCAACCATGCTTCACGGTTGATCGCAAATTCGAAGGATCTAGTTCTGTATTCCTCTTTCGTCATTACATGTCCCATCGAAATCAAAAATACTCTCATCCGAAAATATCACAGTTCCCAAAATTCCACAGGCTTGGTGATATATTCTTTTGCGAATGCGGTTGTTTTATTCGATCTTGTCCGCTGATAAAAGGCTTTTTACGGGGAACTCGCCCATAAATCTGCGCTGCATGCAATATATTTCGAACGGTTTGAACATGAACCACCTTTCCAAAAGCTGTAGCGACATACTTCGTAGTACTTGGAAATAGTTTGGCATAATCTGATGATATCTCGCGATTCTCGGCAATTTAAGGCACGTGGTAGGCCATTTCGCGGTCCGTTTTCAAATTTTCCCGTCAATTTATATCTTCGTAACAAATTGTATACTCCGCTAATTGATCTTTTCATTCGCTTTGCAATTTCATGAATGTTTCGCACGCACACTTCGATTGGTATTTCACTTATTTTGGGGGCCATTTTTACACTTCTAATGACGCCCTTTCTCGTTAACGCGTACAATTTACATTTCTCATATACTATTTTCAGTTACAATGCACTATTACATCAGATTTTTACTTATTACCCATGACTCATTCAAAGCTTACGCGTGTTCGATTACTTTTTTGACGGAGTTTTTCCGCCTTTATTATTATTTAAGCGCCACTTCTTATCGCTTCTTATTGATCTCTATTGAACTAAGCACTTAACTTACTACATTAGTCATTCCATTGGATTTCCCAAATTTAAACTCATTCTTTGCGTTTTTGTTCATGTTCAAATCCTTTTTTGATCATTATAGAAAAATACCTTTAAGAAAATTGAAATTTCCCACAATTTGATTCCATATTAATAATTTCGTTCGCACAGTACAAAAATCAGTTTGAAGTATACAATTAAGCACAGGTCCAAATTAAAGGTAATATTTTTATACAACTAAATTATACAATCAAATCAAATGCAATATTTTACAGAGCTGAATTATATTATTAAATCAAACGTAATGTTTCATATAGCTGAATTATACTATCAAATTAAATAACATTTTTACACTATACCTCAAGCCTTTATTAACATAAAGTTTATTATAATACAAGAAACACATTTTTAAAAAATAATACCAATTATTACATACATAATTAAAGTAAAAAACTGAAATCAACTTTTATTACTCACAATTCAAAATTGCAGAGGTATGCACATATAAGTTAATTTTTGTAGCTGGTTTATAAATACTTTGATTAAAAATACCCGTTACAATTTTTCTCAAACAACTTTTGCCAATTGTAGCCATATTTAAATTGTATAACAAATATCTTACAACTTTAAATGCACAAAAATTTGAAATAACCGGCTAAAGACACCGTGACCACAACATTAAGCACGACTTTGAATAACTTTCAAATTATATGTTGTATCAATGTCAGTAACAGTTGCCATAGATTATTATATATCTGGACCCGGACAACTGATCAAATCTTTTGTAAATACTAACTTGAAAAATATTTTTATAACAATATCTTATTTTAATATGCAATAATCAATTTATGGTATGAAACAAATTAAATTAAAAAATAATATCAATGATAACAAATATTTACTTAAACTTAGTTTTCAACACCTTCTGTGTTATAACCGGCGTGTGAAATATAAAAATATTCTTCAAATTCTTTAGTCATTTGTGAGGTTATCGGGAAATATATGCTTATATAAACATGATTCAAGATAAGTCACTATACAGTTTTGCAGTTCTTATCTTATTTTCAATAGTTACGTTAATCTTTTTCCTGTTTAAAAAATCTCAAATTACAAACTCTTTCTCATGAATTTCCAATTGCGTAAGTTTCACTTATATTTAGTAGCATTCAATTATCATTGTTGTTTTTTCTTTGTAACTTGATATTTTGCTAATTTATTCAAATTGGCAAAACTGTTAGGCCGTGCTTACATTGCATCCGTTTTCGTACGAAAATCACTTGTACGAATACGTACGAAAACGTACGAACGATCCCAATTCTTTGAAGTGGTTGAGAGCGCTCACACTGGATGCGAGTTAGTCGTACATATAGGTGCGTATAGATCCGACATCCGAATTCGATCCCAACAAGTTGGGATATTTCGTACGTATTCGTACGTTTGAATGATATTTTTGTACGCCGCTGTTTCTTGTTTAGATCCACATAGCTTGTTTATTATTTAGTGTATTATTTCTATTCGCGGTTTTTATCGTTGTTTTTTTTTTGTGTGTGTATTATTAATTATTATGAACACCGAAAAATTCATTAATTTAGTTTTTGACCACAAATGTCTGTGGGACCAAGGTGATTCGACATATCATTTACGTGATCATCAACGCAAGGCCTGGAAAGAAATATCAGAGGAATTAGAAATATGCGGTAATTTCATTACGTGTAATATATATTTTTATGTATACTAGTGGTCACTCAATGGTTGAAATTCGACCTTCATACATCAAATCTATTAATTTTGAAGTATTGATGTTCTTTTGTCAAAGAGTATACCCCTATATCATTGCATATCATTTCTTTGAATTTTGTTTTATTACGCCAGCTGTGAGCATGTACAAATATGTTATTATACATTAATTTCCGATTTATTTTAACCCGTTCAGTTACATATCATTTTTTTACAAAATATGCATTTTGATGAGTAATATGTTGTGTATAATACTGCTTTATAAATAAGTAGATAATTTTTAACGTGTTATACAAACATTTTTAGAATTGAAACATTCTGTGTCAAGCAAATTTACCTTATTATAAAAATAAAAAAAATATAATTTTTTAACATTAAAAGTTAATGTATCATATAATCAACACTGTGACTGAAAGGGTTAAAAAATACTAATGATAGTAAACATTAGGTATATAATAAGCCTATTTTTAAAAATAACTTATTTTTTGACATTTCTTTTTTATCGTTGTGCTGATCCGGTTTCGCCAAGAATACAATTTTCCTATCGTTTTCAAATATAATTTTTAAATAAAAAATTGATGCATACACTGGAAAATGTGTTTTGTATTTTTTAAATGATCGATACTTGCTGCGACGTACAATTAGCCTTCTGTAAAAATTGGCTGTTTCAATATAATTCCAACTTTTTTGAAGATTTTTCTTTTATATTTATATTGTCATGGCAAATGTAGATATAATTGAAAGTTAAGTTATTTGAAAGTTACATGTTCAAATAATATGACCAATAAAAATAAAATTAAAAAAATTTTAGAAAGTAAAATTAGATCGTGGAATTTTTGGTTATGTCATTTCCGTTCAAATGATTATCATAAGTCAGCAAATTTTTAAATATTTTCTCGTAGATCTGAATAGAAACTAAATTATTTTAATTCAAATTATTTGTATATACATTGTTCGATTGTAAATCAATTAACTCTAGTTGTAAATCCTCTGGTGCTTTTAAAATATAAAATTTAATAGGATTTTCAAATATTAATATATCAGTTTCTTTTGCATAAAAATCTTGAAAGCGATAACGAAAATTTTCATCTAATAATTTTGTAAATCAATATAAATATAATTTTAAAAACACTGTTCGTCATTGTTTATTAAATATGTTTGCAAAGTAGGAAAATTACAATAATTACTGTTTTCCAGTTCTGTAATAATTTTATTTTGTATTGAAAATTTTTAATTTCTGTGAATAACGTTGTAATGGTCAACGAGAAAAACTAATTCGCTTATCCATTTAAAATTTGATAATTCTTGTATATTGTTTCCTTTTTCTGTCAAAAACATTTCAATCTCGCTACTTTTCTACCACTAAGCCATCTTACTTCAGAAAAGTACCCAATATTCTGCATCTATTTCTCTTAAGTATTCTCGAAACGTTCGAGTTATACCGTTCTTGCGAATGTAATTGACGTATTTTACTACAATATTCATGACATTTTCCACATTTATAACTTTTATACAAAGTGCATGTTGATGGATAATACAATGAAGTTGTAGAGAAAGCTGTTTAATATTCAATTTAAATTTTTTATTAATCAATTATATTAAACCATTATTGCGGCCTGTCATGTTTTTTGCGCTATCAGTTGTCACATTTTTAAATTCAGCCACTTAAGATCGTACAAACTGAAAACTTCTAATATTTGCAAAAATATATCTTCACCTTTCGTATTACCATGAAGACTTTTTAATGCAGCAAGTTATTCTGTTACACAAAATTGCTTATCAATTCAATTCCACGGATAAAAATCAGCAGTTGATGAGCAATGCTAGTAATATCGTTGCTTTCATCAAGCGCTACTCAAATTATGAAAAATTTTCTTTTAATTTGTTAAACGTAAGATATAATTTTCAATTCATAAATTTCGATTTTATCGAGACAGATTTCGTTAACAACAGCTAAAATACATTTTTTAATAAATGGTTTGCCATTAATTTCGAAATATATAAACTCGTTTTTTCCAATGCTGAATTTTGTTCATTACATTTTTTAAAAAAATTTTGTTGTGCTTGTATTGATTTTTGCAATGAATCAATTTTATTTTATCTAAATTGTGATTCAAATTTATCATACTCATTTTTGTTTCGTGGTGACGACGTAAATTAAATTCTTTAAATACACTTGTAGATTCTTTGCAAATTAAGCATAGTGGTTTATTGTAATTATTAGTAAAAAAATTATCAAAAGTCCCCCTTTTCACTAAATTAACGATTTTCCTCGTTGATTTTTCTCCTTGTTGGTATTTTATTCATTTTAACTACTCCTATCACTTACATATTTCTAATTTTTTCTAAGCGCTATTTCTCATTACAGAGAAACATCACTTACTAAGCGTGAATAATTCAAATGCAAGTACATATTTCTAATGCCACCAATAAACAGTGATAAGTCCTGGGAAAGCGGTGTGTGTGTGAGACGGTGAGCTAACTCGCCGCGCCTTGTCATCGCTCGGGTTACAGTCGATTACGCATATTTGACCTTACGTTTTTTTTTTTAGAATTTAAAAAATATGAAGAACAACTTTCACTATTTTAGCCTTCCTAATTATTTATATTTTTATTTTCTGATGATATAATTTTTGTGTCGCCGATCGTATTCGAACTCGGTGCCTTATAGAAGTCCGTTCACTAAGATATCCCGGCGACTTAAATTTTCATATACACCAGTATATTATTTTCGGATAACTTTTTAAGAATACCAAACTTTTGTTTTGACAATTATAATGTGCGATAAAATTTGTGATAAACAATATTTATTAATACTATAGACCTTTTTTTTATCGGTATTATTTAAATATTAGATTATATGCGATGAGATATATGTTAATTAATGATCGAACGCAACGAGTTGTTGCATTATTTATTAATTACAATTACAAATGTTATATCACTATCGTTATCATTTTCAATTGTTGTTAGAGAAAAATACATTTTGCTTGATATTATGAGCACTCGTTCCGCTTGTTTACTCCTAGAGTCATGAATCTGTTTCCTACTATAATTCTGCGGTCTTAGTGTTCCCGACAAATCATGAATACCTTCTTTGTCAATTGTAAACATATACATTTTATTATGACATCGAGTCGGACAGAATTGACTTCAATTGTTTTTAATAACAATCTCATTTGCTATTCATAATACCAAAGGCACACTCAACAACTTGCATTGCATTTGATAAGCGTTGATTAAATATTTCCTTTTCGAGCCACAGGTTTCTTCGAGGATAAGAACACATGAGACCTTTAGAGGTTAAAATGTGAAAATATTCCACCATCGCTTTCTTTACCATAGGCTCCTACATATATAGCAATAAATGTGTAGTTAGCCTCCACAACAATTTGCAGTAAAATTGAGAAAAGAGACTTATAGTTACGGCACATGCTTCCACAGTTTTTCTGCGCTATTATCCGTATATATTTACCATCAATACTGCCAGAACAATAAGGAAATTTCCATTTTTTCCAAAAATCACTGACTATACTGACCATATCTTTGTTTGATGGAAAGTTCATATGAACTCCTAAAAGACGTTCTCAAATTATTTTACATGTATCATGTACAATACTCCCAACGGTATTATTTGAAATCTTGAATGAATATCCAAAGGTTCTAAAAGATGAGCCAACAGCTAAGTATCTATACAATGAAGTTATAAGATTTTTGTTTTGCATACAATCTATCCTAGGTGGATAATTGAATATTAATAGAACGCTGTCCAACAACAGCCATTCTTTATTTGATGAACATTAGTTAAGATCGTCTACATAGCTCCACTTGCGTAAGTCTTTTCAGACGCTGAAAATGAGCGCTGTTATCCTTGAGATCGGCTGTCAGTGGATTTACATGGTGCTGTAATCGCTGGATATATCTCTCACTGTGGATTTTGAAAGTTTCCATTACAGTCTGCATGTGAAGGTCCTTATGAAGATCCCCACTACGAACATACCACAGAGCACCCACACCTTTGCCTGAAAACGCTGAAGTATTTTTATTCGCAAATCGCGGGCTGTTCCCCAGATTTCTATTCCATAGGTCCATATTGGTTTTAGAATGACTTTATACAGTAGAAGTTTATTTTCTACAGACAGTGATGAGTATTTATTCATCAACCAGCTCATACTTCACCGTTTCAGATCCAGTTGTTTCCGTTTGGCCAGAATATGATCTTTCCAAGTCAAACGTTGATCTAAATGCAGTCCTAAATATTTTATTTTATTTACTGTTGGAATCGTTCTTCCATTTAACTGAATCATCACATTTGCAAATTTTTTATTTAATGTAAAAAGGAGGTGATTAGACTTAGACTCATTAACTGTAATCTTCCACTGTTTAAACCACTTCTCCAACTGCAGATGATTCTGGAGATGCGTGGTAGCAACTGTTAGATTACAGTCAGTGGATAATATCGCCGTATCGCCCGCTAACATGGCTGTAGTAGTGTATCTATTTCCCTGAAAATCATATGTATATATCTGATACAACAACGGACCGAGTACACTGCCTTGAGGCACACCCAAGCGTATAGCATATATTTGTGATCGAGCACCGTTTATATTAACTTGAAAGTATCTATCCGTTAAGTATGATTGTAATAATGTGTAGTACTGGTGTGGCAAGTTAAGTTTTAGCTTGTATAATAGACCCGTATGCCAAACTCTATCAAAAACTTTCTCAATGTCGAGGAACACCGCAGGACAAAATTTTTTGTTTTCGAAACTACTGTTAAGTTAACTATTCGATGAGTCTGCTCTACTGTGCTGTGTTTGTTTTTGAAACCAAATTGCCAATCAGGTATTATGTTTTTACCATCAAGAATTTATTTTATTCTTTTCAAAATTAGTTTTTCAAGCAGTTTTGACATAGTCGGTAGTAGGCTGATGGGTCTGTATGATGTGACCAGTTCTTGCGGTTTGCCTGGCTTCTGCAGCATAATTATAGATGCGAATTTCCACTGGATAGGGTAGTAATCGGTATGGAGAATCGCGTTAAAAATGTATGTTAGGAGGACTTTTCCGTGGCAAGTGTTTAAGCATTACTGAGGTTAACAAATCATAACCGGGTGATTTTTTTGGTTGAAGCTGTTTTTGTATACATGCTTTCACAGTAATAGGTGGGCACATCTGAAATGGTGTTTCCAAATAGTTGTAGATATTTTCCTCTTCGGAGGTTAATGTGCTGTAATTATCGTGATGAAAAATTTTGCAGAGGTATTTACCAAATGCCTCCGCTTTTTCTTGATCTGCTCTTGCCCATTGGCGGTTTTCCTCTATAATTGGTGGACACTGAGATACATGATTCCTCTTTATATTCTAAATAGCCTTCCATAAAGAATAATCTGTATCTACCGTCGGTGTAAGATTTGTTAGATATTCATGAAAAACTTCATTTTTCATGCCCGAGAGTGTTTTCTTCAATTTTTTTGTCATTTTGTTCGGTGCATTTTTGTTTACTGGGTCTTATCATATTGGCCAAACTCTTCTTAGTCGCCGTTTTTATGCAATCATGTCTTTTATCATTTTCGGATGACTTGTTTTTCTATCTGACTTATTTATAGGAGTAGCTAAATATGCCGATTTGTGAATACATTTAATAAAATGTTCGACACCCATCTCGATATCTTCTTCAGTTTTTAACGGAATATTGAGATCGATTTCATTTTCAGCCATCTGCTGAAAAACATGCCAATTAGTTTTCTTGTTTGTTAATTTTGGTGTAATGGGGAACTATATCACTGTGCTGCTGAGGCTTAGTATTTTTGGCGAATGATCAGAAGTTCCGTCCATGGACGTTTCAACTAGTGTAATTGCTTTGCTGACGAAGAAATCCAACAAATCAGAAAGTTTATTTATATCACTTGGCCAGTATGACGGTTTTCCGTCTGACAAGCACTGATATTTATTTTTCAATAGACAGGAATATAACTGTCTTCCTCTTGGTGTTGTTAAACGAGAGCCAAATGATGTATGTTTGGCATTGAAATCTCCGCCAACTATGAATTTGTTTCCAAAACTTTTAAAGTACTCATCAAAATGTTCTTCCTTAATGTTGTGCCTAGGGGGACAATAAACCGATGACACTGCAATATAGTCTAGAGTTGTTTCAATGGTTACAATGGTTGCCTGTAGATGTGCTTCAGTAAAGTTGGTTATTGCATAGTGCTTCATTGATATTTTTATTATAACAACCGTACCTCCATGTGCTTCACCATCTGGATGTTGAGTATGGTAGACTGTATAACGCGGTATTTTAATAAAACTCTTGTTTGTAAAGTGTGATTCAGATATCAACAGAATATCAATTCTGTTACTTATAATAAATGCATCAACTTCATGACAATACTGTGCCAATCCGTTTATGTTCCACGTAGCTATTCTTAATAGGCGATTCATTTAGAAACAAATTTATTTATGACTGTTGATAACAAATTCTTTGTTGTATTAATTGGTTAAACAAGCTTTTAAATTCCAGCAGTATTTCCTGGAGTTAATTGTTAATACTATTATTCTGATCGTTATTATTTGACGTTGCTTGAAGCGTGGTTTGTTTTCTTATTGAGTCTAATAAAATAGTGTTAAAAGAACGTTTAAAATTATTTTTAGGTTTTCTCATATATTCTATATTGAATGTTTGTGGGAAATCTGCAGCAGTTAGTTCAAAGTTATGTATATCATTTTTATTTTGATATAGTTTATTGTAATTTTTATTCCTTTTATTTAACAATTCTCTGTATACAGTACAGTCTTTGTAATTTGCCGGGTGGTTGCCTTCACAGTGTATACATTTCGCCGGTTCATTCATTAATTTAGCACAGTTCTTAGTGTCATGCTGTCCACCACACTTAACACAAATGAATGGCAGCGCACAATGCGCTTTGCTATGGTCAAACATTTTGCATCGAGTACACTGTATTATTCCTTTATTCTTATGCGGAGGTTCCACCTTTATTTTCATATTCAGCAGGTACTGCATATCGTATATCTCTTTATTGTTATCGTTAGGTTCGAGATCTACAAAAAACATTGACAAAGGTTGTTTGGTTTTTTGTTGTCGCATATTTATTATGTTTCTTGTTAGAAATCCCTGTTTGTTTAACGCTTCTTTGATTTCCTCTAGCGGCATAGTGTGGTGTATATTTTTAATAACGACACGATACGCTCGTTCCTCTTTTAATTGATAAGTATGATAAATTATATGGTTTTCTTTCAAATATCTGATGACTTTTCGATAACTATCTGCATTGTTAACTTTTAATTTAATTTTTTTTGTCATTTAAAGCCGACAAGTGAATTCAACTTTGTTTATGATGGAAGAGATACACTGTTCCATATGTTTATAATTGATTACCCCGTACAAGAATATGGGGTGGCTTTGGACTTTTTGTTACGTCGATTTCCCGATCACATCCAGTTCTTGTTTGCGTATCTGATATATGAATGTCACTGTCAGGAAGATTTCTTAAAGGCCAAAATCTACTTTCTTTTACTTCTATATCAGGAGAAGTTTCAGGAGTTTGTACTCGAGTGCGTTTTCTGGGTGGTAAAATTTGCCATGAATTTGTTATTTGTTTAAATGTAATAGGGGAACCGTTTTATGTGATTTTGAATTAATGTGCGTAGATTGGCATGTCGGGTCCATTACCTGTGTTGTTTGCTCGTTATCAACATTCATGCTGACATTACTAGAACCATTATGTACAATATTATTCAGTGAATTAATTTTATTAATTCATTTCATATTCGTAATATCGATATTTGAGGTAATATTACTGCTACTGTTGCCAGCAGCATATTTATTATTATTACTATTATTACTATTTTTCCTGTTAGTATTGGCAATGTTAACATTTACGACCGCGGCCGTACAACTCGAGCGATAACACAACCAATAAACTCGACGAAAACGAGAAAAATCCAAATTATAAGATATACAATTTTATAGTGCACAGGTCATATAATATACGGAATTGATAAAATTTGAATATTGTAATAAGAAAGATAATTTTTTTACTTGTTTTAGTTGATGAGCTGAAGAAAAAATGGAGAGGACTACGAGACACTTTTGGAAAAGAACTCAAAAAAATGAACTGCAAAACATCTGGTCAAGCAGCTGATGCACCTAATCCCAGTTGGCCTTATTTTAGGCTACTGCTATTTCTGCGAAATACAATGTCTCAGAGAAATCTCAAAGGTAGCATACCAAAAACGTCTCAGAATTCTTGGGGGAGCACATCTCTTGATGGGGATGAAACAAATATTTCTATTTTGCCATCCCTCAACCAATCGTCGGAGAATGATTATGACAACGCTGAAACTGAAATAACTCCAAAGAGAACGTTCAAATCTCCATTAAAAAAAAGGTCTAAAATTCATTCGCCAGATGAGATTGATAGGAAACTGTTGAAAATTGAAGAAAAAAGGTTAAAGTGCCTTCAACAAAATTCTAATGATTCCGATGTCCAGTTTCTTTCAAGCCTCCTACCCTTTTTAAAAGATGTCCCCAAACACCGAAAGTTAATAGTTCGGACCAAATTAATGCAAGTGTTTATAAATGAACAGAATGCTGCATCACCTGTGGTGGAGTTATGTTATTCAAGTGATTCGACTCAGTGCAGTGATAATTTCAGTATGACACAAAATAATCCAGGAAAAACATAACACTCTGTTCTTGATATTCTTCCACAACAATTGTCATCTGGTGCAGTTTCCGACTACGTTTTGCAATTTAACTTGCGTAGTTGCTAGAGCACCCGACGGTCGGGGGTAAACCAACACGCGACATAGGAAATTTTCATCATTATTTAATTATTAATTATCAGGAAAAGGAAGTGGTACCCCACTCCGTATAATATCATATTACCTTGAATGCTGGCTCATTTTGTACGTAAAAGTAAACGCACAATAGCTAGGCACGACGTTCGTGAACGAACAATACGACAATGATTATGATGATATATATACACACCATGTAAATATAACGCAATAGTTCTGTCAACAAGAGTTCAATATTATCACCGTATACCTACAATTTCATTTAACACTAGTATTTAAACGTACAAATAAAATCCTCGATATAATAAACCATCTAAATGTAATTTCTTTAATGGGTAATCATTCTGTTTTACCTGCATTATTTTCGTTTTCAAAATGTCTACAAAACCTTAACACCGACAACCAAAGGGTGAAGTTATTGATACATCATTAAACAAAGGAAATCAATATTACGGTAAAATGGTCTAATTTGGTCCGTTGTTAAAACTACATATTTTAATTTACAATATACGTTTGTTCGCATTTTGTTTTAATATTCATCCGCACGAGACAAAAATGTAATTAATAATTATGAATGTAAATATCAAATTCTAAACTTGTCTGACTTCAATTTTAACCTTACCTTCACGAGAACGCATTTCAAATAGTTTTTCACCCCCACACTGGACAGCACCTAAGAACTTCATTCGTAATACATAGATAGTTAATAATGTTAATAATATATAACAATTTTTGTGTCGATAACATGTTAAAAAATTATTTAAAACAATAAAGGGTTCGGATATCGTGTAAATTATTCACTAACATGGACTCTTTATGAGATATATATAATGATTTTAACTATTTCTTTATTGTACCGAATAAATTAAACTATTTCTTACATTGAAAATGCAAACATTGAGAAATATATTAGTTTACGATTATTGGCATTTACTTTAAAATATAATGAAATTATTTTGACAACAAAAAACCAAACCGGAAATACCTTATATTTAATAAATACTTCTCTGTTATACTTTGACAGTTTTCAACAAAAACGATAAATCAAATTCGCTATAAGAAAAAACAGCATATAATAAATATAATAGTAATGTATTTAGAAAATAAGAAACGATAAACAGCATTGTAATAATTAAGGTTACAGAATTTTGCAACATGGAAGTTCAATGAAACTAAGAATAATATATATGGTAATAGTGGGTTACGGGAACTACACGTAATGTATACTAATATATATTTATTCATTTATAGTAGATTACATTATGTGCATTATATATACATATATATAATATATTATATATATATAACTTTAATGAATTTTTCTTACAGCTGTAAATACACTTTTTATTATTAATATAATTGCAGTCACTTTTAATCCCATTCTGGCAACAAATATTTCAATAGTGAAACTAAGTTCCTGATAATTTTAGTTAATTTCCTGCGTAAACTTAAAAATAATCATTTCCTCGCAATAAACAGCAGTATTGAAAAAGACACACACACACACATATATATATATATATATATATATATATATATATATATATATAACAAATATAATTTGAATATGTGTGCGTGAAATGACAGTCATTATAAATAAATATATATATACACTATTACTGTTGTGTACGTTTACAACTTAAAATATAGAGCAATATACGTTGAAATTTATACAGGTAGCGAATTTTGTAATTAAACAAATTCTGTTCAAAATAAATATTCCTGTTAGGTAAAACAAATGTTAAGCGTGACGAATAAATCTTAATTTATAAAACCCTACAAATTATTAACCAAGCTAAAAAAGAAACAGTTTTATTATTTGCCATACCGTATTTTTTATGAATTGTTAATTTGAAAAAACATTCATAATCAACAGAAAAATTAGAATATTCTCGCAATGAGATAAATATACTCTGTAAATTAATTTGACAATTTAATAAAATTGAAATCGAATACTTAGGGATAAAAAGCGTTATAGATAATTGAAAAGAAAAAAGATTTAAAGTAATCTCACACTTGATATTTCGTTGTGCTGATTTGAAACATATGAAACTAAATTTGATTATAACGAGAACACAGGTGCTGTAGTAAAAAATTAATCCACGGGAAAATGACAGAAGGGAAACATTTTTAAGATCATAAAAAATATCAAAATGATATCTATATTTTTCAAATAAAATTCATTCATGATCTGATCAAGAATTTCGAGTTTATCTCAAAATTTGTGTATTTCTTGATAATTTTTTAAATTAAAGAGACAGAAAATACTGACGCGAAGCAAACCATAAGAACTAAAATATAAATAAAACGAAGTTGAAACGTTCCGGTATCTTTTAAAAAATATAAAATTTTAAATAACAGATCCAATAATTTATTTATAAAGTTGAAGATTAAATAAGAGAGTGAGAAGAAGAATATGTGACTTACAGGAAACTAAAGCAACAAGAATAGAATTCAGGGGAAACCATAAATTAAACGAAAAACAATATGATATTTTTAAACACGAGCACAACAATTTTAAGGATACGCATAATAATCCAAAGTTGAAACTGATATAAGGTGAAAATACAAGGACAGGAAGAAATGAAAAAACTAAAATGATACATATAAATATAAATGTTTTGTTCTCGATTGTGGATGGAATTAGTTTTACACTACTGGAAAATTAGATCACTGTGATACAAATTAATGTGGAATCTGTGGAACAAATAACCTGCGATATTTCTTAGTCGATACTTAACTACCTGGTAATGAACTAGGGAGCTAGTTGATTTATTTAAAAACCGAGATTGCTATAATTGAAAATAAGGTGTAGGATGAGCGGAACAGATAAGATATGCAATATACACGTATAATAACGGATGACATTACTTTCCAACCCAATTTTCTGGGGAAAAATGTGTTACAATAATGATTAATATTAAAAAAATGCGACAACATTTAACTTGAAAATGAGCAACTGACAATATCTAGCAGGATTAAATACTCATGACTAGTTAAATTTCAAACCGCATGTTAAATATTTAAAGAAACATTATCTAACATATATGCGAACTGCTTAGATATGATTGGTAGTAATCGGAAAGTAATTCTTTGCAATGTTACCATTCAAAATATGTTTTGGTATGTTTCGCGTATATATTGCAATTATATAAATAAAACATTTAAAAATATCATACAAAAAGGAAATTTTTAACTAATATTTCTGCTGGTTATAGAACAACCAGGGTATTCCATTATTAATAGTGAATGAATATAGTGAGTTGGAAAATGATAAGAACAGTTAAAGAAGAAATAAGTAGAAAATTATAGAAATACGGATACAACAAACAAAACGCAGGATATACATACTAAACAATTCCAAAATTTAAACCTGTATATTAATAATAATAATAACATATTTAACCTACTTCATAACACAACCATTAAAACAACACGTAGATTTTAAATAAATAAATTCGATTCAAAATTAACTTTGTAAATGTCAACATCGTTTATTCGAACACATCTTATATGAACAAATTATGAAATATTGGTAACGAAAAAATAATTTTTTAAATGCAAACAAATAACGAACAAACAAATTATAGTTGGATTACGAAGCAATAAACTAGTATTGAAGTGCGATTAAGAAGTAATACTAAAAGAAAACAGTCGAAGTTGTGACAGTTTGCGAATGAACGTTGTGTGCGAAAACCGAAATTAAAATTCAGAAAAATATTCTTAATTAATTAATTATCATTCGGACAAAATATATTTCAGTTTGATATTTCCGTTTGAACCAAAAAGAAAAATGTAAAATCAGTTTCGAAAAATTATTCGAAAATTGAAAACTAAATGGCATACTGTTAATATCATTTTTATAATGGTATATCATAGAAATAGAATCGCATTTTTATTTTAGGCGTACCCAATTTTAGTATAACATGAATAAACCCAAATTTAAAATTTTATTTCTCTATTATATTAAACATAAATATTGCGAAAACCAAAAGATTTTGTTTAATGTACGCCGCTTTAGAAGAAAGTTTATGAGAACATAAATTATTAAAAACGCGGAAGAAAAAAGAAAAGAGATCATTTAATAAAAGGAATAGCAATAGTCGAAAAATTAGAAAAATTCATGAATATTGGTTATACATAATAATGATTTTTTTTGTGCTGTGTACCATAACTCAGGTTAGAGGCACAATAATGAATTATTAAAATAAATGTTAAATATAATTTAGTAATAATTATATATATATATATATATATATATATATATATATATATATATATATATATATATATATAACAAATAAAAATTGGAACATCAGTCCCAAAAAATAAATAAAATAGAAAGTATATATTATTTTTAAAAATACAAGTTCATATAAGAAATTTAATAAACAGCCAATTGACGCTTTCATGAGAGTTTTTTTTTAAAAAAAAGTACTTAATCTAACACTCCATTATAGGTATATAGTCTCATTACAGACATATTAACGAAAAATAGTCACAAATCGCAATGCAACATATACTTTTAATAATGAAATTAAGAATTCACGTGTGAAAATTTATAGTTGTTTCAAAAATCATTGTCTGAATACTATATTACTCGATAAAACGCTAGATTCTTATAAAGAAACTTGTATAACGGGGAAAATATGAATAATATTATTTTTATAATGGTATATCATAGAAATATGAATAATATTTTCCGAAACTTCAAACTCTATCATCCAGATACAAACATTGACAGAATAATAGATTTGTAAAGTCTATACATTTCAAACTAAAATCCTCGAAATTAAGTCTGCGACCATTCTGAAATTAAAATATTCAATATTTTCGACTCTAAAAGAACCAGAAAATCTAGTGACTAGAAAAACAAAATGTGCATTCTTCTTACTGAATAATAATCCGATATATAAAAATATATATAAATCTAGTTTTTACACTATTCGAAGAATATACAATTATCACTTCTTATTAAATAATTTCGTTAATATCATCGTTATATATTAGTCAATATATCAGTATTTTCGTTTTAATTTTATCGATGGATATTACGATAACTACAAAATAGAAAACATTTGTTTACTTTTATATGCTACACAAGGATAAAGATTACTCTGAAATTGATAATTATACACATATATTAAACAACTAAAAAGTACTTATAAATCAATAATATAAAAAATAAATAAAAATAATGAAAATATAAAACATCATCCACGCCATTAAAATGGTGAACGTCCTTCTCTAACCACAGTTAGGGCTCTCAATACGGCTGCTTTATCAAGTTCTTTTTGCGTTGGTCTTTGATTGTCTAATGTTAAATTAGGCGCTTTCTCAGGAAAATATTCCAAAATTTTCACTCTATAATCAATAAGGGATGAAATCGGATTCCCAGATAAAGCCAAGAACTCCAAACTAGGTAAATTAGTAAGAAATTTAATTTCAGTAAATTCTAATATACGATTATAGCTGACGTCTAAATTACGCAATGTGAACAGCTTAGAAAAAGGTTGTAACGTGTCGATGTTATTTCTTGATAAATTAATTTCAACAATGTTCATCAAATTTTCTCTCAAGCAGGCGCTTAAAGTAATTTTATTAGCCGACAGGCATAAATGTGTTAAATTTGGAAGAAAATTGACATTATTTATTGAATTAAGTTTATTTCCGTCCATAATTAATTTACGCAAGTTAGAAGCTAATTTAACCGATTTGTCGATTTCGTTTATCTCATTCCAACTTAAATCTAATTTGATTAAGTTAACCCACAACAACGATTCATCGAGAACGTCATCGTCAAAAGATCTATGAACTTTATCACACATTAGAACGTCGGTAATTGTTTTAATCGCAGAGTTACACGCCACAACGGAACTAACATTTTGGCGGACACAACCCAGATTGTAAATGTTTTCTAATCTAGCATTATAAAAAAATAAATTATTAGCATTTTTAAACGCTGATAGTTCGAAGGGTAATTTATTATAAATTAAATTACTAGTTCCAATATTGGAATTTCCGCCTCTAATAGTAACTGAATTTAGATTACTGCAAAAATCTAATACGTGACTCAGATCATAACGCCTATCATATGATTCTGTAATTGGACAAGCTTGTTCTAATCTTTTACTAACGGAATGTAGCTGAAAAATAATTTAAATTAACTATTAATAAAAAAAAAACGAATTTTTTAAAATTATCAACACGCGAAAAATTAATTTAAATTACTTTCGTGTTTTATGTCGCAAAACCTCTATTTAAAATACGGAATTTGTTATTTCCCTGGACTGTATTTTTATACGTGAGAAAGTGTAGTATATATAGCACGTATAAATTTAAAAACAAGCTAGTAAACTGATCCAATATCAATTAAGTTACAGTGAATTTTTAAGTGCATGAAAATTTACATTCATTAATATAAAAGAGATAAAATTTTGATTCTGCAGCTAAAAACAAGCATGAATCAAAAGTTTACAATTCATTAAAAATTTCATATTGTATGGAAATGTAACGAGTAAGAATTCCAAAATTATAAAGAGAACATATTTATAGAGTATACACATATACAAGAAACAATCTTACTTTTATGTTTTAGTATTATATTAAGTTATTATATTATGTACAACTAGTAAAATTAAAATATTCTATTCTAAATTATACAAAATTAGAATACACACCTGTAAAGGATTAAAAAGATAGTTTTTGAATTGTTGCAAATATTTATCTCCTTCTGAAAAACAGAAATATGCTAGCTCTTGTACGATGAAAAGTATATCATACTTTTCGAATTCTAAAAATTTCCTTAAAGCTGGCGGCATTGCTTTTTGTAAAAAGTTTACAATCGTTTTTATATATACTTCTAAACTAATTCTTCGTTTTTCTATAAATTCATGTTCTCTATTACCAAGTATCTTTTTCGGTGGCAATAAGTTTTTGGATATTCCGTGGTCGAAAACTAATGTATCATGTAGTTGCACGAAATCTTTATATCGACGAGCAACATGCCAAGTGACATCTTTAATAGTTATATCAATCTTGTAATATGTAACAGTATTACAGGTATCATAGCTTGGAACGGATATATTAAAATCATCATTACAATCAGAAAAGTTAGCCATTTTCAATAAAACAATTATATACCTTTAAATATAACCCTAGGTATATTAATAAAATTATATAAATATGCAGTATTTAAAACTTTTAACATAACAGTTTTATAACAACATTCAATTTCAAAATCATTATTCTCTAAAATATGTTAAGAACATCAAACTCAAAAACACATAAATAAGCTACTAGAAGAGCTTAAATAGAAACAAATTAAATCACCTATGGTGCTTATCTCAATTAAGTTCACTAAGACAGTAAACGTTGAGTTGATCATACATCTATATCAATAATCAATAATTCAATAATCAGTAATCACAGTTAATCGATACATTCAATTCTGAGTTCCGAAAAAAACTACTTTTATTGAATTAATCAGTGTCGCCAAAAGTAACAATTTTTAAAAGTTCTGTAAACATTTAACATTTTCCTTTTAATTTTTCACATAAAAATATAAATTTGGCATATTTAAAATTAAAACATATAAAAACTTTTAATGTTTACATAATCTTATGATCCAATTTAGAGATATTTTGTACATTGTAATGTACATTGTGAGTTATTGTCACAAAATGTTTAATAAAAATTTGGTGTAAAAGAACATTTTGAACACAAAAAATTGCATATATATATTTATTAGTTTTATTTTCAAAAATAATAATTTACATTTTTCATGATACACAAATGTATATATCAGAGTGTGAAATGTTTAACCATCCGCTTTACATCGGATAGCTTCCTTCGTTGACCACATTAGACATATGGTTGACATTATTATAACCAAAGTGCTTTCCAATGTCATCACTACACCAACCTATTTTTTTATTTATGATGTTTTTTGTAAAATTAAAGGTCCATTCACATATTTCCGGTTCAGTTCAGTTTCAGTAGCGTCCGTGATATTAAGTATCATCTGTTCATACATATCCGTAAATACGGAAGTATCTGTTTTTTATTTATATAAATGACTTGTGTAATATAAATATTGGAGGGGAATATTTAGTTCTGCATATGATACTGTCTTGGTGCATAATTCTCTGTTTCCCTCTGCATTAGAGTCTTTGATTCAAAGTGATGTGTATTCTATTTGCACATGGTTAAATAAAAACAAGTTAATCTTGAGTTTGAATAAAACTGAATATATGATTTATACGCACTTACATTGAAAGCACTTGTAATATAAATATCAATAATGTGGAACTTGAACGTGTTTATGAAATTAAGTATCTTTGGGTGGTTCTTGATTGCAAATTAACTTGTCATAAACATACCGAGTTCCTTTCTAAAAAATTATGAAAATTAAATTACCTTTTTTATTATCCGAAGCAATTTTTTTTCATCTACACAGTTATTTCGTTTGTATACTTCTTTGTACCAACCAGTTTTGTGCTATGGGCTTATGTATTGGAGCTGGAAAGGTATATATATGAAAGCTACACAATCACTTTAAAACATGTTACTTAATAAGCAACCCTATTGGAAAACTCGTCCTCTCACCGTTCGTGAATTATATGAAGTACAATTTTACTTCTTTTCGTCTTTAAAAATTTTAAACTTTTTTCGATCGAGTTGCATGGTGGTAAAACAAGGTATCCTCACACGAATTAGCAAAGTTGCCTAAATTTAATAAATTTCATACCCGAATCCAAGCGGTTTATATGGGTGCCTCTATGTTTATGTCGCGTCAACTAAAAATTTATCTTAAAAATTATAAACGACGGCGTAAGAGTCATTATAGTTGCATTTGTAATGTGTAAATATGTAACAAGCTTTTCATAATAATAATTGAAGTTGCTAACTGGTTTAAAAGTATTCGGTTGGAATTGTTAGATTGATGATTTTATTTTGTAATTTAATTTTTTATTTGTAAATTAAATTCTATTTCAATTGTTTATCATTATTAATTATTATTTGATTATGAGTTATTTCCTGCTATGCTTTTATGTATACACGGCTTTTAGTATTTATGTGTATATTTCTATGTTGTATATTTATTTTCGCGCGTTAGGTACATTCGTGCTGATTTGTAATTATACTTTAATATTTAGTATTTAGTTTATTTGATTGGCAGTGTCTGGGTGTTTGTGTGTGTTTACTTATATATCTAAATCGATTTCGTTGTTTTTTTAAAAGAATGTTTCGGTTAAGAAACTGTATTAATTTCATTAAATTATATAACGTTACGTTATTTTAGTGAAATAAAACAGAAGTTAAATTTTTATTTATTTGTATTATTTAATCCAGCGTTCGCGCAATATTCGCAGAGTCGTGATTTACACGTTATATATATTTTCTTTGTAATCTTGTATTTTAATTTGAAAAATTTGATTTGATTTGAAGTAGGGAGGCTTCCTTATTACACCTGTACTTACCGTAAGAATTAGAGAACTATCATTTGATACCAGGATCAAAGGCTGTTTTAGCCTGGATATTGAGCATAGAGATGCCTTTAGCAATGAAAAAATCGAGTGCATCTGATTTTTTGTTTCTATCGGTTGGCTGTTAATGCGTTGGCTCACCTGTAGCAGCACATCCTAAAAATTTATCCTGAATTATTTTGTGTAGTAAGCTATCTCTTGGGTTTGTTAACCTTGACCCAGAGGGAATTAGCATATAAATTGGTTGTAGTATGTTTGCCTTTCTTATTTGCTTCACAGTTTCTCCAACAGTTGTGAATCTCATATGATTATGAATTTCCGATCGTTTTTAATCATCTAACCTTCACTGTTTAACCTAGACTTATTATAAATTATTTTAACTTTACGTTTAATTTAGATAACTACTTAATTGGTACTATATTTTTTTCAACAATGTTACGATTATCCGTAGTAATCATTTTAATGTTAACATTAAGTTTAGGTCTCAACACATATAACATATTTATTAATAACTGCAATAAATGCAAAAATGAATGCAAATTTATAAGAATTTTCATTATTTTTAAAAGCGACTATATATTAAAAATTTGTACAGCCTTATATATACGGGCTGGTGTATATGTGCGTATACACGAGCATACATATGTAAATATGCAGGTTTGTATGCATACATGTAATATATATTTCCCAATATGTTGAGTTGTTGTGGCTTTCTAATGACTCTGCGATTAGAGTTTTAAACATTTGTAGTTAATGTGATAGTGAGCTCAATCTCATCATGAGTGATATGAACTACGGCAATTTGAATGTGCTAACATTGAATATCGTTAGTTTACGATATATTTTGATGAGCTCTTAATTTTTTTAAAGGACACTACAGTAGACTGTGATATAATCTTATTAACTCATAGCTATATGATGATGAAATTACGCTGATATGTATCAGAAGCGCAATGCCGAGAGCATGAAAGACCTGGTGGAGTTATAGCCTACTTAAGACGAAGTTTTCAGTATCAACGTAAACAACTGAAAGTACCGAGTGGGAATGTTGTTCACGCGCAATTACGCTTAGGAACTAACATACACTTATCATTTACTGTAATATATCGCTTTTGCAAATCAAAGTACAAAAAGATTTTTTTGGAAGATTTAGATAGTATACTAGATTCTAGTGATAACTTAACAATTGTTATGGGGGATATGAATATCAACTTATTAAAAGAAGTTAAGAGCAGTATTGCAATCTTATGTTTTCACGAGGTTTCAAAAGCCTTATAAATAAAAAAAAAAAACGTTTACACGGCAACGTATGAATTACGAATCCCGCTTAGATCATTTGTTCATGCGTGGTCCAGACAATAGTGGTATAAATATAACTGCGCACTGTGATGCATTAGATATGTTTTTTTGATCACTGTGCTATTCTAACTACTTTGTTAGTATCCCCCTAGCAATGCTGGACATCCTGTAAGAATGAGTATTACTTTGATAAGGATATATTTCAAAAAATAACGTAGCTAGATCTCGCGTGTTTATATGTCAGTAAAGCATCTATAGATGAAAAATTTGAATGGTTTATTCGCAAAGTGATTGATGTGATAGAGTTTTGTAAAAGGATTAAAAAGAGTAAAATAAAGCGGAAGCGATATGATTGGATCACAAATGAACTTATTCAATTAACTCGTGAAAAATACGAGTTGTATAAACTATTAAAATCCTCTCCAATGTGCAGGCCAAAGATATAAAATGATATCAAAAAGTATACAAAAATCTACAAGAAAAGCGAAGCAACTAACTTATTGAATGTTTGTGGACATAATCAAAAAAGTTACTGGGCTGTTATAAAACGTGTCAGTGGTAAGGCAAATGAAACTTTGAAAGAGGTAAAAGTGAACGACAGACTCATGAATGTACGAGTGAATGAAATATTGATTTCTCGCTATTTTAACGATTATTTTCATGACTCGGTCGTTACCTTAGTTAAAAATCATAATCACATGGGTGAGGCGTACACTGCGTATAGAGTGTCGTCAGGAAGCTATAATCCAAATTCCTTTGGGTTTATTAAGTTCTCGAATAATGATATAATACATTCAATTGAATCTTTACTAAACAAGCCTTCTTGTGGGTTCGATGGAATATCTCTTAACCTAGTAGAGAATAACAAAAATTTCTTTTCTAAACCGGTAACGTTTTTATTTAATGAATCGGTGTTAAAAGGTAAATTTCCTGAAATATTGAAATTAGCTATTGTTAGACCAATTTATAAAAAAAGGGTGACAAACATGATATTGCAAATTACAGACCGATTTGTGTTCTCTCTACTATTTCTAAAATATTCGAAAAATGCGTTAAAATGATTCTATTAAATTACTTGCTAAAATTAAATTATTTCAGTGTGAATCAAGACGGGTTCCTACCTAAAAAAAAAGCTACCGATAATGCATTATTTGAACATGTAAAATGCATAACCGAGAATATTGAAAATGGTCATTCTGCCGTTGCTATATATTTTGACCTTTGTAAAGCCTTTGATGCACTACATCATAATATTTTATTGGAAAAGCTTTATGATTGTGGGATAAAAAACATACATAGAAGACAGACGCTATGTTACAGAAATAAACAATGTACGAAGTGAAGGTGTAACAGATACTTTTATCGTTCCACAACGGAGAGTATTAAGTCTCTACTTGTTTTTAATATATATAAATGATATGTGTAACATTACGGTTAACGGTAAGATATTTAGATACACAGACGACACTGCATTCTTAAACAGATGGCGCAGGCTGATGTCAATGTAATTGCTGGATGACTGAAGCGAAACCGACTAATTGTTAACGAAAAGAAAATATCTAATTTATCTGTGGAATGGTATGAAACTTATGCTAAACGATACATATGAGATAGAAAGAACGCAGGAAGTGAAATATTTAGGCATTCAATTTGACTGTAAGTTAACGTGGAATAAACATCTTAGCTAAAAAACGAACGAAATCGAATTACCTTTTCTCGTACTTAAAGTAATATTTTTCTTTGAGCATCTTAAACGCATATATCTCGCTTTGTATCAGCCTGCTCTCAGTTATGGAATAATTCATTGGGGCGGCTAAACGACATATTAAGTCAATTCAAACGCTGTAAAATAGATTGGTAAAATTTGTTTTAACCAAAAAAATCCCTCTTCTCGTGACATAATCCTAAATATTCGAGAGATGCACCAATTACAATTACTTGACTATGTCTTCAGGAATAATCCTTACAATATGTTGCACATCACGGAATACTTTACGAGATCAAATCGAGAGGGGATGATACAAATATCTAAGTTCAATAAGTATCACTCCAGAATTCAAGCTATCTATAAAGGTGCTGTAATTTATAAATGTTGCCCATGTATGTAAAAACCGACCAAAAAAGTTTTAAGAAACGTCGCAAGCATTTAATAAGGTACATAAAAAATAAAAATTAAAATAGAACTTCGTTGGTTTTTGGTTGATGGTCTTGGTCATAAAGGGGTTGTCAGAGATAGGAACATGCGTGCTCTTATATTTGGAAGAATTAGCAAAAAATATGAAGGTGATGCAGTACACAGTGTTATAGAAAGATCAATCAAACAATGCAAAAAGTCGGGACCAATTTATGTGCCCGAACAGTATGTTTCCATAATCAGAAATGCTAAAAAAAAATAGGCAATCCTTTCTATGTAAAAGAAATTAATTACAACGATTTCTTTAATTTAAAAACTTTATTTTACCAAGTGTAGTCAACGACCTAAAATCTTCCTGAATAGTTTAGAATTATGTTTCCAGGATACAGTGCGCTACCTCGGAGTAACTTTTGACAGCAAACTGGTATGGAACGCGCACATTAAAAACCTCAAGAAATCAGCTATAAAAGGTCTAAACATATTGAAGAAAATTAATAATAGACGTAACGGAGGCGATCGAAAAATGTTATTACTGTTATATAAAGCATTAATTCGTTCTAGATTAGAGTACGGTTGCCTAGCATTCGCCTCTGCGGCCCAGGGGTTACTGAGATCCTTGGATACCATTCAACATTCAGCCGTCCGAATAGCCACTGGAGCTTTTCATACTAGCCCTACAGCTAGTCTTAATAGTGAATCGGGATTACTTCCTTTATGTTACCGAAGGCAAATCCTGACAGGTAACTTCCTCACCTCCACACTTATCTCTCCAAACCTACCGTTTAATGATCTTTTGTACAATATTCCAAGATACAATGAAATATCCATAAACATCCCTAAATATGCAATTAACATCAAAAATAAATTCTTATCATTATTTCCTCAATTTAACAAATTCATTCTTAATCCCCCTCTTCTTCTAATATATACTGACCCACCACCCTGGCTTTTGCAACCACTCCATATAAACTTGAAACTTACCCACCTTTCCAAGCTTTTATGCCCACCCAATATACTTCAAAACTACATTGCTCTTGAAATCTCCAAATATAAGGACGCTGTGTGCTGTTTTACTGATGGCTCTAAATCGGGTAGGCGTGTGGGGTCTGCCTTCTCGGTACCCCCTGTCATTCATCGCTTTCGACTTCCTAAGTCCTGCTCCATTTTTTCAGCTGAATCCTTTGCTATATTAAAGTGTTTAGAGTTCCTGTCCATGACGCAGTCTTCTTCTAAATTCCTTATTCTTTCTGATTCACTCAATGTTTTAAAGTCTCTCCACAACCTATATACAGATAATGCACTTCTACAACGCATTCTGCTTGTCCATGACTTCCTTACTAAATCTCAAGTTTCCATAGCGTTCATTTGGATTCCCAGCCACATCGGTATTCCTGGAAATGAGGCTATTGACCGAGCTGCCAGAGAGGCGTCTTTGCTTCCACACATATCCGCTCGTCTCTCTCTCTATAGTGATATTAAAGCTTTCCTGAAATCTCTCGTAACTAAATCTTGGTGTCGTGCATGGAAGTCTAATGAACAAAACCACCTCCTTTTAATCAAATCTAATCCACTATCCCAACTGCCATTTCCTTTCAAAACAAGAAAGAAAAATGTTATCCTTACAAGACTCCGTATATCCCACTCAAACCTTACCCATTCCTATCTTCTTCATGGCACAGACCCGCCACTCTGTCCCTTTTGCCAAATGTCTCAACTGCTCATACCCCACATACTAACATCCTGTCATGCTCTCACAACATTAAAAATCCAGCACAGCCTTCCTCCTTCTTTACCTCAACTTTTATCTGAATCTACTGACCATATTCATAATGTGTTCCTGTTCCTGGATTCACTGAGCCTCTTAAATCAGATGTAGGACCACAGTAAGCCTCTGGGCGCATATGGCCCGTTAGTGCAGCCGGCGCCCGTATAATAATAATAATAATAAAAAAAAAACTTTATTTGATGATGTTTCGCCATATATTTGACAGAATACTGATGGAAAAGAATTTAAAATAAATGAAACTAAAGTATTAAGATTTCAAAAACGAAGTAGTCATTTTCAATATAAAACTAGTTACAAGTAAATTGAAAATGTAGAATTTAAGAAGAAAAAAACGCATTCTAGTGGAAATAAATCTATTAATGAAATTAGTTTATCTAAAGCTTATAATGAAAAAAATTCCTTTACCAAGTAATAAAACTAAAGATTTAAGTGACTTAATTGAAAACTGTTAAATATTAAAAATAATCGATAGTGTTAGTGTAAGTTTTTATATAGGCCGCGCCGATTTTTGTTTACCTTTTTTTTTAGTAGTTGAATTAATGTCTTCAATATGTTGAAAGATAATATGTAATTTTTCGTGTTTTTTTTTTCTCGGTTTGTTCTCGATAATTCAATATTAATACGTAAAATAGATCGCGTATTAAATGAACAAATAGCAAATTATTTCAATAGGTTAGGTGCACGGACGCTTTTAATTTTTAAATAGATATTTGCTTTTGTTTATTTGTAAAGTGTTAAAAGAAAAATATGTGTTATGTATACAAAGAAAGTTAGTTGTGTTAAGACTAATATTAACTTTTATTTAAGTGTACGTATGTATTACTTTTTTTTTAATAACTTTTCCAAGTGTTCAGTAATTTGCTAATTAGTCAAAATATGGACACATTAAGCCATTAACCAATGAAGTGAATTGACCGATTTGGAAGAGGAAAATACGTGATTTATTGGATTAGCAGGAAGGTGCGTTAGATGTCATAGACAAAAAGTTAGAAAAACTTATTTTCTTAAAAGATGGTGCAACAAAACATGTGATCTGTATCGAAAAACTAATAGTTTCGCTAAGACCGTGATCACTAGTACAATTTCCGACGGAGTATATCAAAAAATTATGGACAAAGTTACAGCCCATAAGGCTTGGGAAGCTTTAAAATTGCAGTTGGAAGCTACGTCTAGAGATCAGTTATTTAAGGTTTGGGCAGAATTTTTCGCATTTAATTGGAAATCGGGTGATGACGTATCTACTCATGTAGCGAAATTGAAAAATCTGTGGAACGAGTTAAATAATGGGCTGAAAGCCAAAAACGAAAATCAATTACCGGATCTACTTTTGGTATGTAAATCTTTACAAATCATACCTAGCATATTCGAAAATTTTAAATCGAGCTGGATGCTTCTTACAAAAGATGAATTTCGAATGTTAGACGAATTAACGATGCAACTTTGTGTTTCTGAGCGAAACATGAAATATGCCAATGACACTGCTAATCAGGAGGCTGTAGTTGCTAAGCCTGATAAGCAGAAAAAGTGTAATAACAATAATTATATTCCTAATGGAAATATAAAAAAAGATATTTGTAATTACTGCCATAAGAAAGGTCATTGGGTGAGATCGTGTCGTAAATGGATAGCAGATGGACGGCCTGCTCGAAAAGTAAAAAACAATAATGTACAGAGTAATAACATAGAAATCATTGGTTTGTTTCTATCGATAATAATGTATTAGTAGCTGAACCGAATTCTGAAGACTGGTGGGTGGATAATGGTGCTACAAAGCATATTACAATCCACTCTGATTGGTTTAGTACTTTCAGAAAATTCGATAATTTATGCATTATTAAAGCAGCATGAGAAGAACGTTTAACTGCAGTAGGCAGCGGTGTTATCGAAGTACTGTCATCAGTGAATGATAAAAGCCAACGTTTGTTATTAAAAGATGTTTGGTTAGTTCTTAAAATTGCAAGAAATTTGTTTTCGCCATTAGCGGTACATGATGAAAATTCTGATAGCGAATTTAAGTCGACGGTCACTACCTGCTCATTTTCAGTAAATGGATTTTACTGAACGGCATTCGTGAAAAATGTGGTACACTGTATAAAGCAAGTATAAAGATGTGCCTATAGTTAATATTGCTGAATATAGTAATTCCTTGCAGCTTTATCATGAAAGATGGGGCTATCAGGATAAACGACACATTAAACAGAAGCTTGAAAAAGAATTAGATATTAAAGTAAAGCTTGATGATAATATCAGTGAGCCATGTATCTATGGTAAGGCACATCGTTTATCATTTGGCTTCTAGAAAATCATCTATGAAACCAGGTGAACTAATTTCAGTTGATGTTTGTGGACCATTTGATGAGTCTTTCCAGAAGAAGCGATATTTGGTTGTATTTAAGGATGATTACACAAAATATCGTTATGGTTTCGTAATTAAGGAAAAGTCAGACGTTAAAACTGTTCTGGAACGGATGCTTGCTCAAGCAGAAAAGCAAGGTCATAACATTAATGAGTTACTCTGTGATAATGGAAAAAAATTTGACAATATAGATATTCAGAAAATTCTTCAGAAAAAAGGGATTATGCAGAGATTAACAGCTGCCTACACGCCTGAACAGAATGGCGGTAGTGAACGAGATAATAGAACAATTGTAGAAATGGCTAGGCCTTTTAAATATTCAAATCCTATTCAATTTCCCAAAGCAATTTGGGCCGAATTTGTTGTGACAGCAATTTATGTGTTAAACAGAACAGGAAAATCATCAGATGCCATATGAGCTGTGGTTCAGGAAGAAACCGCGCATCAAACACATAAGGATCATCAGTTCATTATGCTATGTTCATATTCCAGTACAACGAAGACACAAAATGGATAAGAAAGCAACAAAGGGCTATCTCGTTAGATATGATGGAAATGAGCGATATCGCATTTATAGTTCTGAAAAAGGATGTGTTATTTTATCAAGAGATGTCAATTTTCACGACTTCAGGACTGTTCAGATAAAATAAAAGTACCTTTTTCAAGTACCCCATCTAAAGAAGAATCCAACAATGAATTAGAAATCATTGAAAAAGACATAGAAGATGATCATGAAGAAGATCTAGAAAGCGAGAATAAATTGAGCAGAGAACTTAAAGTGGATCAAACTCACAGTACTCGAATCTTGCGTGACAGAAGCACACTTCATGCTCCTAAGTATTATGAAGATTTTGTGAATATAATGACAGCAGAAGAATTTCCTGAAACTTACGAAGCTGCGATACATAGTGAAAACAGTATAAACAGTATAGCTTGGAAGAATGCAATGAACAGTGAAATGACTTTGCTAAAAGAGAACAAGACATGGGAGTTAGTTCAACTACCTGTAGGAGCAAAGGCCATTCCATGCAAATGGGTTTGTAGAGTAAAATTAAATCCAGATAGTACCATCTCAAAGTATAAAGCAAGACTAGTAGCCAAAGGCTATGATCAATGAAAAAGAATTGACTATAGCAAAACTTTTAGTCCATTAGCAAAACTACAAACGATCCGCTTAATACTTACTATCAGTGCTACAGAGATAATGCACTTAGCTCAGTTTGATGTATCAACAGCCTTCCTCTATGGAGATCTGGAAGAAACAATTTTTATGAAACAACCAGATGGTTACAATGATGGCTCTAGTAATGTATTGTAAGCTTAAGAAAAGTCTTTATGGGCTAAAACAGTCACCACTATGCTGGGATAAATGTATTGGAGAATTTCTAAGATCGTTGCAATTTAAAGTCAGCAAAGAAGATTCATGCATGTTCATTAGAGAGAAAAATGATGCAAAAATTGTCGTAGCAATATATGTAGACGATGGCAGCCACATATTAAAGGGATCTTGATGAATTCTTAGACCAACTAAAAATAAAATTCAAGATCGTCTCAAAAGATGTCTCATATTTTTTGGGCCTAGAGATACAGAAGCAGGATAATAGTGACATTAAGATTAGTCAAAAATCATATGCCAAGAAAATACTCGAGTGCTTTAATTTTGTTAGCTGTAAACCTGTTTCTTCTCCAATGCTTCCAAAACCAGAAAACATCATTTCAGGGAAAGCACCAGAGAAGACAAGCAATTTTCCATACAGACAGGCAGTTGGTGCACTTATGTACCTAATGTTGGATTCAAGACCAGATATTGCCTATAGTGTGAGTTTCCTGTCAAGATCATTGGAGAATCCTTCCTCAGAAGACATTATAAGACTCAAAACAGTGTTTCGATACATTGCTGGCATCATTAACAAAAGGGGAATCTTTGAATGTTATAGCAATGCTGATTTTGGAGGATGTTCCAAAACTGGTTGTTCAACTTCAGGTATTTTTATTAGTTATGCAAAAGGAGCTATTTCCTGGATGAGTCAACGACAGGGATCAGTCACAGAGTCAACAACCGAAGCAGAATTAGCTGCAGCAAGCGAAGCAACAAAAGAAATAATTTGGCTTAGTCGACTACTTAGTGAAATCACTGATTTACAGGAAAGACATGTTCTACAGGTTGATAATGCAGCAGCTGTTCGTCTAGCCGAGAATCCTATTGAAGAACTAAGCATATTCAGAGAAAGCATTTCTTCATTAGAGAACACGTTGCTGATGGTAGACTGGATATTGAAAAAATTTCTTCTGAAAATCAGATTGCAGATGTAATGATAAAGCCATTGGTCGATACACGTTTAAAGGTTCTTTGTAATAGAATGGGACTTTCATAAGTAGTTAATTTATATATATATATATATGTATGCATATAGGAACTTGCATAAACAAGGGTCTTCAATATGTTGAATTTCGTTTTTTTTTTTCTTGGTAATTCAATATTAATATATAAAATATATCACGTATTAAATGAAGCAAATTATTTCAATAAAAAAATATTATACCTAAGTTTTACAAGCATTTTTATGATTCAATTTTATAATGCTTTAGTTTTTTTTTCAAATTGATTGTATTAAATATACTGCTCTCAAATAACTTGTATCAAATTTAATATAATTTCATAACAACCGCAGTAGTTACTTTATTCAAGATAAATGTGTTGCTGTTATAATTACAATAGAAATCGAGTTTGTTTCAGGCGAACAAGGACATAAAAAAGGGTTCATTTTAGGGGTAGTTTAATTTTTGTATTTTTTTGACTTGCATTATTTTAAAGTATAAGGTAGTTAGAATGTGGGAACTTTATTAAGTTGTAAGCATCTGTTTTTATATACCTTTAATTATGAAATAATATATAATAATATCCGTTTTTTGCTCCTCCTGAACATTTTAAGTTTTAGCAATTGCGTCATCGTTTTTTTTGGAACATCGAATATATATATATATATATATATATATATATATATATATATATATATATATATATATATTTATATATTGCGAGAACGCGCCTAATTGCCTAACGGATTTCTACTGACTTCATCATTACTTACTTAGGTATATATTTCATTCTCTTTATTTAACTCGACTTTAAATATTCTTCTTTATTTATTTCAAAAATAAACTACAACACGGTGATTATAATGAAATTGTTTATTTTATATTAATTAAATGAAATAATAAAAACTATTATATATTTATTAATTATTTGCGAATCGGTTATATAAAACTAACAATTTACTCGAATATAAAAACTAACCAGATTCGTAGTGTAATTCACCAATCGTGTTTTCTTCTTTTTTTATTCTGACAACCGACTTGACTGAAAGCTCTACTGAACTGAAATAACTAAACTAAACTGAACTAAATGAAATAAACTGAACTAAAAATAAAAACACCTTTTTAACTTTTTCTTTTGAGCCTTGTTAAATAAAAATTTCTCGACTGGCTCTTCATTATTAACTAAAATTTACTGGTTCTTCTCGATTCACTGGCTAAATTAATTTTACTGGCTGTATTTTTATTAACTAAATTAACTGATTAAACTAATTTACTGTTTTTTTTTCTTGATTAACTAACTTTAACTATTATTATTGTATTAATTGTATTAACAATAGTTTGTCCACTACAAATCCAGTCTGGTTTTATTATAATAATAATATATTTTACTTTAATTAAACAAATAATTATATATATTTTTTTATTATATTAATTAAACTAAATATTAGTTCTCATTTCCCGATTTAAATCAATTTAAATTATCATGACGTGAACATACGACGATCGTCGTATAACCCCACCGCCAACTAATAAGTAAACTGCAAATTTATTTGAAGTTTACTTATTTTCTACTTTTCCACACGTTCGATACCTTTTTATATTACTACGAACATGAAAAACTGATTTTATAACTTACAAAGCCTTAACCAAAGTATGTATAAATTTACTAACCTAATTTGCATCACAACTATTTCTTAACATGATTTTGACGTATAAAAAAAAAAATCGATTCGCATGAAACGTGAGAAATTTACACGATATATACATAAATTTGTAAAAATATAAGAATTTTCATAAACATAAGTTAATGTTAAAATAAATCGGTCTTAAACGAAATAGGTGATATTTACGAGACATCTTAAGATTATATATATGTGGTAACGCATGGACTGGCTTGGTTGAATTTTCCCGCGCTGATTTGGTCATCTCCTGGTTTTCCGCATGGAAATAATGATCTTCAATTTGCGTTATCGTTGATATGTTCATGAACGGTAACATTTTACGAACGCTTCTTTATTTCAAAGTTCAATGACGTATCAAACATTTGATGTAGTAGCTGCTTTAGGCGATATTAAACCAGATGAGCGTATGTTATTGATAGTTGAACCACGTTTTGTATCAAACGTGATCCACTTTTTTACTTTTTTAATATGTTTATTTACCATTTTCGAACATCGATAACATTCAGAGACGGTTCGTAACGATTTGGTTAGCGGTTCAAATTATTTCATTCAACGACGATTTCGGCGATTAATATTTATAAACAGAAGATCAATATTTTCGGAAACGAAAGAATTTTTCAAGGAGATGATCTTCTCATCAGGCAGTTCTTTTTTTTATAGCCGATCCCTTTTCACGATTGCATTATCTGGCTGGATTGCCCTTCCATGTGTCACGCTTTATTAATTCTATAACTGTTACGGAACGTTTTTCATTTACAAATATTTCAACCTTTCCGCAAGCTTCATCCTACTATTTTAAATTTACGAATGCGATATCGGGATAGTATACTAGTTAACAGATAGATTAATTTCATTTAGTACTTATATACGTGTTTATACATTCTTTTATATACATATACACATATACATATTCTAACTCTCGCTCACATACTCTATGTCATTTTCAAACATAACACACACACGCACATTCTCTGACTATAGGTAGGTACATGATTATTATTTTATAAAAAATAAAATATATATAAAAATAGATACAATCAACACTTAGAGCGTTTTTTGAGATTCTGGTGATCTATTTATCCTTCTTCTTTTGATCCTGAAAAGTATACATCATTTTTTTTCTTCCAATCTGATTGAATGACTTAGAAACATCAATGATTCTGGTATGCTAGCTCTACTAAACAGATATCTTTATACTTTGCATTAATAATTAGTATATGTAGATTACATTTATTTATTATTATTTATTCAAATATGTGTGATGACACCCTTAAAAAAAGATTCTTAACTTCCTGTAAAATTAATCTAAACATGTGTAAAACGATTTATCTATTTTAAATATTCTAGTTAGCTAATAATTTTATTTATCCTATATATTTTTTATATTTGTTTCATTTTTTATTTATTTTTTTTTAAATAAAATTTAAATTTATATATATAGAACGCCAAAAATTGTAAACTATTCAGGCGAGTGGAGTCGAATCGAATCGCGTTTTTTCCGCGCGCGTTTATTACAGACGAATCGAAACGAACCGGTCTGTTATCGGAAAGTTAGTTTTTCTTTTAAGATGGATAGTTCGGATGAAGAAATGCTACTTCATATTCTATTTGATGCGGAAAGAAGGGAAGAAAACGACGAACATCAAAATGCTGGGTACACGATATAAACAAAAAAAGGAATTTTTATGGCGAGGTTAATCATTTGTTTTCAGATCTCAAAAAAGGACCCTATTAAATGTTTTGAGTATTTTCGAATGAGTTATGAAAAATTTCAAGAATTATTAAATACACTCAATCAAAGAAACATACTACAAGATTTAGACGCCCAATACCACCAGAAGAACGTCTTGCTGTTTGCATCAGGTATGTAAATATGTTATTTTCCGACTAGAAATAAAAAATTAATAAAACTTTTAACATTTATAATCGTATCACATTTATTTATTTTCAATATTCTTAATTATGTTATTTACAGCCCATAATTTGTTTAAATTCATGAAAATTATTACTTAAACTATTTATTATTTTTAAATTTTAATTTTAAAATTATTACTGTAAACAATTATATCACGATTATTTGTTTAAAATAAAGAAAGATGATGAACATTAGCAATATCTGCATTCCACATTAACTAAATCATATTATTTCGTTGAATACATTCTTCTTCGGCTTCACTCGCAATATTAAACACGACTCTTTTCACATGTAGTTGCAAATCAGGTTGAAATTGTGTTACTGTTTGACCAAGGTGTTTGAAAAAAGTGATAATTGGATCATCTTCTTTTTTCCGGGCAGCAGAGTATTTTTTGTCTAAGTATGATTGAAATAAGGATGTACTGGTTAATGATGACTGTTTTATTTTTCTTTTCTTAGTAGCAGTATGTAATGAAGCCGATAGTGATGACGATTCACGTATTGAGGAAGGTGGAGTTATATCGCTGTGATCATCATCGTTTAATAGTGGGGCCAAGTTTGTGAGAGAATTAGATTCACTTTGCATATATGGCACGAGGAAGCTCCTGGGAATAGCGAATTGGCTTAAAACTTTTTGCTGCTTGGCCACTTTTGGTTTTTCTGAGATTGGTCGCCTTCCTAAAGTTTTCACGAATCTTTATCCATTTCTCTTTACATACCGTTGCTAGAAAAAAAATCATACGCATATAATTAATTTACATCTTATTAGGATAATCTGTACAGAAATACATTTATTAGTTACAACTTCATATGCTAAGTAACAATTTTTATGTAACAAATTTGTTTTATAATACAATTTGTTTAAGCCATATAATTTTAACAAAATGTAATTCTTTATATTTAATGAACTTTCAATTTCAAGTATTCTTACATTTCTGATTTTTCATACAACACTATATAAGTCGGGGATTTTTTTGTTTCAGATTTTTGACTACCGGAAACTCCTTTCTATCGTTAGCTTTTAGTTTCAGAATGGGAGAAAGAACTGTAAGAAAAATCATTTACGAGACTTGCACTAAAATATGGAATACAATGCAACCGAAACCTCCGACAGAACAAGAATGGAAAGAAATTTCAAATAATTTCTATCAATAAATGGAATTTTCGTAATTGTATCGGTGCTTTAGATGGGAAGCATGTGGTTATTGAATGCCCACCTCGCACCGGTTCCAAATACTTCTGTTATAAGAAAACATTTTCTATTGTTCTGTTGGCAATAGTTGACTCTAGCTATAGATTTACGCTTTTGGATATAGGTGGTCTTGGAAAGAACTCGGATGGTTCCATATATGCTAATTCTACTTTAGCAAAATTACTGTCGCAAGAAAAATTATATGTTCCTATTGACGCTTGTCTTCCAGGAACAAAGGATCCCATGCCTCATGTGATTGTTGGAGATGCTGCTTTTCCGCTGCAAAGATATTTGATGAGACCATACCTAGGCAATCAACTCATAAATAACGAAGGAAATAAAGTTTTTAATTGTCGTCTAAGTCGGGCTCGTCGCGTTAGTGAAAATGCTTTTGGTATACTTACGAGAAGATTTAGAATTTATGAAAGAAGATTGTCATTAATTCCTGAACATGTTAACATTGTAGTAGCAGCAACCTGTTGTTTACATAACTTCTTAATTAATGGCCCAACATATTGGTCTGAAGAAGATTTGCAAGAAAATATTAAAGATGGATTAGTAGATTTACCACGATTCGGAAGCAATGCATCTCAAGCTGTATTTGAAATAAGAGAGAAATTTAAAAATTATTTTATGTCGGATATAGGGTCAGTTCCATGGCAAATGAATGTTGCTAGAAAAGGATTTCAGAATTATCAGTAAAAAAAAATAACCCCTTTATATTTATAAATAACTAATTCAATAGTTATTAAATATATAACGTAGCATGTTAATAAAAAAATGTTAATAAAACTATTTTTAAAATAACTTACGAGTTTCATTCATAACTCCAGCTATTTCTTCCCATATATTGCTTCGCCATTGATCGTCGTGATAATCGGGATCCTCGTGATTATATAATTCTCCATATTTTTCTACAAGTGCTATTAAAAATTCGTCATTCATTGTGGATTTCAAAATTTAAAACATACAAACAAAATAATGCTCATCAAACAAATTCGTTTCTACGTGTCGGCTAGAGTGCGCCGAGTCGAATCGAAACCCGTCGGCGCAAAAATTCGCTTGACGATCGATTCGATTCTACGCGGCGCAACTCTTCGAAACGTTTGATCTCATTATTTTTATATTCGTCCAGTCTAGATTCGAGTTCTGAAATTTTGATGCTGATGTTCATTCCTAATATCTTGATGCACTTGTATCAATTTTTCTTCACTAAATTTCATGTATTCTTTGCTATAATGCTTAATTTCTATCTTTCTTTCTTCTTGAATTGCCTTTTCTTTTTCTAACAATTCTTGCTTTAATTTCTTATTATCTTCCATCAACAAAAACTCATTGTGTTCTAATTGATCTATTTTCTTACAATTAAATTCTTTCATTTTTCAGCGATTCAAATCTTCTAAAAAGTCATTTTTTAATTTATTCCGTTCGTCTCTCGATGCTTTTATTTCATCTTCTAAAATTTTTATCTGTATTTATTGCGTCAGCATAAGATAGTTTATTCTGCAATTTTGTGATTTTAGTTCTTTTAGGTTTGTCACTAATCATTGCTTCGTGCACTTTATCCTTCAATTTAATCAAACCTTCCCTTTTTCCCAGACCTGATTTGAACAATTTTATCCTTGTCAGATGGAACCAGTGGCGGCTCGTGACAAGTTAATTTGGGAGGCTCTAATATAAAACTATAATAATTTATAAAATGTAATGACATAAATATCTATTTTTAGCGACTTATTCATTATGTTTAACCTATAAGCAGAATCTAATTTAAGCGCAATATTTACAGAACCCATTAAACCTAGTTCCATACAACAATTCATGTGACGAGCTGATAGTTCATGCTTTTTTGCTCTTTGATTTAAATGTTTTAGATCATTAAATCCTAATCGTGCCCATGTCATGTCACTTCCATCTTTAAAAAAAGTACACAAGGAAAACAGAAAAAGCGATTAATTACCTCACATCCGCATATCTATTTGAATTTTTTGTAAATTTCTTTTGAAAAATGTCTTATAAAAGTACGTGTACCTACTTTATTGTGTTGATTCAAATTTAATATGGATGTGGGTCTCCCTAGTTTCTTAATTCTAACCTTTTCTGATAATGGAAGCATTTTAAAATTTCCTTTTAAAATATTACTAATTTTATTATCCATCATTATGTTTTAAAAATCAACGTTTAACAATAATTAAATTTAAACGTTTAATTAGATAAATAAAAAATATTACACGTTGAAAAATTACTGTAAAATAAGTGTCGGCGAAAAGCAGTGCTTGCGTTCAGTTAAGTAACAAAATCGATATTGTAAAATGGATTATTTAAAGAAGAGAAAGAAGGATAAAAAAACAAAAAACGGCAAATGAAAACACGTGTTTTTCGATAAGTACACAACGACGCGCAACGCAAATATATTGTTAAAACTGGTTATAATCGCGTGTGAAATAGTCGAGGGCTCACTTATCTAGAGCCCCCAGATGCCTTTAAGTTACGCTCGGGAAACTTCGATTCTTTTTGGTTTTTGCATGTATTCTATATACCGTGTGAAGGCTCAATTCTGAATAGCCCACGTACTGTATTATTGGTTGTTATTATCACGTGACCGTAAAATCAGCTATCGACAACGTTGACGCGAGTCGATTGCGTAGTTCCAGTACAGTTAAAAAAATCCGACGATAGTTAGCCGGTGTTTTAGCTGTTCGTTTAACGAATCCGCGCAAAAAACGCATATTTTGCATTCTTTTTTAAAATGGATTCTTACAAAAAAATTATTTTAAAATTAAAAGTTTTATTCCGTATACTGATTTTTTTTAAGTCATTAAATTATATGCATTTCTTAAAAACTCGCACAGGGAGGCTCGCGCCCTTGAGCCCCCCTGGAGGAGCCGCCCCTGGATGGAACACTATCTTCTACAAGGTTTTCGCTTTATACTGTTTTAAATTAGATCGCAATTTCTTGCATTCAGCTGTTTTGCGATTGTAATTTTGCATTCAACTGCTCATTCTCTTTATGTAAATTATCGAGAGAGGTTCTTAATTTAGAATTTTCCTTATCATTATTTAATGTGATTAAATTTTCTTCTAATTTTTTGATTGATCTGTTGAGGGAATTTGACTTTTCAATTAACACCGATTTGTGTACTCTTTGCAGTTCCATAAATTCTCGTTCAATCTTTTATATTCCGTTTCTTTACAATTAAGTTTATCGGACAAATCATCTCGTTGTTTTTTTTATATTCACAATTTCCTGCTTATGTTTCGCATTTATTCTATTTAAAACATCGTCAAATTGTGTTTTTTTTTCTTATTTTTACCTCTATCAAAAATTTGAAAACATTTCAATCTTTCCTCTAACTCTGTAATCTTCTTTGTCGCAATTTCTAACTTTCAGGTAATATTAATATTTTGATTTCTGATCTCGAATAAATTCTGTTTTTAAAACTGATATGTCTTTTCCAAACGTAAATAGGCGTTCCCTTTCATCGTTTAGAAATTTTTTTAATTCCGTCTGAGTTTTTTCAGTATTGTCCTTTTCTACTTCTATGTGTGTTACCTTTTCTTCTACATATCTTGTCCGTTTATTAATCAGTTCTTTTTTTTTTCCGTTTTGGAGTTCACATAGGTCATTATACTTTTTTCGTATTTAATATTACTTTTTGAATCTGCTATATCCTTCTTGTGGACGTTCTCTATTTTTGTAATTTTCTTTTTTTTATTCTCGATTTCAGGTTTTTAATTCAGCGGTTTCTGTTTTAAGTTCTTTTCTCCAGTACCTCATGTCATTTCTTGTGTCTGACACGTCTTTTTTCATTTCCGTTATAGATTAAATATTTCTATTTGGATGTCACGTTTAATTTCTATTTTAAAATCTAACATTTCTGTCTTCATGTTGGATATTGTTTATTTTATATTAATTAAATGAAATAATAAAAACTATTATATATTAATTATTAGCGAATCGGTTATATAAAACTAATAATTTACTCGAATATAAAAACTAACCAGATTCGTAGTGTAACTCACCAATCGTGTTTTCTTCTTTTTTTATTCTGACAACCGACTTGACTGAAAGCTAATTGAACTATTGAACTGAAATAACTAAACTAAACTGAACTAAATGAAATAAACTGAACTAAAAATAAAAACACCTTTTTAACTTTTTCTTTTGAGCCTTGTTAAATAAAAATTTCTCGACTGGCTCTTCATTATTAACTAAAATTTACTGGTTCTTCTCGATTCACTGGCTAAATTAATTTTGATGTATTGGAGAGTAGTGATTTATGAATTTAACAAAAAAAAATTTGAAGATAATCACTAAAATTTTTTTTTTTTTTTTTTATTACACGAATACGAAGCTGTTCGACTATTAAGTCATTTTCAAACTTTTGTTAGCTGAAAATGACTTAATAGTCGAAAAGCTTCGTATTCGTGTA
Organism: Coronaproctus castanopsis; assembly: GCA_032883995.1. Classification (NCBI taxonomy): domain Eukaryota; kingdom Metazoa; phylum Arthropoda; class Insecta; order Hemiptera; family Monophlebidae; genus Coronaproctus; species Coronaproctus castanopsis. The sequence goes on from CM065052.1 coordinate 60,565,540, forward strand.
ATAAAAAAAAAAAATTTTTTAGTGATTATATTCAATTTTATTTTGTTTTGTTAAATTAGTTTTACTGGCTGTATTTTTATTAACTAAAATTAACCGATTAAACTAATTTACTGTTTTTTTTTCCTTGATTAACTAACTTTAACTATTATTACTGTATTAATAATAGTTTGTCCACTACAAATCCAGTCTGGTTTTACTATAATAATAATATATTTTACTTTAATTAAACAAATAATTATATATATATTTTTTATTATATTGATTAAACCAAATAAATTTAAATTATCATAACGTGAACATACGACGATTGTCGTACTATATATATGGATATGACAAAATATTTTATGTATTGTTTTTGAATCTTAATTACTTCGTTTAATAAGCGTATACATTGTTTTGTATGCGGAGAAATGGTTATTTTATGTATTACTTTTAATTTTAATTATTTCGTTTATACAAAACGAATTTATTACGCGTGTACATTGTATTTTTTCAAAGAAATAGCCTACATTTTCTTCGAAATGAGTTATAAGTTTGAAGGAAAATTCGGAATTAACTCTGACAAATTTTAAAATAATTGACCGAGAACATTTCAAAGGAGCAGTTTCCCATGATGATGATGATTACAATGTAACATCTTTAAAATTTACGCTGCTCTATTCGATTAAACTAAGTACCGTCAATACCTAATTAGAAACTGCCCCTCCAGTAAGCAGTATGAAGTAAAATGATTTAATCCAAACGGATCTAATAATAAAAAAAATAATAAGGATGAAAAATATGCATGTTTAAATAAAAAAGAAGCTAATTCGGGAAGTACATCATTAAATACTAATGTGTAATACTTTGTACGTTACACATAAATCACACACACACAGGGACAGGCAGACACAAATAATATATATTTGAAGTAAGTTTATCAATGATTAGGTTTCTATAATTTAAAACAAAAATATATTTCGTTACAAATTCCAAAACTCGATTTTCCAAAACAGATAAGTTTTATTAAGAGTTGTATGTCTTATCGCGATATATAATCTATATATGAAATTTAACAGCTTTTACGTAATATTATTAATATATAATCGATACAGGAAATTTCCTACTTTTACATCTGAAACAATATTTAAAAACATATAATCTATATATGAAATTTACCAACTTTTACGTCATATTACATATATATAATCGATACAGGAAATTTCCTATCCTTTACATCTCATACAATATTTTAAAAATTTAGGAACCAGTGGTCTAACCGGAACGGAGCACGTACACGGGTTGTGCATAGTGGAATGGCCAGTAGATATACTGGTTAGCTGCGAATAACCATTAAGGCGAGAGAAGTATAATTAGTGGTAGGTTAATTATAAGAAAGAATATTGTGGATGAGTTACTTAATATTATTTTGTAATTTAATTTTACGTGTATCTGAGGGAATGTTATTATCAGATTTGTTAGATTATTTTGATTTAGATTGAGGTTTATGGTTAACTGAAGGTGAGGATTGAGGAGTAGATGAAAAGGAGACTTTGTATCGTCAGAGAGTAGGTCTTCAGTAACAATATTTTGGGTAGTAACTGTTAGGGATGGCGATGACGATGTTCTACCAGAAGGAAAGGAAAACAAGTGTTTATAATTTGGATAGGATGGTGTGGCAGGCTGTGTTGGACTGGAAGAGATTTTCGAAAGAAGTGTGACTGAGGGGAGGAATAGCGTTTTCTATATTGGAGGTGGAAAGTATTGGGGCATACCGTTGACTAGAAGATGGGAGTTTTGTTATGTCTGAAAATGAGAAAGCATCATTAATGTATCCTGAGAATTTGAAAACGTTCTATATAGGACAAGATTTATCAGTGGCCACATGAGCTTCCATACAGTTAATGCATGAAGGTGCAGAAATATTTATATTGCAGCAATTGGGGAACAAATGGCTCTTATGGCAAAATAAGCATCTAGGATTGGGTCAAAATTGTTGTGCAGTGTGTGAGAACCGCAAGCAAATTGCACCTTGTCTTGACGGCCATATACTTGGATCTACCTTTAAACGCAACCGATATAATGCGGCATAGTCTGGCAGAAAGTTACCAAGGAATTTAATTTCAACCGTCTGCGTTGGGATTAATAAACCTTCCGCGCGCGCGACTGTGAATACGTCTGATACTTACCACTTGAACAGAGCTTTCCATATTTTCAAAAATTTCTGTGTCTGAAATATTTGTGGGAATACCTCTAATCACGCCGATTCTATATAAAAATGAACTTGGAATAAAAGCTTTAACTTGTAATAAAAGCTGATATGTTATTTTCTTTGTTGACCTGTTCAACAAAAATATTAGCATGTTCCAGGCTATTGAAGACTGCTTTAATTTTATTTATAACGTTACGTTGAAATATTAAACGTCTGGATATTTTGCTAATAATTTGCATATGGGCAACACTAATGTTACTATCATTACAACTACTACTACTACTACTCACTTCTCCCCCCAATTTCGTCGGGAGCGCACGTGTTATTATTTACTCTGTTTGTTTCGTTATATTTGGTGTTTTAAGTGATTTTTTAATAAATTTTATTTATTTAATTGCTGTAAATGGGTATTTGGAATCCTTTACCGTTTATCCCGTTATTTTATCTTATTTATTTTTTTATTTGTTTTGGTTTTTGTTAGACGATAAATCATTTAAATTAGTTGCGTTTGAATTTTTCTGACGGACACTTTATTTATATTATCTGCTGATACTTCGTGGTGTATAGTGGCTCCGCCCATAATAGCGGTCCGCTTAACTATACATATTTATTTCCGATTACTACTACTACTGCGTTTGCGATATGGCTAAGCTACCGGTGTTTGGATCGGATTTTACGCATGATATCGCTTCGTTAGTAAGTAAAGATCAAATTCCAGTTGTTAGTATTCCGACCGGAAAGTTAGAATATAATGATGTACGCCAGCATATTATCGCGTGTCTACATAATATCGATACATTAATGCTTGAAGGTGGAAATATTTAAAAAAAAAATAGTAAATTAGGTATGTACTGTGCATTAAATCAAATTGTAACTTTGCTGCATCATTCGGATGTTTCCGTTCCTGAAAATAATATTATAAGTATGTACAACGACATTAAAAAGGATGTTTCTGACGTTAAAACTATGATAAAAAATAAAATGAGTTTTTCAACAATTACTACACCAAAGCATGTTGATAGTTGTTGCTCTAAGAAGAAAAAGGAGCCTAAAGATGAATTTACTGTGGTTGTAAAAAAGAAGAAAAATAGTCAGAAAACCATAAATGATCTGAAAAAAGAAATTAATCCTATTACGAATGCTATTGACATCACCTATTCTCGTGTAGTTAAAAATGGTAATTTTGTAGTACGTACTAAAACGCGAGCGATCTACAAAAGTTTAAGGATAAAGTTTTAGAGGAAGGATGATTATGAAATTAAAACTAGAAGAACTTTGTCACCCCAAATCATTATTCATCATGTTTCGAATGAATTTACTGAGGAAAACATTAAAAACTATTTTGTACATAATTATAACTTTACACCTAATTACATTAAGAAGTTTAGTTACACTCAGGATGAAACGAAGTTTAAATATGTCGTCAGAATTAATTCTGAAGTTTTTAAGGATATCATGATTTATCCTAAAATTTTTATTGGTTGGGAAAGTTGTCCCGTCTATGAATATTTTAGCATTTTAAGATGTGGAAATTGTGGTTCTTATGGTCATCATAAAAACATATGTAAAAGAGAATGTGTTACGGACTTGGATAGTGCATGTGTTAATTGTAAAATAAATGGGAAGGAGTATACGCATCCGGTTAACAGTAAAGATTGTCCTATTTTTAAATCGTATTTAGAGAATATTAAGCGTAATGTTAAGTATGATTGATTATTTTTCTTTTAAGTATATCACCTTTTCCGTTTACAAATGATATCTTCTATGCTTTTTAATGTTAATCATTGTAAATTAGCCTCAGACAATATGTTACAACTTATTATTGATCAAAATTTAGATATTGTGTTTCTTACTGAAATTTATAACGTTAGTAAACCTTTATCTTATAAAGGAATTTTTAAAGGCAAAGTGGAAGTAATATATCACTCCAGCCTGACTATTGATATCACAACCAGTAGTACCGGATTAGATTTGTTAGTTTTAAAATTTGATGATGTAGTTTATTTTCTTTGTTATGTTGCTCCAACTGGCAACATAGAACTTTATTTAAATTATATAAATGATTTTATTCAGCTTAACAAAATTAATAAATACGTTTTATTGGGTGATTTTAATGCCCGGTATGTCTCGTGGTGTAAAACAAACAATAAAAATGGTTTTTCACTTCATAATTTTATTCTTAACAGTAATTTAATCTTGTGTAATAAACCGTATGATTACACATTTAGCAATGCCAATGGTGAAAGTCTTATTGATTTAATTATAACTTGTTTTAACGTAATTAATGGTGTTAAGGTTCTTCATGTGCCGTCATTTTCAGATCATAGATATATTTTGTTTGACATAATTTCTGAATGTAAAAGTAAAGTAACGTCTAGAACTTTCTATGACTGGCGTAAGTTTGCTAATTTTTTAAAAAATAATAAATTTACATGTAAGCTAAACTTAACAGACAATGTATGTAATATAATGGATTATTTCCAGCATGCTTTAAATAGTTCGTCTGTTAAGCGGATAACTACTGGTGGAATTCGGAGCTAAATGATTTACGATTGCAGCTCCGGAGGCTTTTCAAAAGGAAACATCCTACTTATAGAGTACTTCTTAATGTATATAAATCTAAAATTAAACTTGCCAAGCAAAATGCATGGCTTCAATTGTGCACTGCTGATCCATTCGGAAGATAGTATAAAATTCTTAAAAATAATAATGTTATTACCTCCAGTATTTCTGTCTTAAAACATAATAATACTGTTATAACGGATGAATTTTCTATAGGTCAATTGCTTGTTAATGAAATTTTCCAGATTAATGATAACTATAATGAAACGAAACGTATCAGTATTATTAAAGACACTAATACCCCGGCTGTTTATCCTGACGATGTTGAAAAAGTGTTAAAAACTTTTCATAATAATAAAGCTCCGGGAATTGATAATATTAATGTTAAATTTATTAAACTATTTAATAAAGCTTATCCTAATGCTTTATCTTATATTTATTATCAGTGTTTACAACAAAATGTCTTTCCGGATGATTGGAAAGTAGGTAAAATAATATTATTGCATAAAGTAAATAAACCTAAAGATTTAGCCAGCTCTTATAGACCGATTACTCTATTACCAATTTTTGGAAAAATTTATGAAAAGTTTTTATTCAGCTATCTTTATGACTATGGTAAGCACGTTATTTCTGAGTATCAGTATGGATCTTTAAAGTATCGTTCTACAGAATTAGCGGTCAATAATTTAGTTAATACTGTTAAAGATAAACTTAAAATTTTTTCATATATTGCGGTGATTTCGTTTGATTTGTCGAAAGCATTCGATAGACTGAATATTATGAATCTTCTAAATATTTTAAAATTTAATTGTTTACTATTGGCTTTTTAATATACTATGTAAATATTTTGCCAATAGGAAAGCTATTTTAAATATTTGTAATTTCCAGCATGAGATTGTTATACAAGGAGGGGTTCCTCAGGGTTCTGTCCTGGGGCCTCTTCTATGGAATATATATATATCATCTGTGCACAAACTGTTTCCTCAGTCTAATATTAAGGTGTTATCATATGTTGATGATATTGTTATGATTTTAGAATGTAATTTTTTTAGAAATAAATTAGAGCAAATTATCATGTTTACATTTTAAAGCTTATTAAAGGTTATAGAACTATTCATAAAGATGTAGCTTTAGTAATAGCAGGGCAGCTACCTTTGTATTTAGTATTGAGGAATTATGTAATTAAGTATAATATTAAGCATAATATAGATAATACGTATGGAACATTTTTACCTATATTAAATAAGTTCAAGTGTGGAGACAAACTTTTATCGAAACGATGTTTTGCTAAGTATATTTATAACATGCTCTGCAATGATTACAATGATCATTGGCAGAAGGTAAATCATAAATTCCTTCATAATATATTGCCTAATTTTAAGGATAGGATTAGATGTAAATTTTTTGTTCCTAATTTTTATATAACGCAGTTGCTAAGCACTCATGGTAAATTTAATGAATATCTTTTCCGTTTTAAATTATCTTTAACTAACATGTGTCCATTCTGTGGATTACAAGACACTACGGTGCATATTTTTGGTGGTTGTAACCCTGATGGTAAAATTTATGAAAGATCTGATCTTTTAAGAATATTACATAGTAAAACGGAATTTAAAGAATTTTCTCGTTTTTGTGCTAAGACTATGATTTCTAGAATAAAAAACCATCTTATATAATCAGGATACTTTTTTATATTTTCCTTTTTTATTTAACAAAGTAGTTGTTAAACTTTCGAAATAGAACTCTGAAAACTTTTATTGGTCTAGAGTTTTACTTGTCATTTTAAATTTTTTTTTTTTATTATTTTTTACTCTTATTAATTTTCAAGATTAACTAATGCTTTTGAATTTTAACTTTTGGTTTTTAATTTTAAATTGTTTAATTTTATATTTTTTATATCTGTACATGCGTATACTTTTTCTTCATTTTTTTTTTAGCATTAGTTCTTTTTCCCCGATACTGGGGAATTTCACTTCGAACATGTTTCGAGGAGATACCACTACTACTACACTACTACTACTACTACTACTACACTAGTGTTAATATTTACTCTGTGTTTGTTTCGTTTTACTGGATGTTTTAAGTGATTTTTTACTCAATTAAATTTATTTAATTTCTGTAACTGGGTATTCGGAATCTTTTACCGTTTATCCCATTACTTTATCTTATTTATTTTTTTACTTATTTTGGTTTTTGTTAGACGAAAAATCATTTAAATTAGCCGCGTTTAAATTTTTCTGACGGAACATTTTATTTAATCAGCTGTATTATCTGCTGATACATCTTATTGGTGTATAGTGGTTCCCGCCCATAATAGCGGACCACTCAACTATACATATTTACTTCCTATTACTACTACCGCGTTTGCGATATGGCTAAGCTACCGGTGTTTAGATCGGATTTTACGCACGATATCGCTTCGTTAGTAAGTACAGATCAAATTCCAGTTGTAAATATACCGACTGGTAAGTTAGAATATAATGATGTACGCTAACATATTATCGCTTGTCTAGAAAATATTGATACTTTAATGCTTGAAGGTGGAAATATTAAAAAAAAAAATAGTAAATTAGGTATGTATCACGCATTAAATCAAATTGTAACTTTGACGCATCATTCTGATGTTTCCGTCCCTGAAAATAATGTTATATGTATGTTCAATGACATTAAAAAGGATGTTTCTGACATTAAAACTATGATTAAAAATAAAACGAACATTTCGTCTAAACCAACACCGAAATATGATGACAGCTGCTGCTCAAAGAAGAAAAAAAAAACGACGATTTTACCGTGGTTGTGAAAAAGAAGAAAAATAGTTGTAAAACCATAAATGATCTTAAAAAAGAAATTACCAACGCCATTGACATAACTTATTCGCGAGTTGTTAAAAACGGTAATTTTATAGCGCGAACAAAAACTGCGAGCGATCTACAAAAGTTTAAAGATAAAGTTTTAGAGCGGAAGGATGATTACGAGATTAGAACTAAGAGAAGTTTGTCACCATAAATTATTATACATCATGATCCGAGAGAATTTACTGAAGAAACCTTTAAAAATTACTTTGTGCATAATTCTAATCTTACGCTTAATTATATTAAGAAGTGTAGTTACACTCAGGATGATACGAAATTTAAGTACGTCGTGAGAATTAATTCCGAAGTTTTTAAGGATATCATGATTTATCCTAAAATTTATATTGGCTGGGAAAGCTGTCCCGTTTACGAATACTTCAGCATTTTAAGATGCGGAAATTGTGGTTCATACATAAAAACGTATGTAAAAGAGAATGCGTTACGAACTTGGATAAAATATGTGTTAATTGTAAAATTAATGGAAAGGACCGGTTAATCGTAAAGATTGTCCTATTTTTAAGTCGTATTTAGAGAATATTAAGCGTAATGTAAAGTATGATTGAATATTTTTTCTTTTAGTATATCACCTTTTATCGCTTATAAATAATGATATCTTCTACGCTTTTTAATGTTAACCATTGTAGACTAGCTTCTGATAATATGTTACAATTTATTATTGATCAAAAATTAGATATTGTGTTTCTTACGGAAATTTACAATGTTAGTAAACCTTTATCTTATAAAGGAATCTTTAAAGGCAAAGTGGGAGTAATATATCACTCCAGCCTGACTATTGAGGATATCACAACCAGTAGTATCGGATTAGATTTGTTAAAATTTGACTATGTAGTTTATTTTCTTTCGCATGTTGCTCCAGCCGGCAGCATAGAATTGTATTTAAATTATATAAATGATTATATTCATTTTAATAAACTTAATAAATATGTTATATTGGGTGATTTTAATGCCCGTTACATCTCATGGTGTAAAATAAACAGTAAAAAATGTTTTTTCACGTCATAATTTTATTCTTAACTCGGCGTCGGGTTAAGAATAAAATGTGTGAGATTAGGTACGCCTGGTTTCTGATATTATGGCGGGAATTCACGTGATTGAGTGGTGTGTGCTTCAGTAGCTTCCTAGATCGGCCCAGTTAGTTTCATTTTTTCTATTGTTAACAGTGACGGTGTTAAGCGTGTAATCTACTAGATTAATTGCGCTAGATTACTTTTTTTTTTAGAAAGTGTTTATTTTTCATTTTCAAACTACTGAAATTATTCCACGGTAAGCTATTATATTATTTTATACAAATTTTTACATTATTCATTACCGGTGCGCATTTACAAGGCAAAATTAACGATTCATCTGAGAGATAAATTGCGCCCGATCAAGTTTTTGCTTCAAATAGCTGATCTGTGCTTTGCTTTGTTTTAATGTGTACCCCCTGAAATTGCGGTTTTTATTCTACTTTTTATTTTTATTTGATTTTACATGCCATGTTCTGCAACCATGGTCAGAGATATGGGTAGAGATTTAATGAAAATTTTATTTGATTATTATTTTAGTACCTAGTTGTGAATAGTGAATATGGAACAGAAATATGATCTAAGGAAGCAAGATGATATTAATGCGGTAAGATCAATGCTACTAGATGATGAAGAACCAGATCTTGAAGAAGATTTGGGGGATGAAGAAGTCACAGATACAGAAGATTATCTACAAGAAAGAGAGGAAGATTCGTGTATGGAGCAAGAAGCTTCGAGCTGTGATGAAGAGGAACATAACAGCAGATACTGTGACTACATAGGTAAAGACAATGTTACAAAATAAAAGTCCCCAATCAAAAAGGTCGAGCATCTGGGCATAATATTATACATTTTTCAGCAACATGTAATCAGACCCAGAATGCAACGATACCATTTGTAAAAAAAAATTATTCAAATATACGAATTTTAAAAAAAAAAAAAGTTCAATCACTTGCTCCTACAAAAAAACAGAATACTTTTCTTAACCCTTTCAGACCTAGTGGGATAAATAAGTCCCACACATTGTTTAATGGTACCTAGTGGTTTTTCGTGTATTAGTTTTAAGTTAATTATTTGTCCCACTCGTAAAACGGACGTATAGTTTTTTTCTAACAAGTGGGTAATAACATTGGCAACGCTGTTTTTGTAGAATCGTGGTTTTTTCCCTGTTACCACAAATATACTCCTCCTAAATCATATAAATGTCGAAGCCAAACCAGTTTGGCATTACGTTAGCTAAATATATTTTTTCTGGAGAGTGTAATTGTACATGTTGTGTTTGGCTACGTGTTGATATTATTCTTGGTTCTCGTTATACATCTACTTTACCATTGCTGGGACATATATATCCCATTCGGTATTACCAGCAAATCTTGGCGCATTATTTTTATCCAAAATATTACAAACAAAATAGGTAAGTGACGTTTATTATTACTATTTTTGAAACCGTTGTACTTAGCGCCCAGAATACACTTATTTTTTCAAAATTTCGAAATAATAAAACTACATTCTTATGATGGGATAAAAACATATTTTTGTGTTGCAATAAAATACTTTTCTCGTGAAATTTTATAGGCCATTGTTATTTATTTCCCAAAAATTATTGTCTTCATGTTGTAGAAAAAATGTTCTGCACATATAAAAAGACACAGATATAAAAAATAAATCTACTTTATACTGGAATCTTTAATTTTTATTTGCAGAAAAATGAGTAAACGGATCCTAAATGAAAGCGATATAGAAGCAACACTAAATTCAGACGACTCTGATTTGAGTGACATATCATTAGATAGTGACTCCTCGTTTGTTCCGTCAGATTTTGATGTCAGTATTTCAAATCATAAACGTCTATGTAAACGACCTTCATTACAATACTATTCTGATAAGTCAGGTAGCAGCCGTAGTGATGAAGATAATCAAAATGAAAGATCTTCTCCAATACACGTTTTATCCACAAATAGTTCCGATGTAGTTGTTTGGGATATAAATGATTCCCATTTTTCACCAAGAATGAAAATTCCAACAAATAAGGCACCTGTGGTAACTGTCAATCTGAACCGTTCTTGTACAGAGTTAGACTGTTTCTTACAGTTGTTTCCGAAAAGCTTATTGGGTTATATTTCTCAATGTACTAATGAAAGGCTTACTATGTTCAGTGATAAAAAAAAGAATAAATTTGATTTGACTGATTCTGGCGAGATAGCAGTAGTTATAGGATGTTATTTAGTTATGGGATACAATAAATTACCTGCTTTGAGAAATTACTGGTCAACAAATTTATCTTTAGGAAATGCAAAAGTTAAGTTGGCAATATATCCTTGTTTATACAGATGGATCGAAGTCATCTCAGGGAACTGGTGCAGCAGTTTATATCCCTTCTCTTAATATTAGCAGTGCATACAAATTATCTGATCTCTGTTCCTCATTTACAGCTGAGTGTGTGGCAGTATTTCTTTCTTTGTCGTCCTTAATTGATGCGAATCTTCCAGGTAATTATCTCGTTGTTACCGACTCACAGAGTATTTTAAAGGCTATTGAATGCAAAGGGAAGGTGTCAGATTCATTGATTTCAGCCATCTTGTTGAAACTTAATCAGCTGGAAAACCTCAGTATATTTGTGTCATTCTTGTGGGTACCGGGACATCGAGGAGTCCCCGACAATGAAATGGTAGATGCAATAGCTAAAAGGGGTTCTTCTAGTGGTGTTTTATTCTCTTCAGTTTCTTCTCGTGACGTCATTCACTTTACACAGTCTGTTCATAAAAAGCACTGGGATCAGACATATATGGAGTGCATACAGCGGTCGCCTCTTACTGCGTATTATCAGCTGCAGCCGTCTCTCCCTAGGTTCCCATGGTTCTACGTTTTCAAAAACATCAAGCGGAGAGGAATTGTGCTTATCAGCAGATTGCGGTTTGGGCATTGCTTGTTGCCTGACCGCCTGTTCGTTATGCAGCTTAGAGATAATCCGTATTGTCCTCTACATGCTGGTCGTGTAGTCTGCAACCCCGATCACGTGTTCTTCGAATGTCCTTCATTAACAGCACTACGTTCTGAACTGTATCTCAAATTACTTTACGCATCTCGTGGTGGTCCTCCTTATAATGTAATGTCCCTTCTACATGTTGAGAATCTAGATTTATTCCCGGACATAGCGACTTTTCTCGAGAAGTTGTCCGAGTTCATAAGAATATGAGTTAGTGATTATTACGGCTCCACGTTGGGTAAGCTGTAAAGGCATCCCCATTAAAAAAAAAAAAAAAAAAAAAAAATAAGTTGGCAATATCTAGGGACCGTTTTTTGCTTATAAGTTCAAAAATGTATTTCAATGGCCCTGATAAACCAACAGATGCTTCTAAAACATATTACATTGATGACATCGTGCAGTGTCTGAAAACAACATTTCCGAAGGCCAGGTCTGAAAGTACTTATCAAAGTATCGATGAAGCGATGGCTAAATTCAAAGGACATAGTTCATTGAAACAGTATATGCCGATGAAGCCCATAAAACGGGGTATAAAAATTTGGGCAAGGTGCGATTCTAATACCGGGTACTGTTATGACTTCAATATATATAGTGGGAAAGAAGGTGAAAATGACATTGGAACACTAGGTGAAAGGGTAGTACACAAACTAACAGACACAATTCGAGAAAGAAATGTTGTTGTAGCATTTGACCGTTTTTTTACAAGTGTAAAACTTATTCATAAAATAAATTTTGCCGCTGTTGGTACAATTATGAAAAATCGAAAAAATATGCCAAAATTTACAAATAAACTCCCTCGAGGTTGTTCAGAATTTCAAACAAGTAAATTAGGAATTCTATGCTCAAGATGGCAAGATTCTAATGAAGTTGTGGTACTAAATAATTGTCATGATGCTACTATGACATTTGTAAAAAGAACACAAAAGGATGGCAAAAAAATTAATGTTAACTGTCCTGAATCCATTTCATTTTATAATAATATAATGGGCGGTGTAGACTTAGCAGATCAAAAACAGTCCATTTATGATTTTGATAGAAAATCAGGAAAATGGTGGAGGAAAGTCTTTTACAAATTATTGATTACAAGTGTTGTAAACAGCTGGATACTTCACCAAGAACTAAGCCATAAGAAAACAATGTTGCTAGATTATATAGTGCCACTCGCTGAACAAATGATTGATTTTGGACGTGCAACTGCCAGTGTACATAGAAAAAGAACAGTTGGAAGGCCATCGAATTCATCTAGATTATTGGCAAATGTGGGCGATCATTTACCAGTTGAAGGTCCTACCAGAAGAAGGTGTGTCCGATGCAGCAAAAATAAAATGGAAACACGTAGTAAAACAATATGTACTTCATGTAATGTGCCTTTGTGCAAAAATTGTTTTGCCAAGTACCATATATAAATATTTGTATTTTTTATAGTTTTATTTTGGTGATTGCTGATCATTTGTAATTAATTATATTTTAATCACATTTATAAAAATAAAATAAATATTCTGAACCGTTTTGTATGTAGCATTATAGTACGTTTGCAAGAAAGTGAAACCTGGTGGGACATATTTGTCCCATCACTAATACCTAGTGGGACATATAATCCCAGGGGTCTGGAGGGCTACTTGTTAGATATAAAATTTTCAAACTTTGTACAATTACCCTCATGACTATAATAAAGTGAAAATTAATGTTAAAATTCTAAAAAAACATTATTGAAAAGTCGTCTGAAAGGGTTAAAGAAAATAGAATCGATTTTAAAATTTATTCTAAACTTTAATTTTATTATTGTTGTATCGTATTAAAAAAAATTCAGATGGAATTCCTGTAATTTATTTTAGTTAAATTTTGTTCATTTCATCCCAATAACAATTCTTCTTATACACAGAGTTGTCCTTTTTAATGAAAGTCAGAATAATAAATTCGAGTGGTTTAGAAAATTGTAAAAAAAAACTTAAAACGTTTGAAAATAAAACAACACTTGGAGATAATTGATAGAAGAAAAAACTAATTAATTATTTTTATAACGTCACTTTTTTTTGTAATTTATTTGCTTATTATTTTCTCGTAGGTAAACACGTCATGAAGAAATGGACGCATGTAAGATACCGAAAATCACTTGCCAAAAATAAAACTTGCATGGCATCATGATCTGCAGCGACAAAAGCTAAATCGTACATATTTTCATCTCAGTTGCAGTTCCCGAACAAAATTTTTGACGAAAAAGAAACCGAGGACACATTATCTCAAATGAAATATCAGGAGGTAGAATATGTTGAAATTGAAGACAAATCAGCAGAACCAGGTCCAAGCATGGAACATATCGCATCTGAATCTAAAAAAATAAGTAATTCCACATTTAAAAAACCAAAATAAAATAAAGCAAAAATCGATCCCATTGAGTTGCAAATGATTTCAGCCCTTAAAGAACAACCAAATCGTCAGATTACACCCTTCCATTGAGGATTTTGTTGAGAATGACACACTAGATTTCCAGATGGAAGTTTTGAAAATTATAAAGAATATCAGACAACGTAAGCATAGTGTTCATCCTGCCGTCAGTACATTGCCTACTACTACATCATTCCACAATCCAAATCAAACAGCTCATCAACAACGTCGGCATACATTACATATCCGATGCGGCAAAGTGAACTGCATACTTCAGTGATTTCGAAACAGCTCGCAATTATCCTTCACCTACAAACACTACCTACAGTTCTCCTGTATCCGATGACATCTCGGAATATCCATTTATAAATTATTAAAAAAAAAAAAACTCGAATTGACGTTTATGTATATTCGCTTTTTTGACTTTTTTTTTTCATTAATTTTAAAACTATTTCGTTTTATAATATAAACACCGATACTTATTCTGCAAAAAATGTGTTAATCTTATTGAATTACCTGACGGTTACGGCCAACATCTGAAGAGGTTCTATACAACTTATCATAAATGTATTTCGATGTTGAAGATGATCCTTTAACTTCACATGTAATTCGTCAAATGATTTTATTGACATCCTGAAGTAATTCGAAAATTTGTCTTCATTCTCTCTTAACTGTGGGAAAATGGTGTAAAATGCTCCAAATTTTAACCTTTTCGTTATAATCGGGTGATCCCAATGAAAACGATTAAATCTTTTTCTTCGTTTTTTAATTCTCCTATAAAGAAACAACATGGCTAAAACTTGACATTTCTCCATATTAGTAAAACGGGGCTGGTTTCGTAAGTTTCGTTATCAAAACCTGGTAGGAACCGTGTGTGTGTGTGAACGATAGGAGGAAACCGAAAACGAATCGAATGAAACCGAACAAATGTGAAGCGATCCTTATTCGTTATTATTACGAGCGATTGTCTTCTGTGTTACTCTTTTTGTTTTGCTATTTGTACTATGCAGTAAAAAGTTTGTACTGTAAAAGTAGTCTTGATTTTTTGGGTTTTTTATGTTGCTTCCATTTCCGGAAAAACTAATTTGATTAACGGTAAAGAAGTTATATCGATTTTTGTATTGCCTTTCTTTATCCGCGTTCATTAATTTCTATTCAGTTAACGTAAATATTTTATCTTATCGCTCGACTCGTGTTACGCTATTGTTGATAATTATTGCTTTTGTCTTATCAGCTGGTAAGTACGTATCTATAAAATGGTCGCGTGTGATACTGTGTAAACTATCTTTGCCAGTGAATGGCGATTACGTAACGTGTCACAATTGTAAACGCTGTTACGATTTTCTCTGTGCTGGTTATATATGCATATTTTTTTGAAAAAATACATATTCATGTTTAAAATTTTAGTAATATTTTGTATTCATCTTAAAAAATTTTCCTTTTTTCGCCGCTTTTTTTTTGTTTATTTTAAAGTAAGCATATGCGAATAGATATTCATGTGTATATATATATGTATATATATATATAAAGAAATTTAAAAATATATACATACTTATATATATATATATATATATATATATATATATGTTTGGGTGTTTCCCAACATAAACATACATTTATTTATATTTATATATATATATATATATATATATATATATATATATATATATATATATACACACACAATTCACCTCGTTCGATGAAATAATTTCATTGTCGGAGGGTGTTCCAAATGTCACTACATCACGCATGAGTGGTAAAAATTCGAAAAATTCAAGTCAAATTTTTAGACTTCGAAAAATTCCCCTACTCAACAAAAATTACAAAATCTGAAATTTTAAAATTTCCATAAAAAAGGGTATTCGTCGGTTCGGAGAGCACTTTACATTGGCCATAGCGTGTAGTTTTATGTCTAATAGAAAAATTTTAGAAAAATTTGAGATTTTAAATTTCGAAAATTTCCTCTACCTTCGAAAATTTTTAATTTCGATTTTTTTATTACATTTCGGTTCGCGTATTAATTTATAGGCTAACATAGAATATAACTTATATTTTTTTCTTCTTTAGATGAATCAAAATCAAAAAAATTTTCAAGTAAGTTCACATAATATTTTTTCACATTATCTTCTATGTATATTTTCACATTATTTCACATTATCTTCTATGTATATTAATAAATAACAATTTACTTTTTTTTTTTTATTTTCATATTTGAAAATTGAAATAAAATATATATAATAAATAATAAATATCACTCTTTAAATTACAATTTTTATTTATATATATATATATATATATATATATATATATATATATATATATATATATATAACATGTATACAACATATACTTTTAATACGATTTATTCATTTTCTCTAGGGCAATCGCCATCATTACAGAAAAATTCAACAAAGACAACATGCCAGTAGTATTCGAATTAACAATGTACGTTTCGGCTTCATTACTTTACGCCCAATCCTTTCATGTATCTATATTTATAATTTATAATTTTTATAAATTTTTACAAAATAATATACAATTGTCTCATAAATAATACCGACAACATTTTTTTTCTCTCATATAACTCATTTTATTTACTATTTTCTAACTATTAATTTTTTTTAGGAAACTGCAAACATTCAATACATGATTACAAATTTGAAAAAGGTACTGCTACAAACAAATTATCTTCTTTATAGTTTATAAGCATAATATTATATGAAACCATACGAATAAAACAATACAAACTTCTTTTATGTTAAAAAAAAAATATTTTTAAAATCAAAATTTAAAAATTTAATTTAATCAATAATAATAGTAAAATACACTTCAACAATTTCTGCATACATCAGCACATTTTTATTTTACTTCTTTCAGGAAAACCATATTTTGCGTACGAGATTAAATGTTGTTAATCAAAATATGACCAAAAATAACATTAAATTGAAAAAGATGAATGAAATCACAAAACTAAGTTTTATACAGAAAATTATATTAATAAAAAAAAAAAATAGATTTCAATCAATTTCAAACGATTTCATTTTATATTAATTACACATTGTTTTTTTTCTTTTTTTTTTTTTTTTTTTTTATTAAAAGGAAAATCAACAATTGAAAATAAAAATTAAACAATTTGAAAAAGTAAGTTATAATCGTTATTCTTTACAATTTATATATATATATATATATATATATATATATATATAAAATATTAAAATTAAATATTTTAAATATTTATTAAATAGGATATTGCAAAAAAAAAAATCGAGAAGCAACGGAATACTGTGAGTACATTTCATAACTTTTAATCTTTATTTATTTTTTTATTATATTTATACGTAGCATTGTATCGTGTCACTTTCTTTTTTAACATAACTTCTGTTGCAGGAAATTACAAAATTAAAAGCAGTCGTGCTCGAAAAAGAAAAAGTAATTGTTTTATATATTTTTAACTTATATACATTTCTACATACACATCCGCTTCATAACACAAACATGCATAATTTTATATACGAATTATTATTTTTCAGATAATTCAATCAATATTACAAATACATGTTCAGGGTGAGATGAGCAACCACCAACCGTCAATTGTAAGTATAATGACGCTCTAATTGATGAAACTTATTATTGTATATATCAAATTTTTCAGGCATACCAACAGCAGCAGCAGCAACAACAACAACAATTTGAGGCGTACCAACAACAGCAGCAACAACAACAACAATTAAACGAATTTCATTATAATCGTCAATATTAAATATTAATAATGGTTATTTTTATTTTTTATTTTATATTACTTTTAATTTTTTGTTATTTTATTTATATTATATAGTAAATTTTAAAAAAAAAAACTCAATATTACCAATATTAATAATAGTTTCTTTATTTTTTATTTTATATTATTCTTATTTTTTTATTATTTATTTAAGTAAAACGAACTAAGTATAAAATAAGTATAAAATAAACAATTAAAGTTGTATAGACGATTTTTCAATATTTTTTTTTTTTGTAAATGAATTTCATCATACTCAAAGTTTATCTATTTTGACGATCGACCCATACATATAAATTTCAATGTTTTTATTATTGTTATTATAGACTTTCTGGATAAGTATGACAGTTTTTGACTGTGTTCTTATATCTGTCATTTACCATTATGTAGTCAATTTGATTCCGATATTTTCCTCCTGGGCTTTTCCACGTGTACAATCGTCTTTTATGATTTTTAAAGCACGTATTGCATATTACAAAATGATGTTGTACAGCAAAATCGATTAATCTTCGACCCCTTTCATTAATTTGTCCTAGCCCATGTTTCCCGACTGCCGCACCATGCTGTCCTTCTCCCACTTTTGTGTTGAAGTCGCCCATTATATATATTACGTCGCTCCATTTCGTGTAAGATATTAGTCTTCTATTTCATTGTACATCTCTTCTACTTCAGTGTCATTATGATCAGTTGTTGGAGCATATGCCTGTATGATAACAACTGATCTCGGTTTCGCATTTATTCTTACATACAACAACCTTTCGGACTTTGGGATGATACTGGTGATCATCTTACTAATTGACTTTTTCATCATTAATCCTACACCGTGTTCTCGTTTGTCTGATCCATTAAATATAAAATCATATTTTTCGTTTACACTAATCCGGCTGTTCCCTGGCCATTTCGTTTCTGCTATTCCTAGTATCTCTATATTCAGTCTTTCCGCTTCTAAAGCTACGTTTGCTAGCTTACCAGTTTGATATAGTGTTCTTACGTTCTAGGTCGCAATATTAAGCTGCTCTTTTTGATTCTTTTTTAATTTGCTCCCAACAATTCTTGATGAATCTAGAAAATTTGTTCTCGAATTTGTAACACGTTTGTTCCCACCTGCAGAGTGCCGTACCATCGTGGGTACGGGGGAACTCGAGTCATCTTCCATTACTGAAAGCGACCGCCCATTGCCTAATACACCATTTCTGGCATATTCCATGGATGCAGCATACTTTGTCATACTTATCCAGGTGCCGATTGCGATTCAGACCACAACCTGCTTATGGCCAAATGTAAAATTGTGTTGAAGACGATAATGGGGCGCAGCAAATGCAACAAGAAGTGGAATGTCAAGATTTTGGATAATCCAGCAGTAGCGGAAGAATTTAGGGAAGAACTTGATAGGAAAATGGACACCAAATACACGAAAGATGGAAGTATTGAAGATAAATGGAAGGAATGGAAAGCAAAAGTCCTGTTGGTTGCAGAAAACAACCTAAGAACAGAAAACGTGCGCAGGAATAAACCCTGGATAACGGATGAAATATTGAACATGATGAATCAGCGTAGGAAATGAAAAGATAGACATAGCATTATGTATCGAAAAACAAGCAAACAGATAATGAGGAAATGCTTTCGAGGCAAAAAATAACTGGTATATAGAAAAATGTAAAGAGAAAGAAGATCTCGAAAAAGGAAACAGCAGCAGGGAAATGCATGCAAAAATAAAGGCAATGATGAAACAACATAAAAACAAAGCAACGAATGGGATAGTGAATATAAAAAACAAGAAAGGGAAACAGTGCATTGACGAAGATGAAATACTTGATACATGGATGGAATATATCGCGGAGCTGTATAAAGATGATACCAGACCAGACACGGTGAAGATGAAAAAAGTAGAAGATGCTCCGGAGATCGAAATGTTGGAATTGAATAACGCGATCCGAAAAGCTAGAAAAAATAAAGCAAGCGGAGATGGAATAACTGCAGAAATGCTGAAATGCAGTGGGATCAAAGCAAAAAAGCAATTGCTAGATATCTTCAATCAGATTTATAAAGATGGTTTATTACCGGAAGATTTTAAAATGAACAACATCATACCAATTCCTAAAAAAGGCTGCTCACAATCATGTTCAAAACATTGAACGATAGCTTTAATGAGCCATACACTGAAGATATTATTAAGCATAATAAATTCGAGAATAGAAAAGAAAATAGATGCACAGTTAAGTGAAACACAATATGGGTTTGTAGCAGACAGAGGGACAAGGGATGACATAACGCTGCTGAAGTTAATCGTCCAACGTGCTATAAATGCGAACAAAGGAATCATAGCTTGCTTTTTAAACTACGAAAAAGCGTTTGATAGGGTTGGACATACAAAACTAATAAATATCCTACAAAAAAAATACGAGCTTGATCAAAATGATATCAAGATTAAAAATCTTTACTGGGAACAGTCAGCGAATATTAAAATCAAAAATAAATACTCTGAAAGAAGGATCAAAATACAGAAGGATGTAAGACAAGGATGCCCATTGTCGCCACGTTTGTTCAACGCATATGTTGAAGAAATAATGAAGAATGACGTGTTACAGAAAACTGGCTGTAAAATAAACGGAAAAGTAGTCAACAGCATAAGCTATGCAGATGACAAGGTTTTAATTGCAGAAACAGAGGGACAGATGCAGAAGATGCTGGATGCAATCAACAATGAAGGTAATAAATTTGGTATGAAGATAAATACAGGAAAAACCAAAATAATGAAATTTACAAAGACTATCAGTAGTGACCCCAAAATAAAAATAAAAATCGACAACAAATGGATAGAAAATGTAACCCAATTTAAATATTTGGGAACAATAATTACAAATGATGGAAGGGATATCAAAGAAATAAGAGCAAGAATTGCAATGGCAAAACTAGCTTTCATGAACCTGGAAACCGTTTTGAAGAACAGGAAGTTGTCAATGGAACTAAGGAAAAGAATTGTACAATGTTACGTGTGGCCTGTGCTAAAATATGCGGCCGAAACTTGGATTATTAACACAAAGTGCAGAATGATGTTGGACGCGTTCGAAATGTGGACTTATCGACGATTGTTAAGGATATCATGGAAGGACTTCATTTCCAACAAAAACGTGTTAAAGAAATGCAACATAGACAGGCTGATGATAGTACAAGATATCATGAAAAGAAAATTGAAATATATAGGTCATAAACTTCGAGAAGAGGGGCTGTTTATGTTGGTAGCACAAGGAAAAATACTTGGACAAAGATCAAGAGGAAGGAAAAGATTCGAATATATAACATCAAACACTGGATTCAACAAAGTCAGGGAAGTAGTAGCTGCAGCAAGATTCAGGAAAATATGAAAATACCAACATCCTTGATGCGCAACCTCCTTTGAAGGAGACGCGACATGATGATTGATGATAGACTTTCTATTTGAATACATATAAATTTCAATGTATTTTATTATTGTTATTATAGACTTTCTATTTGAATTCTATTCTTTCGCTTATTTATTTAATTCAATCATGTACCCTCTCGCACTTAAAACGTTATATATATATATATATATATATATATATATATATATATATATATATATATATATATATATATACTATGGCGATCTAAGACGATGGGGGTACCGAAGAGAAAATGAATAAAATAAAAATAAAATAAAATTCAGTAATAATTAACTTAATAATATATCCATTTATAATAAGGGATTTCCAACGTAAGACTCTTAGATCGTCAAAACTGATAAGTTACATCGAAAGTTACTATAACAATCATAATAAAGGGAATAACCGGGTAGATAAGTATAATATAGCCAAGTACGAATATGTCAGGCTATTAAAGGAAATCCAAAAGAACGGCAAGTAGAGCCAGCAGCGCGTGGCCACATGTATGTGTGTATGTATAGAGATATATTCGATATCGATATTCGTTCGTTAATTGTTAAGCTTGTCGGTTATTCTAGTCTAATCGCTCTTACGTCGATGATGGTAACCGACTGGTCAGTTTTTCTAGTCTTTGGTAGTACTCGTATATCACGAGATATCTCTAAAATATAACAAAAAATTGCTTCATATTATAGATTAAAGTAAAGGAAGCATATATTTGTAACTTAATAAAGGGGAATGAAAATAGAAGATTTTTAAAGAAAATTCATTAAAATAATAATCACGAAGATCGATACATCATCGAGTACGGACCTACGACGACGGCAGTCGGTTAGGATATTTCTGCACCATCCGGAGCCAGCCATCGCGAATACCTGTGGTACCACAAGGTCGTACGATTTTTTTTTTTATGATTTACTTCGTTATATTATCATTTTAGTAATTTTAGTATATGTATCTAAATTGTGAATAAATCGCAGCTATGTGTTGTGAATGAGTTATGTCGTGAATATTATTTGTATAAAATTTTTATGTATGTGTAATAGTGTAAAATACAATAGATTAAATTCAAGTAACATTTACTAGTCATTTTTGTATATAGTGATATCGGTTGCTGGTTCTATACGCAGGGTTTCCGGTTAGGCACTCAATTACTTACATCTAGTCTCATAAATAATAATAATAAAATATAAATTTTAATTAATTAAATAATTATGATTTAAAGGTGCCCTAATAGGCACTGGCGACCACATTCCCACTATTCCCATATTCCGCCCCTTTTTCCCACGCGATTATTATTAAAATTTTTTTATTTGTCATGAATCGGGTTAGAGATTCGTAATAAACTTGGCAAACACCACGACGGGATTAAGGGCATTTCGTAATAAATTAGCACGACGTCGGGATAAGGTACAGTTTCGTTATAATATATATGTATTTTTCTAACATATTTTTTCTACTAAAAACGATTCCATATTAACCTTCCATTAGACGCGTAGCATCCATGAGGTGCTTGTCGATTTAATACTACGGTTTTTAATGAAAATAGTGGGGACAGTCACACTATCTATTGATTATCTTCCTAACTCTATTCGTTCTACTAAACAGTAAACAGTGTATGTGTTGCATTCAAACATTAAACACGTGCGTGTCAGTAAAACAAAAACATCTCACAGGTGATTGCGACTATCAATGTAAGTATCTTTACTTTTTGTATTTTGTGTTTTTTTAAAGTTATAATTGCTTATTAGGTCAATTATTGAAATTGTGCGTTTTTTTTTTCTAAATTTATTATTTATGTTTAAAGTTACACATCACCTGGGAGGTGCTCGTGACTATCATCGTTATAATTTTATTTTAGGACGGCCATGAGTGCCACCAAAGAGCTTTTTAATTTACAAAATGAAGATGATGTAGCTAAAATTCAGCAGATGCTGCTTGAAGA
This sequence comes from Coronaproctus castanopsis, assembly GCA_032883995.1. NCBI lineage: Eukaryota > Metazoa > Arthropoda > Insecta > Hemiptera > Monophlebidae > Coronaproctus > Coronaproctus castanopsis. The sequence goes on from CM065052.1 coordinate 60,588,665, forward strand.
TGGATTAAATGAAAGTGAAGATGAATTAGAAATAGGAGATGAGTCAGATGTTGAAGAAGAAGACCAGATTGAGAATAGAGAAGAAAGTTCGGATAGCGAACAAAGTGATGAAGAATGTGACGTGGAAGAATCAAACAGTGAGACTTACACAGCTTATCGACGGAAAAACGGTAAAGTTATTGACTCCATGTTGTGGAAAAAAACACCATTTTCAACGAGAAGAAAGTTGGACAAACAAAATTTATTAGTACGTTTACCGGGAGTAGTGGGCGTTGCAAAAGATGCGAAAACAATTTCTGATAGCTGGTACTGTCTATGTGATGATAAACTATTGAAACAAATAGTCACATATACAAACCAATACATTGGATTTATATCAGAGAAGTATTCTAGAAATCGAGATGCTAATAAAACAGATATTACTGAAATAAAGGCATTTATGGCTTGCTATATTTAGCTGGTGTTTACAAATTGTCGCTTAAACCTAGAAGATTTATGGAGATCAAATTGTGACGGCATTGAGGCTTTCAAGCTCACAATGAGTTTATCTCGGTTTCGATTTATCATGAGGTGCATAAGGTTTGACGATAAGGGAACTAGAGTAGACCGAAAAAAACTTGATAGACTTTGTCCAGTCAGAGAAATTTGTGAACAATTCGTTGAAAATTGCAAAAAATGTTATTCACTCGATGCGAATGTTGTTGTTGATGAAAAATCAGAAGCATTTCGTGGCAAATGTTTATTTCGCCAATATTTACCTTTCAAACCTGCGAAATATAGCATTAAAATTAAAATCTTTGCATTAGTTGACTCAAGGATATTTTATACATCTAATTTGGAGATATATGCCGGTGTACAACCACAAGGACCGTTTGCAAAAAGTAATAAAACTGTAGATATTGTTAAACGACTAACCGCACCAATTGTAAATACAGGTCGTAATATTACCACTGATAATTGGTTTAGCGATGTTACTCTACTGAAAGATTTAGCTGACACCAAATTATCTTTTGTAGGAACATTAAAAAAGAATAAATGGCAAATTCCATCGGAGTTAAAAAATATAACGCGTCGTGATGAAGGTTCTAGCGTTTTTGCTTTTAGGAAAGAGGGTGGTACAATGGTATCTAGTTCTGTAAAAAATATTTTTGTCTCGAACATGCAGTTATGATATGTTCCGACTGCTATGAAAATAGACGTATAAATGATTAATTTTTATAATTATATTATGTTTTTCTTCTTTATACTTTCATATTTAGAGTTTTTTAAAAAATTAACTCACCGAAAAGTTTATTTTTGTTATTAATGTTACAGCACCAAAAAATTACGTTCTTTTTTTTAAGAGACTAAGTTAAAATACTGTTTCTACCGAATAAAGTTGGATTTCTGATATTTTTTCCGTTTTTTTATTCAATTTACACTAATCTATATAATACATTCTAATAATGCTCAAAAAGTATGAAATTCAAATAATATAGACAAGATCAAATCATGCGCGAGTATATGTGTGATGATGTTGCCCGCGAGTATACGAAGGTTAAAAAGTTGGACTATTTTGAATTGGAAGGAAAAAATAACAAACGAATCAGATAGGATAATGATGTTATAAATTAAACATACATACAGAAAACGGAGGGACATTATTTTGCCACGTCATCATTGTGAAATCTAGATAATGGTGAATAAAATTAATTAAATCTGAAGGTGTTTTATTTCATCGTCGCCGTTTTTGACCATGGACTTTTATGTAAGCAATAATTTTTATGCATATTAAAGGGTCGATGAAGATTGAAATGTGAAACCTAAACCGAGAATATATATATATATATATATATATATATATATATATATAAAATTTGGCGCCTGTTTTCTGTCTGAAATAAGCTGTTTCTTTACAAGTCCATCGTACTTGTTGACGATGGCTAGGTTTCCAGGAAGGTTATATTATATATATATATAATAGTATATAAGGGGAAGTTGGAGATTATTTATATTTGTTTAAGTATATATATATATATAAGATACTTGAATAACGAATACCTAATGCCACTATTGTGCTTATAGCAGCTGTATTTTCTCTACCCTGGCGTACATACACACTTTATCTTTAACTTAATAACGAATCTTGAAAATTTAATGCGTAAGCTAAAACCATCCATTTTTTATTGCCGGAATAAAAAATTACCAACACTTTATTTCAATGGGGTTATACACCGGCGTACAGAAATGTGCACACAAAACGATTGTAATAATATTAATACGCCTATAATAAAAAATATACCCATATAGGGAGAACAACGAAAAAAAAAAAAACCGTGAACAATAATAGCGAACGATTTAACCTCGGTTAACAACACGAGATATATATATATACCTCCTTCTAAACCTTACGGTTGACGGGTATGACTTGTTTACGATAATAAGGTAAACTATTGTTTCAAATCTAATTTCATAATAATTGCATAGTTTCACTCTGTATTCCAGTCGTAATTATTTTCTATGATATTCTATAAGCCCAGGGTTGCTATGCTACATACCTTCACGTGGTGCAACCTAATAATCCTCCAAAGAGGAGAACTAAAATGCAGCAAATGTTTTCAGTTTCAAAAAAAATTATTCTTTACATTATCTGTTAATGTGTTAAAAATGTACTTTCCAATAAAACCAAAATTGTTCATTGGGTGGGAAATTATCTGAAAATTTCTTTATTAACATTAGTTTTATTATTAAAATATTTCAACAACGATTTATACATGTATGTTAAAGTGGATGTGCGGTATACGTTAACACAAACGTTTAGTTACCGCACAAATCGTAAGCTGTGTTTGCGTTGTACCAAAATATACACGTAATTATTCAATTTATAATTAATATAAATGTTACATATATATATATATATATATTGGATTGGTTCGCGAATTATTGAGAAAAAATCGATAGTCGAGAAAAAAGAACAATAACCCATTTACATTTTTTTCACATGTATAAAATATAGTTCAATCATTGAAAAACGTTTACATTTTATGCAATAACATAGTATTCATAATAGACACGCGTTCAATTAATAAGGTAACAACGTTTTATTAACAGATTGTATGCCTTACGTGTGTTACACAAAGACGAGAGACACACTGACTAAACAGATGTATATACGCACACACACACACATATATATATATACACTCGTAATAATCCTCACTACGAATTGTATGCAACTCTCGATTAAAATATATATATATATATAAATCACATTGCCTATGCTAAAAGCATTGTAGAAAGGGTTGACCAAAAAGGCTTCCAGAATTTTTAAAAATCGAAAACGGAATTTTAATTTCCCGATTTCTCGCTACCTGTTAAATTTTAATAAAATGTACGTTATTATATTAATGATACACCTCGACGTCTACTTTCGTCTAACGTTAACCCGAACCCTCTATCATAGGGGCCTCAAAAACGGCCCAAAACCCCATTTTCTGGATGAGTATCTGCTATAAAAATACGAGAATACCATTGTTAGACGCGTATTTTAATGCCACACAACTTTCGTTTAAACAATTCTTCCAAATTTCGAATCGTTCGCGAATTATTGCGAAAAAATCGAAATTTGAAAAAAATTAAGTGTGTCCCCTTTTGAAATTTTTGGGTTCGGTATGAAACTTTTTTTCGCGGTTTTTTCGCATCATACGATAGATTTTATATAGTTACACCTATATTAGAAGACCGGACCGTTTAAAAGTTCATACAGGCCTGGCAACTCTCGATCGAAAATTTATATATATATATATATATATATATATATATATATATATATATATATATATATATATATATAAAAAATCAATTGAAAATTAGTTAAAATCACTAATATTTATTTTCTTAAGGAAAACACAAAGCTTTTCGGCATTTACGCCATTATCAAGTGAAAAATTTTAAAAAATCATAATTTTAAAAATATAAATTAAATATAATTACTTAAAAATATGTGATGGTAATCGTGAAAATATGATCCAAAAACGATGTCTGCTTCTGTCGGTCTATTTTTTTGATTTGTTGAAATTTAATATCAATATATTTGTTTATTAATTTAGTTTTTTTATATTAATTTTTTCTTCAATATTATTTTCTTGATTCTGTAAAAGTTGTATACTGTTGGAATTTTAAATTTTTCATTTACTATTGTGATGTATGATGTCCAAACGTAAAATATAAAATATAAAAATATACAACCACAAAATTTTTTTAAAAAAACACAATTTTACAAATAAAATGAAAATAAATATTAAAAATAGATCAGATTTTTAATATTTATTTTCATTTTATTTGTAAAATTGTGTTTTTTTTAAAAAAATTTTGTGGTTGTATATTTTTATATTTTATATTTTACGTTTGGACATCATACATCACAATAGTAAATGAAAAATTTAAAATTCCAACAGTATACAACTTTTACAGAATCAAGAAAATAATATTGAAGAAAAAATTAATATAAAAAAACTAAATTAATAAACAAATATATTGATATTAAATTTCAACAAATCAAAAAAATAGACCGACAGAAGCAGACATCGTTTTTGGATCATATTTTCACGATTACCATCACATATTTTTAAGTAATTATATTTAATTTATATTTTTAAAATTATGATTTTTTAAAATTTTTCACTTGATAATGGCGTAAATGCCGAAAAGCTTTGTGTTTTCCTTAAGAAAATAAATATTAGTGATTTTAACTAATTTTCAATTGATTTTTTATAAAAAATCACTACATTCCACATTATATAAAAAATTTATATATATAAATCACATTGCCTATGCTAAGAGTATTGTAGAAAGGGTTGACCAAAAAAGGCTTCCCGAAATCTTAAAAATCGAAAATGAAATTTTCAACTCGCGATTTCTCGTTACCAATTAATTTTTAAAACATTTACGTTATTACATAAATTATAGATCTCCACGTCTACTTTCTTTTAAACCCAACCCGAGCCCCCCATCTATCATAGGGGCCGCAAAAAGAGCCCAAAACCCCAAAACCTTTTAAGTCCAATTTTCTCGGCGAGTGTTCGATATAAAAATACGTGTCTACCATCGTCAGTCGCCTGTATTTTAATGACAAATAACTTTCGTTTGAACAATTTTTTCAAATTTCGAATCGTTCGCGAATTATTGCGAAAAAATCGAAATTTGAAAAAAATTGAGTGTCCCCTTTTGAAATTTTCGGGTTCGGTATGCAATTTTTTTCGCGGTTTTTTCGCTTCATACGATAGATTTTACTAAAAGTATAAAACGTTTGTTATATTTCATTAAGGAAAAATATAAAAGTGTTTAAAGTTTGAAAACGATGTATTTTGTCAGTAGGTCTATGAAATACAAATTTACGTTTATCTAATAATCGTATATGTATTCGTTATAATTTTTAGATGTTACACTACGTTAATTTAATAAATATAAAAATAGCGTTCACTTGCAATTCATTCATTTTCACGTTATATAGAGTTGTATGTGATAAATAAAAATATAGTCGTTTCATCATTTTGTACATATTAAACAATACCAATTAGATATAAGATTTGTTTTTGTTTTGTGTTGGAAAAAAAGTAACTAAATGGGCTAATGCAAATATCTTCATTGATACATTACTATTCTGAACAGCTACAAACGTTACACTACTTATGTTTATATTAGGCTTGGTAGTTATTTCAACTCACTGTTATTTTTAACTGTTATTTGAAAGTAACATTAACTAACTGTGATTAGAAGATGAACGAAAGCGTTAGTAGTTACTCTTAAAAAATCATTATTCAAAATCACGTTAACTGCTATCAGTAGTTCTCTAAGCTGTTATCCTTGGTAATGGTAACTAACTTTTGATTTAGTATCTTCAACTTGTCGTTAGTTAGTTTGTTGCTCGTTAGTCGTTATTGTTACATGGTGAGTTTTGATTTTTATAATATGGATGTAAAATGGAGGAAAATTAGTAAACTTTGGAATTTTTTTACACAAATAAATGAACAGTTTGCACTTTATAATATGTGCAAAGCTAAAATATCGTACAAATAAATGATGACGAATTTAATAAAACACATTCTATCAAAACATCCTGCAGTTAGTTTTTCATCTTCAAAAGACCATGTAAATTTATAATAATTTTTATTATATTTTTTAATTTAGGTGAAATAAATGGTGTTATAATTAAAGAACCAACACAAGAAAAAATTATTAATTACATGTCAAAAAATTAAATAAATCTGGAAAACAAGTTATTAACGATAAACTCTAAAATTATTCACTCAAAGTGTTTTACCATTTAGCTTAGTAGACGAATAAGCGTTTAAGGACTTTGTTGCAACATTAAATCCATCATATCAGTTACCCTCAAGACAGTACATATCAAAAACAGTAGTGCACGCATTATATGAAGAATGTTTGCTAGAAATGAAGAATATTATAGCCAGTGGTACAAGTTTTTGCCTTACAACTGATTGTTGGACATCAATCAATACGACCAGTTATATAGCACTTACAGCTCATTTTATTAATGACGCATTTAAATGTGTATCAATTTTATTGGAGTGTTCTGCAATGACAGATTCGCATAAAAATCTAGGACACCAAATAAAACGAATAACTACAGAATGGGGTATTGATAAAAAAATTTTTCTTGTAGTATCAGATAATGCTAACAATATAAAACATGCGATACTACAAGAACTCGGGTGGAAACATTTGAGATGTTTTGCCCATACCCTCAATTTGATAGTTCTAGATGCTTTAAAAATTCCCGATGTTGCTGATTTAATAAGTAAAATAAAGACGGTAGTAGGTCATTTTAAAAAAAGTAATGCATCCAATATTAAGTTATTAACACATCAACGAAACCAAGGATGTGAACCACTGAAATTGATTCAAGATGTTCCAACATGGTGGAATTCCGTAGTTTTTATGTTGGAACGCTTTACATATTTGGAAACAGCAATTCATAGTACAGTTGCTCTTATTGAAAAAACTCTTCCTGTATTAACAGCAGATGAGTGGAAAATGGCATCTGAACTCGTAATAGTTTTAAAACCATTTCAATCTGTAACAGAAACTGTTAGTGGGGAAAATTATTGCACGACTTCTTTGATTATACCATTAACAAATGGGTTAAGAAATATTACTTCTGTTCTATTAGAAAAACGAGTTTTTTTATCTGCCACAAGAAATTTGATTACAAAGATTGATGAAGACATAAACGCAAGACTAAAAACATTGAAAAAAGCATGACATTATCCGTCTGTACCTTTCTTGATCCTCGGTTCAAACTTTTAGCATTTACCAGTCAAGAAGCACAAAAGGAGGTCAAAAAATTAGTTACTTTGCTTGTAACTGAGGACATTAAAAATAAAATACGAGAAGAAGTCCAATACACATATATAGTACCAAATGAAACTGAAAATGAATTGAATGTTTGGTCATCGTTTGACAAGTCACGGGCTAAAATCCAACCAATTACGACACCAACAACAAAATCAATATTGGAAATACAGAGGTATTTGGAAGAAGATCTTCTGCCATGGCAAGACTGGCAAAGAAGAAAATGTGTGCTTTAGAAACTTCTGTTCCTTGCGAACGGATATTTTCAAAAGCAGGACAGTTATTGACAAAGCGGAGGAATCGACTCGCAGAAACAAAAGTTAAAAAATTGTTATTTTTAAATAATAACTTGAACTTTATTAATAAGTAATTTTCAATTTTACATTAATAATCATTAAATACCCCTTTATAAAACGATAGTATTTATTTTTTGTAAATATAATTATTGATCGCTAATAAAAATAAGCAACAAAAAATAGAAAGAAAACAAATCACATTTAGTCATAAAAACACAAAAATATGAAAATATAAATGTAACGGTGGTGAATTAAAGAATTATTTTCAAAAAATTGAGATAATATGGTAACTTCATAACATAAATTTAAGTAACAGTGATTAAATAACGTTTAATAAGAACAGTTATTTTCGAGTAACGGTAATGTTAGTAACAGTGATTCAGAAATAACGTTTTATAAATTTATACCATGCCTAGTTTATATATACTTTGATGGATGAAATGTTTTTAAAATTTGAAACAAGATATTTTTGTAATAAGTTTATAAAATGCTAAATCATGTTTATAAAATTATGAAACAAACATAAACATTTTAATCGTTATTTTCACGTTTAATATGAGGATTTATTGCGTTATCGTCTTTCGATAGGTTGTTTCTCTGTGTTCATTATCGCGTTTATATCGTCTTTCGATGTCGTGTTAATATATCGGTTTCGATAAACTTTATTTCGGCTTTATATCTCATCGTCCGATCACAACGCGTGATTGTTGCTAGAAACCGATAACGCAGCGGCGTCATGTCGCTTTATCATTCCCGTTCGTCGTCACCATCCCAAACAACTGCTCCGTCAGATACAAATAATCAAAGTAATATTACTTTTAATAATCGTAGTACCGACTATGTTCGTAATATCTTATCTGGAGTAATACACGGCGATATTAATAGAGACTATTTCCGTTCCGTTACGTCAAACGAACGAACAACTTCGATCTATTTTGAAAATAAATCGATTAAAACTTCTTTATCCGATTCAAATATTAATTCATTAACTCGATCAATTTCTTCTCTCCTATCTCTCCCAAATCATCCTCTACAACGTCAGTCTCAACCAAATACTTATTCCTCGATAGCCAAATCACATAACGCTTCTAAAATTGCTCCTCTCACAGAATTCGATTACCCGGATGAAAAGTAAGGAATAATTTTTCCGTACATCGAACATGCCACGCTAAAGGACTATTTTAAATCCCTTCTTCCCAGTATCATGCAATCAAAAAAAATTATCGCAGCGTCGCGAATTAGCGGCAATCGTGTATTAATATTCTTTAAATCGCCCAATGATGTAGTCGATTTTATGAGCGCTGGAGGTACCATAACCATCAATGATCATCCTATCAAAGCTAGACGATTATCTCCATCTACAAAAAAGATTGTTTTAGCTAACGTTTCAGCGGTAATCCCAAATACTTTATTAGAACACCACCTTAAAACGGTCATCAGCTTCACTCTCGTTTGCCCAATCGTCATATTGCGTGGAATTTGGTCATATTATCAGTTGGCGTAGACAATTTTACACGACAAATTTTGATGAAATCACCGTTCCTCCATCTTCTCAATTAATTATCGAAACCACGATTACACAATTTTCATCAATACTGACGATTTGCACTGCTTCATCTGCAAAGAGAAGACCCACAAAGCCGCATCGTGTCTATCAAACACCGTCAACTTTGGCGTCCATTCCCCGACAGATAAAAGGAAAACTGAGGAGACGCCCCACAATGCAGCACCGTACCCATCAAGTACCGAAAATTTTGACGTCCAGCCTCCTTCAGAACAAAGGAAAACTGAAGAGACGAAACAACCAACTGAAGCAGAAACCGCGGATCTAGCCAGCGTCATGACAGAATCATCTAATGCCACAAAGAAACGTGGTTTACCTACATCGCCTACAGAGTCTGATAATGGAAAATCAATAGTAGTAAAGCGATTGCATGTTAAAGTAAAAAACACAATTTCATCTAACACATACAACACAGTAACTACTCAATCTGGCCCTTTACTTCCAATCAGCCCATCTGCTATTACCTCCAATCCTAATAATTCACTCTCTCCGCCAGCCAGTATCAATCGATCTCGTTCACTTACCCATGCCGTCCTAAGAATCGCTCTCGTTCTGCATCTTTAGCTGCAAGAAATCAAGTTTTAGAATTCCTTGCCAATTCTTTGCAGCAGCTGCATCCGCCACCACCAATTCCTATCGAGTCAATTATTTCCTTCATTAACGATACATATGGAAACAACCAGTATTCTACACTTCTACATAAATATCAAATGGACGGCAAATTATTATCCAACTTGTTCACCAAATTGTACTCATTGACCAAAAATAAACAAGTGAAAACACGTTTAACAACTATGCTCAATAGATTAAAGGAGACATAATAATACGCACACTCTCTCACCCATCTTTAGTAGTATTAATCTTTATTATAATTTATCTTATATTAATTTTAAGAAAATTTAACTTATTTATTACATCATGTGTTTGGTTATATGCATAGTTTAATACAGTGGAACTGCCGAGGTTATTACACCAACTTAGAGGAACTACAATTATTAATTTCCACATATAATCCTCTAATTCTATGTCTGCAAGAAACTCATTTCACCCCTCTGCATAAACCTTCCTTAGCAAATTATACCTTCATTCGCCACGATTATATACACAGCTATAATTCGTGTGGTGGTTCATCTATTATTATTCATAACTCACTTCCATTCAAACAAATACCACTTCAATCAGACTTGCAAGTATGTGCAGCCATAATACATGTACCCCATCTTAATTCTCCTATTACTTTTGTTAATGCTTACATCCCTCCAGGCCAACAAATTTCTGCAAATGACTTTAATTGTCTTCTGCAATAGCATTCACATCCCATAGTGTTATTGGGTGACTTTAATGCCCATTCATTGTATTGGGGATCTCTAACAAATAATCCATGTGGTAACATACTAACCAGAAATATTTTAGAAAATGACCTCATACTTCTTGACCCAGTCTCACCTACATCTTTCCACTTAGCATCAGGAAAGTTTTCAACAATCAACTTAGCCTTTTGTTCCCCATCCCTTTTCCCCAAGTTACACTTATGGGTTTACAATGACTTATGCTTCAGTGATCACTTCCCCATATTTATACCCTTTCATATCTCTCCCCAATCCCGTCACAACCCAAATCACCATCCCTATGCATCCATTATGCTGATTGGAACAAGTACAAAAATAAATTTAATCTAATAACACAAGAACATCAGTCACTTGCTGACAACGTTTATAACTTCACATCAGCAATGTGGCAACCTGCAGATGATTCTATCACAATATTTCATAGATGTACAAATACACATACTGTTCCTTGGTGGAATAAAAATATATCTAATGCTATTTTTAAAAGAAAACGAGCATTACAAACATTCAAAAGAACAAATACTCTCCAAGATCTAATCATCTTTAAAAAAGCAAGAGCTGAAGCCTGTTTACTAACTCGGAAAAGTAAGACAGAATCACTGGATAAATTAGTATCAACCATTTCACAATCCACTTCAACATCATTAATCTGGGGGAAAATCAAAACATTAGCGAATCTCAATCACCTCCCCCTCCCATTTCCTTATTAATATCTGACAAGACCATTACTGACCCATTAGAAGCAAAATACTTTACTACTCTACCTTCTACCGCCCCACATTGCATTTCATCCGCACCACTCCAATCACAGACTGAACAGCAACTGATAAAAACCCATGTTAAAAACATAATCCCATATAACAAGCCCTTCACAATTCAGGAGCTCAATTTTCAATACAAAATCTTCAGTCCCTGGTCTGGACCATTTACACCCTCTCATGTTCAAACACCTCCCTAACCATGCCAGATTACATCTCCTTCAAATATACAATCATATATGGGAAACAGGGTCAATTCCCCTGGAATGGAAGCAGTCAGTTGTAGTGCCGATTCCCAAAAGAAAAAAGAAAAACCATACATTAGATAGCTACCGCCCTATTTCACTGACGGTTTACATAGGTAAACTCATGGAAAAAATGGTTAACCGTCAACTCCTATTCATCTTGGAATCATTAAACCTCCTTTCTTCCTCCCAAAAGGGCGGTCGTCAAGGTAGATTGTCCCTTGACCACCTTCTATCCTTACAGAGAGAAATTTTAACTGCCTTTGCTGCAAAGCAACAAACATATTCTCTATTCTTTGACATTGAGAAAGCATACAGAGTGAGGCATAACAATCTTCTCACAAAATTAAACCGGGTGGGGATAAAAGGTAATATGCTAAAATACATCACAAACTTCCTAAAGGAGAGGATAACTCAAGTTAAAATTCTGAATACTCTTTCTCTTCCACTGCCTACCCCAAATGGTTTACCTCAAGGTTCCCCTCTAAATGTTACCCTTTTTTTATTATACATTAATGACATTTGTTCATTGATTCAACCTCCATTCACCATACGATTATTTTTTGATGACATAAATATCTCCTCATCCAACAACCCCTTAGTTGCACACCAGCTCATTCAAAAAACACTCACCCATCTTGAAAATTAGACCATTGAAAATGGGCTATTATTCTCCCCTTCAAAAACGCACCTCATAATATTCCACAAGAAACGAAATATAACTTCCCTCCACTAATACTTTATAATACCCACATAAGTCCTTCCACAAAGATAAAATTCTTAGGCCTTCTTTTTGACCCACAGCTGACCTGGCGACCTCATATAACAGAGCTTAAAGCTAAATGTTTGAAATTATTAAGCATTCTCAAGTATCTCTTCAAACCATCCTACAACTTAGATACCAAAATACTAATAAATTTCTACAAATCCATCATTCTTAGTAGACTGAACTATGAGTGTGAAGTTTACTCCATAGCACCCCCAAAAGCTACTACAATGCCTAGATCCCATACACCATTCTGCTCTTCGGACAATTCTTGGCGCTTACTGCACATCACCAGCTGTGAGCATGTATTCCTTACTAGGGATACCCCCACTACATGACCATAGAGAATATCTAACATTTAAACTAATACTCCATTCCATCCCTATACATGACTCTTCTCCCAAATTCCCATTTGATCCTATCCCTCGTCTTACAGCCACTCTAAATGATTTCAACATAAATTACAGCACTTATAACATGACTAAATCAAATTACCCAACTCCTCCACCTTGGAAAGAGAATATACATACCAATATAATCCTCCTGCAATATAAGAATATGGCCGAGCATGAGCTTATTATGAAAACAAATAACTTAATAAATATCTATTTACCAGCATTGTTATGTTTTACTGATGGCGCCAAATCCCTATCCCATTCTATTAATAGCCCTGCAGCATGTGCATTTTCAATTAACAATTTATGCTATCCAATACGACTGCATGATTCTTGCTCTATTTATGACACAGAATTATACGGTATATTTTTCTGTCTCCAGCACTTACTCCTAAATCCCAGTGACAACAAAACTTTAATCGTTACAGACTCTCTTGCAGCTGTATTGGCCCTCCAGAAAATAAAATCAAATAACCCTCTAATTAATTGTATACAATCTCTTCTTTACAAATTATCACAAGATACAGATCCAGTATCCCTCTTGTGGGTTCCAGGTCATAAGGGGATTTTGGGGAATGAAGTGGTGGATAGGGCAGCCCATTCTATATTATGTTCTCCTATATCCTATAAAGCACCGCCATCCCCTGTACTAAACACAGCCCTTAAATACTTCTTCCACCACAACTGGCAACAGAAGTAGAATTCATACCACCATAACTTCCTTCTCTCTATCAAATCCAATGTAAGATTCTGGGAACCACCTGCCAATTTAACCCAATTACATAGCACTCAGCAGGATCCGCCTTGGTCACATATCACTCTCTCATGACCATCTTCTCCAACATACCAATCCGCCAGCTTTTTGCTCCTTTTGTTTACTCCCAAACCCCTCTCTTATCTGCCGTATTTTACTGTACTGCCCTACACTCCTCCCTTATCGGCCCAATATCCATCCGCATACCCTATCTGCTTTCCTCTCCAACAGTCCCTCAACTATTTCCTCAGTTATACAGTTCCTTTCCTCCTCCAACCTCAGTTACTACATCTAACTGTTAAATCACCAGTGCCGTAATAGCCTCAGTAGTTAAACACGGCACTATAAAAAAAAAAAAAAAAAAAAAAGTATGTAAACGATAATTGAAAAAACATTTCGTGTATAAAGATTTACAATAGTTTATTAAAAATGAAAAATTCATATTATACATAATTTAATAGAGATAAATCTTTTGAAAATTGGAAATGATGTATGTTGTAAAGAATTATAAATTAAAGTTTATCAAACAATTCTTCAATGTGATAGATAACAATCGTTTTTCACACAATACATAAATATAGTAATTAGGAATACATTAAAAATAGAAACATTAAAATTTAATATAACATGTGATGTATCGTTTGATTGTGAAAAGTTTTGAGATTGAAAATGATATAGTTTGCCAATTGTTCTGTTACGTGCAAAATAACATTGAGAAATTTAAATAATTTATACTTTTCAATATTAATAGATAGTAATTAAACAATTTCAAAATATTCAACATGAAAGTTATTTTTTACGTGTTGTATTTCATAAACTAATTATAAAAATCTCATCTATATATAAATACTCAAAATAAGTACTAAAAGTATAAAACGTTTGTTATATTTGCAGTGCACATAGTGACGTTTGCAGATGATACCTTACTGGTTGCTTCGGACTCAAATGCTGAAGTTGCTATCTCTGCTCTCCAAAACAACCTAAATAGACTATATCAGTGGACCCAAAAGTGGAAACTGAATATAAATCCAGAGAAGTCAATACATGTGTCATTCACCAATAGAAGAGACCATGATAAAGAAGTATCGATAGGAAATCGTGTAATACAACGACAAAATGAAGTAAAGTACTTAGGGGTACACCTAGATAAAAAATTATCATGGAAAACTCATATACAAAAGAAACGAAAAGAACTGGATCTAAAATTTAAAAAATTATACTGGCTCATAGGATACAATTCCGAATTATCCTTACAAAATAAGACTACTAGTGTATAAAGTCGTATTGAAGCCAATCTGGAGTTACGCCACACAAATCTGGGGATGTGCAAAGAAGTCAAATAGATCGATAATTCGGCGGTTCCAGAAAAGGCGTTGCGTTTAATTTACCGAATACCTTGGTATGTCACCAATGAAGCTATCCACCGGGACTTAAAACTAGATACCATTGAGGAGACTATCCATAAGCAAGCTCTGAAGCACTTTAGCCGATTACGGGTTAATCCAAATCAGCTAGCAGCATCGCTTGTGCATACAAATGTGACAACCATGTGGCTGAAGAGAACAAAGATATGTAATTTATTTATAGTTTGTAAGGTTAAAGCATCGCTGGATGCACATTCTTCACGTGATTGTTAATAGATACTTTTTATTAAATAGCCTCTCAAATGGCTAGTCATAAATTTGCAATTAATATGAAAAAAAAAAAATCATTAAGCCAAAATATAAAAGTGTTTAAAGTTTGAAAACGATGTATTTTGTCATGAGGTCTATGAAATACAGAATTACGTTTATCTAATAATCGTATATGTATTCGTTATAATTTTTTGATGTTACATTACATATATGAATAAACGATAATTAAAACATTCATGATATATTAATAAAAATATGATACAGCATTCGATATATAGTTAATTTCGGAACATATTTTGATATTGAGAACAATGTATTTTTAGTCTTTTATAATAGAAAAAATTATATTTAGATAATAATGATTTATTCTTTTGAATATGAATAAAGAGTGATTGACGTATTTTAAATTATTCATTTTGAAAATCACATTTGTTTTCGCGGTTTTTTATAAAATAACGTATACAAAGTTTGTAAAATTGGAAATGATGTATTTTAACAGTAATTGTGTGAAATTACTAGTAATGGTTTTTATTGTTAATATTTATATCAACTTGTGTAATATTTGTTTCGTAATTTTTGTATTTAGAAAATGTCATTGAGAAGAAAAAAAAGGGGTCAGGTTGAAGATGAAGGCAGTGTTCGTAGCAGGAAGTCGTTAGGAGTGACATCGAAGAAGCCTAAATGTGATCGTTCTGTTGATGATGATGATGAAATTTTGGTAACATCGCAGTTACTCATGCCTGCTCCAGTACCTTGTAAAGGTAAGCGTGGTCGTCCTAAGAAGATGAATAAAATTATAAACATTAAAAAAGGTGTTGAGAAAAAAATAAATACAACACAACCTTCTACTTCTACAAGTAAGAAAGGAAGTCCAAAAAAAGTATCAAAAGAATCGAGTAAAGTGACCAATGATACTCAGGTTTCAGATAAGATATCTGATAAGGTTAGTGATGTATTGCCAACACCGAGCCGATCTGTTTTGGAGCAGGAAGAAAAAATGTTAAATATTTCATTATGGCGAAAACAGATAGGTGATGAATTTCAGATGAACCTGAACTATAGTTGCATAGATGGCGAGTTACTTCTAAATGAGATCGAGAGTAAATGTTCTTCGATGAGTCAATATTATACGGTACTGATTTTAATATAGCCTTAATTCCAATTTATTTTATTGGTCATTTTGGGGTTGTATTTCATTTCAGAGGACGAAATGAAACTTTATTTTATGAGCCGTTACCCGACAATAGGCTCTCGAATGATTCGATTGTATTACGCGTAAAAGCTGCAATTATTGAATTGAGGCCAAAAATAAGTTTGGGTGAAATAAATATCACTATCCCTGACCCATGTACATATAATGTACAGCAGGCAGATGATAGTGTGAATTGCGGTTCTATTGCTGTGTATATGCTGAAGCCGTTGTGATGGGAGATGCTCTTCTAAATGATGGTTTTTGTATTACATTGGAACGAGATCGTATTTTAAGTTACCTAACAGATTTAACTGTTGGTAAACTTCCAAATTATATGCCTCGTGATATGTATAACGTATCTGATGATTCAGATAATTATACACACGATGTAAATGATGAAGCAGTATCACTTATTGGAAGTGATAAGGAAACTGTTTGTTCAAAAGCATCTGCAAGTAGTAGTACAAAATCAAACAGTTCTAAAGAGTCTCGAAGGTCCAGTAGAGCAAGTTTAGTGATTTCATTTGGCTCATGTAAGAGTGTATCTAAAAAAGAACTGAAGTACACTGAAGTGTATCAGTGTCATAAAAAACATGGATTGTTTTGGATATTTCGCTATTGATGGCAAACATTTGTATAAATATTACGACAGTGGTAATTTCGGTGACAATATTTGTCGACGTTGCGATGCTTTACTTTTAAGTAGCGAAAGTTTAAATACTTGCTGCTGTAAAGGAGAAATAAAATTACCACATGTATGTAAAATGCCAGACGATTTACCAAATGTGATAAATATGCCTGAAAGTAAAGGCAGAATAAAAAAATTGTTCCGTTTATATAATAATGTGTTACGTTTAGGTTCATTCGATCTGGGCAAAAAGAAAGCGCCTAGTCGTAGACCCCCTGTAATACTGATGAATGGTGAAATACAACGTACCATTCGTAATGTGTTTATAAAATATGGGGAGAATCCAGAATTTGGTCAGCTATATGTAATTGATCCGTTACAAGCTGCAAAGGCGATTCAAAAAATTCCCATATATAAAATGTTGAATGAACAGACGGTTAAAAAGATAATAAATATTTAAAACGCACTCATCCATTATACGAAACGTATATGCACGTTGTAGACGAGTACAATTATGTAGTCTCAAATGCAAAGAGAAAAGGCATAGATGGTGTACCGGAATTGAAGGTAATGCTGGTAGATCTGAAAGATATACCAGCTAGAATGCGTGATAAAAATTTACATACTACGCAAGTAAATTTGCCTGAGTACAATGAAATGTGCACAATGTTTATTACTGAAAACGAACAGATACCGCCTATACGATACTCATTTATATTAAAAACAATGGGGTATAAAGATGTTATGAATAAACGATAATTAAAACATTCATGGTATATTAATAAAAATATGACACAACATTCGATATATAGTTAATTTCGGAACATATTTTGATATTGAGAACAATGTATTTTTAGTCTTTTATAATAGAAAAAATTATATTTAGAACATAATGTTTTATTCTTTTGAATATGAATAAAGAGTGATTGACGTATTTTAAATTATTCAATTTGAAAATCACATTTGTTTTTGCGGTTTTTTATAAAATAACGTATACAAAGTTTGTAAAATTGGAAATGATGTATTTTAACAGTAATTGTGTGAAATTACTAGTAATGGTTTTTATTGTTAATATTTATATCAACTTGTGTAATATTTGTTTCGTAATTTTTGTATTTAGAAAATGTCATTGAGAAGAAAAAAAAGGGGTCAGGTTGAAGATGAAGGCAGTGTTCATAGCAGGAAGTCGTTAGGAGTGACATCAAAGAAGCCTAAATGTGATCGTTCTGTTGATGATGATGATGAAATTTTGGTAACATCGCAGTTACTCATGCCTGCTCCAGTACCTTGTAAAGGTAAGCGTGGTCGTCCTAAGAAGATGAATAAAATTATAAACATTAAAAAAGGTGTTGAGAAAAAAATAAATACAACACAACCTTCTACTTCTACAAGTAAGAAAGGAAGTCCAAAAAAAGTATCAAAAGAATCGAGTAAAGTGACCAATGATACTCAGGTTTCAGATAAGATATCTGATAAGGTTAGTGATGTATTGCCAACACCGAGCCGATCTGTTTTGGAGCAGGAAGAAAAAATGTTAAATATTTCATTATGGCGAAAACAGATAGGTGATGAATTTCAGATGAACCTGAACTATAGTTGCATAGATGGCGAGTTACTTCTAAATGAGATCGAGAGTAAATGTTCTTCGATGAGTCAATATTATACGGTACTGATTTTAATATAGCCTTAATTCCAATTTATTTTATTAGTCATTTTGGGGTTGTATTTCATTTCAGAGGACGAAATGAAACTTTATTTTATGAGCCATTACCCAACAATAGGCTCTCGAATGATTCGATTGTATTACGCGTAAAAGCTGCAATTATTGAATTGAGGCCAAAAATAAGTTTGGGTGAAATAAATATCACTATCCCTGACCCATGTACATATAATGTACAGCAGGCAGATGATAGTGTGAATTGCGGTTCTATTGCTGTGTATATGCTGAAGCCGTTGTGATGGGAGATGCTCTTCTAAATGATGGTTTTTGTATTACATTGGAACGAGATCGTATTTTAAGTTACCTAACAGATTTAACTGTTGGTAAACTTCCAAATTATATGCCTCGTGATATGTATAACGTATCTGATGATTCAGATAATTATACACACGATGTAAATGATGAAGCAGTATCACTTATTGGAAGTGATAAGGAAACTGTTTGTTCAAAAGCATCTGCAAGTAGTAGTACAAAATCAAACAGTTCTAAAGAGTCTCGAAGGTCCAGTAGAGCAAGTTTAGTGATTTCAATTGGCTCATGTAAGAGCGTATCTAAAAAAGAACTGAAGTACACTGAAGTGTATCAGTGTCATAAAAAACATGGATTGTTTTGGATATTTCGCTATTGATGGCAAACATTTGTATAAATATTACGACAGTGGTAATTTCGGTGACAATATTTGTCGACGTTGCGATGCTTTACTTTTAAGTAGCGAAAGTTTAAATACTTGCTGCTGTAAAGGAGAAATAAAATTACCACATGTATGTAAAATGCCAGACGATTTACCAAATGTGATAAATATGCCTGAAAGTAAAGGCAGAATAAAAAAATTGTTCCGTTTATATAATAATGTGTTACGTTTAGGTTCATTCGATCTGGGCAAAAAGAAAGCGCCTAGTCGTAGACCCCCTGTAATACTGATGAATGGTGAAATACAACGTACCATTCGTAATGTGTTTATAAAATATGGGGAGAATCCAGAATTTGGTCAGCTATATGTAATTGATCCGTTACAAGCTGCAAAGGCGATTCAAAAAATTCCCATATATAAAATGTTGAATGAACAGACGGTTAAAAAGATAATAAATATTTAAAACGCACTCATCCATTATACGAAACGTATATGCACGTTGTAGACGAGTACAATTATGTAGTCTCAAATGCGAAGAGAAAAGGCATAGATGGTGTACCGGAATTGAAGGTAATGCTGGTAGATCTGAAAGATATACCAGCTAGAATGCGTGATAAAAATTTACATACTACGCAAGTAAATTTGCCTGAGTACAATGAAATGTGCACAATGTTTATTACTGAAAACGAACAGATACCGCCTATACGATACTCATTTATATTAAAAACAATGGGGTATAAAGATGTTATGAATAAACGATAATTAAAACATTCATGGTATATTAATAAAAATATGACACAACATTCGATATATAGTTAATTTCGGAACATATTTTGATATTGAGAACAATGTATTTTTAGTCTTTTATAATAGAAAAAATTATATTTAGAACATAATGTTTTATTCTTTTGAATATGAATAAAGAGTGATTGACGTATTTTAAATTATTCAATTTGAAAATCACATTTGTTTTTGCGGTTTTTTATAAAATAACGTATACAAAGTTTGTAAAATTGGAAATGATGTATTTTAACAGTAATTGTGTGAAATTACTAGTAATGGTTTTTATTGTTAATATTTATATCAACTTGTGTAATATTTGTTTCGTAATTTTTGTATTTAGAAAATGTCATTGAGAAGAAAAAAAAGGGGTCAGGTTGAAGATGAAGGCAGTGTTCGTAGCAGGAAGTCGTTAGGAGTGACATCGAAGAAGCCTAAATGTGATCGTTCTGTTGATGATGATGATGAAATTTTGGTAACATCGCAGTTACTCATGCCTGCTCCAGTACCTTGTAAAGGTAAGCGTGGTCGTCCTAAGAAGATGAATAAAATTATAAACATTAAAAAAGGTGTTGAGAAAAAAATAAATACAACACAACCTTCTACTTCTACAAGTAAGAAAGGAAGTCCAAAAAAAGTATCAAAAGAATCGAGTAAAGTGACCAATGATACTCAGGTTTCAGATAAGATATCTGATAAGGTTAGTGATGTATTGCCAACACCGAGCCGATCTGTTTTGGAGCAGGAAGAAAAAATGTTAAATATTTCATTATGGCGAAAACAGATAGGTGATGAATTTCAGATGAACCTGAACTATAGTTGCATAGATGGCGAGTTACTTCTAAATGAGATCGAGAGTAAATGTTCTTCAATCAGTCAATATTATACGGTACTGATTTTAATATAGCCTTAATTCCAATTTATTTTATTGGTCATTTTGGGGTTGTATTTCATTTCAGAGGACGAAATGAAACTTTATTTTATGAGCCGTTACCCGACAATAGGCTCTCGAATGATTCGATTGTATTACGCATAAAGCTGCAATTATTGAATTGAGGCCAAAAATAAGTTTGGGTGAAATAAATATCACTATCCCTGACCCATGTACATATAATGTACAGCAGGCAGATGATAGTGTGAATTGCGGTTCTATTGCTGTGTATATGCTGAAGCCGTTGTGATGGGAGATGCTCTTCTAAATGATTGTTTTTGTATTACATTGGAACGAGATCGTATTTTAAGTTACCTAACAGATTTAACTGTTGGTAAACTTCCAAATTATATGCCTCGTGATATGTATAACGTATCTGATGATTCAGATAATTATACACACGATGTAAATGATGAAGCAGTATCACTTATTGGAAGTGATAAGGAAACTGTTTGTTCAAAAGCATCTGCAAGTAGTAGTACAAAATCAAACAGTTCTAAAGAGTCTCGAAGGTCCAGTAGAGCAAGTTTAGTGATTTCAATTGGCTCATGTAAGAGCGTATCTAAAAAAGAACTGAAGTACACTGAAGTGTATCAGTGTCATAAAAAACATGGATTGTTTTGGATATTTCGCTATTGATGGCAAACATTTGTATAAATATTACGACAGTGGTAATTTCGGTGACAATATTTGTCAACGTTGCGATGCTTTACTTTTAAGTAGCGAAAGTTTAAATACTTGCTGCTGTAAAGGAGAAATAAAATTACCACATGTATGTAAAATGCCAGACGATTTACCAAATGTGATAAATATGCCTGAAAGTAAAGGCAGAATAAAAAAATTGTTCCGTTTATATAATAATGTGTTACGTTTAGGTTCATTCGATCTGGGCAAAAAGAAAGCGCCTAGTCGTAGACCCCCTGTAATACTGATGAATGGTGAAATACAACGTACCATTCGTAATGTGTTTATAAAATATGGGGAGAATCCAGAATTTGGTCAGCTATATGTAATTGATCCGTTACAAGCTGCAAAGGCGATTCAAAAAATTCCCATATATAAAATGTTGAATGAACAGACGGTTGAAAAGATAATAAATATTTAAAACGCACTCATCCATTATACGAAACGTATATGCACGTTGTAGACGAGTACAATTATGTAGTCTCAAATGCAAAGAGAAAAGGCATAGATGGTGTACCGGAATTGAAGGTAATGCTGGTAGATCTGAAAGATATACCAGCTAGAATGCGTGATAAAAATTTACATACTACGCAAGTAAATTTGCCTGAGTACAATGAAATGTGCACAATGTTTATTACTGAAAACGAACAGATACCGCCTATACGATACTCATTTATATTAAAAACAATGGGGTATAAAGATGTTATGAATAAACGATAATTAAAACATTCATGGTATATTAATAAAAATATGACACAACATTCGATATATAGTTAATTTCGGAACATATTTTGATATTGAGAACAATGTATTTTTAGTCTTTTATAATAGAAAAAATTATATTTAGAACATAATGTTTTATTCTTTTGAATATGAATAAAGAGTGATTGACGTATTTTAAATTATTCAATTTGAAAATCACATTTGTTTTTGCAGTTTTTTATAAAATAACGTATACAAAGTTTGTAAAATTGGAAATGATGTATTTTAACAGTAATTGTGTGAAATTACTAGTAATGGTTTTTATTGTTAATATTTATATCAACTTGTGTAATATTTGTTTCGTAATTTTTGTATTTAGAAAATGTCATTGAGAAGAAAAAAAAGGGGTCAGGTTGAAGATGAAGGCATTGTTCATAGCAGGAAGTCGTTAGGAGTGACATCGAAGAAGCCTAAATGTGATCGTTCTGTTGATGATGATGATGAAATTTTGGTAACATCGCAGTTACTCATGCCTGCTCCAGTACCTTGTAAAGGTAAGCGTGGTCGTCCTAAGAAGATGAATAAAATTATAAACATTAAAAAAGGTGTTGAGAAAAAAATAAATACAAGACAACCTTCTACTTCTACAAGTAAGAAAGGAAGTCCAAAAAAAGTATCAAAAGAATCGAGTAAAGTGACCAATGATACTCAGGTTTCAGATAAGATATCTGATAAGGTTAGTGATGTATTGCCAACACCGAGCCGATCTGTTTTGGAGCAGGAAGAAAAAATGTTAAATATTTCATTATGGCGAAAACAGATAGGTGATGAATTTCAGATGAACCTGAACTATAGTTGCATAGATGGCGAGTTACTTCTAAATGAGATCGAGAGTAAATGTTCTTCAATCAGTCAATATTATACGGTACTGATTTTAATATAGCCTTAATTCCAATTTATTTTATTGGTCATTTTGGGGTTGTATTTCATTTCAGAGGACGAAATGAAACTTTATTTTATGAGCCGTTACCCAACAATAGGCTCTCGAATGATTCGATTGTATTACGCGTAAAAGCTGCAATTATTGAATTGAGGCCAAAAATAAGTTTGGGTGAAATAAATATCACTATCCCTGACCCATGTACATATAATGTACAGCAGGCAGATGATAGTGTGAATTGCGGTTCTATTGCTGTGTATATGCTGAAGCCGTTGTGATGGGAGATGCTCTTCTAAATGATGGTTTTTGTATTACATTGGAACGAGATCGTATTTTAAGTTACCTAACAGATTTAACTGTTGGTAAACTTCCAAATTATATGCCTCGTGATATGTATAACGTATCTGATGATTCAGATAATTATACACACGATGTAAATGATGAAGCAGTATCACTTATTGGAAGTGATAAGGAAACTGTTTGTTCAAAAGCATCTGCAAGTAGTAGTACAAAATCAAACAGTTCTAAAGAGTCTCGAAGGTCCAGTAGAGCAAGTTTAGTGATTTCAATTGGCTCATGTAAGAGCGTATCTAAAAAAGAACTGAAGTACACTGAAGTGTATCAGTGTCATAAAAAACATGGATTGTTTTGGATATTTCGCTATTGATGGCAAACATTTGTATAAATATTACGACAGTGGTAATTTCGGTGACAATATTTGTCGACGTTGCGATGCTTTACTTTTAAGTAGCGAAAGTTTAAATACTTGCTGCTGTAAAGGAGAAATAAAATTACCACATGTATGTAAAATGCCAGACGATTTACCAAATGTGATAAATATGCCTGAAAGTAAAGGCAGAATAAAAAAATTGTTCCGTTTATATAATAATGTGTTACGTTTAGGTTCATTCGATCTGGGCAAAAAGAAAGCGCCTAGTCGTAGACCCCCTGTAATACTGATGAATGGTGAAATACAACGTACCATTCGTAATGTGTTTATAAAATATGGGGAGAATCCAGAATTTGGTCAGCTATATGTAATTGATCCGTTACAAGCTGCAAAGGCGATTCAAAAAATTCCCATATATAAAATGTTGAATGAACAGACGGTTAAAAAGATAATAAATATTTAAAACGCACTCATCCATTATACGAAACGTATATGCACGTTGTAGACGAGTACAATTATGTAGTCTCAAATGCGAAGAGAAAAGGCATAGATGGTGTACCGGAATTGAAGGTAATGCTGGTAGATCTGAAAGATATACCAGCTAGAATGCGTGATAAAAATTTACATACTACGCAAGTAAATTTGCCTGAGTACAATGAAATGTGCACAATGTTTATTACTGAAAACGAACAGATACCGCCTATACGATACTCATTTATATTAAAAACAATGGGGTATAAAGATGTTATGAATAAACGATAATTAAAACATTCATGGTATATTAATAAAAATATGACACAACATTCGATATATAGTTAATTTCGGAACATATTTTGATATTGAGAACAATGTATTTTTAGTCTTTTATAATAGAAAAAATTATATTTAGAACATAATGTTTTATTCTTTTGAATATGAATAAAGAGTGATTGACGTATTTTAAATTATTCAATTTGAAAATCACATTTGTTTTTGCGGTTTTTTATAAAATAACGTATACAAAGTTTGTAAAATTGGAAATGATGTATTTTAACAGTAATTGTGTGAAATTACTAGTAATGGTTTTTATTGTTAATATTTATATCAACTTGTGTAATATTTGTTTCGTAATTTTTGTATTTAGAAAATGTCATTGAGAAGAAAAAAAAGGGGTCAGGTTGAAGATGAAGGCAGTGTTTGTAGCAGGAAGTCGTTAGGAGTGACATCGAAGAAGCCTAAATGTGATCGTTCTGTTGATGATGATGATGAAATTTTGGTAACATCGCAGTTACTCATGCCTGCTCCAGTACCTTGTAAAGGTAAGCGTGGTCGTCCTAAGAAGATGAATAAAATTATAAACATTAAAAAAGGTGTTGAGAAAAAAATAAATACAACACAACCTTCTACTTCTACAAGTAAGAAAGGAAGTCCAAAAAAAGTATCAAAAGAATCGAGTAAAGTGACCAATGATACTCAGGTTTCAGATAAGATATCTGATAAGGTTAGTGATGTATTGCCAACACCGAGCCGATCTGTTTTGGAGCAGGAAGAAAAAATGTTAAATATTTCATTATGGCAAAAACAGATAGGTGATGAATTTCAGATGAACCTGAACTATAGTTGCACAGATGGCGAGTTACTTCTAAATGAGATCGAGAGTAAATGTTCTTCGATGAGTCAATATTATACGGTACTGATTTTAATATAGCCTTAATTCCAATTTATTTTATTGGTCATTTTGGGGTTGTATTTCATTTCAGAGGACGAAATGAAACTTTATTTTATGAGCCGTTACCCGACAATAGGCTCTCGAATGATTCGATTGTATTACGCATAAAAGCTGCAATTATTGAATTGAGGCCAAAAATAAGTTTGGGTGAAATAAATATCACTATCCCTGACCCATGTACATATAATGTACAGCAGGCAGATGATAGTGTGAATTGCGGTTCTATTGCTGTGTATATGCTGAAGCCGTTGTGATGGGAGATGCTCTTCTAAATGATGGTTTTTGTATTACATTGGAACGAGATCGTATTTTAAGTTACCTAACAGATTTAACTGTTGGTAAACTTCCAAATTATATGCCTCGTGATATGTATAACGTATCTGATGATTCAGATAATTATACACACGATGTAAATGATGAAGCAGTATCACTTATTGGAAGTGATAAGGAAACTGTTTGTTCAAAAGCATCTGCAAGTAGTAGTACAAAATCAAACAGTTCTAAAGAGTCTCGAAGGTCCAGTAGAGCAAGTTTAGTGATTTCAATTGGCTCATGTAAGAGCGTATCTAAAAAAGAACTGAAGTACACTGAAGTGTATCAGTGTCATAAAAAACATGGATTGTTTTGGATATTTCGCTATTGATGGCAAACATTTGTATAAATATTACGACAGTGGTAATTTCGGTGACAATATTTGTCGACGTTGCGATGCTTTACTTTTAAGTAGCGAAAGTTTAAATACTTGCTGCTGTAAAGGAGAAATAAAATTACCACATGTATGTAAAATGCCAGACGATTTACCAAATGTGATAAATATGCCTGAAAGTAAAGGCAGAATAAAAAAATTGTTCCGTTTATATAATAATGTGTTACGTTTAGGTTCATTCGATCTGGGCAAAAAGAAAGCGCCTAGTCGTAGACCCCCTGTAATACTGATGAATGGTGAAATACAACGTACCATTCGTAATGTGTTTATAAAATATGGGGAGAATCCAGAATTTGGTCAGCTATATGTAATTGATCCGTTACAAGCTGCAAAGGCGATTCAAAAAATTCCCATATATAAAATGTTGAATGAACAGACGGTTAAAAAGATAATAAATATTTAAAACGCACTCATCCATTATACGAAACGTATATGCACGTTGTAGACGAGTACAATTATGTAGTCTCAAATGCGAAGAGAAAAGGCATAGATGGTGTACCGGAATTGAAGGTAATGCTGGTAGATCTGAAAGATATACCAGCTAGAATGCGTGATAAAAATTTACATACTACGCAAGTAAATTTGCCTGAGTACAATGAAATGTGCACAATGTTTATTACTGAAAACGAACAGATACCGCCTATACGATACTCATTTATATTAAAAACAATGGGGTATAAAGATGTTATGAATAAACGATAATTAAAACATTCATGGTATATTAATAAAAATATGACACAACATTCGATATATAGTTAATTTCGGAACATATTTTGATATTGAGAACAATGTATTTTTAGTCTTTTATAATAGAAAAAATTATATTTAGAACATAATGTTTTATTCTTTTGAATATGAATAAAGAGTGATTGACGTATTTTAAATTATTCAATTTGAAAATCACATTTGTTTTTGCGGTTTTTTATAAAATAACGTATACAAAGTTTGTAAAATTGGAAATGATGTATTTTAACAGTAATTGTGTGAAATTACTAGTAATGGTTTTTATTGTTAATATTTATATCAACTTGTGTAATATTTGTTTCGTAATTTTTGTATTTAGAAAATGTCATTGAGAAGAAAAAAAAGGGGTCAGGTTGAAGATGAAGGCAGTGTTTGTAGCAGGAAGTCGTTAGGAGTGACATCAAAGAAGCCTAAATGTGATCGTTCTGTTGATGATGATGATGAAATTTTGGTAACATCGCAGTTACTCATGCCTGCTCCAGTACCTTGTAAAGGTAAGCGTGGTCGTCCTAAGAAGATGAATAAAATTATAAACATTAAAAAAGGTGTTGAGAAAAAAATAAATACAACACAACCTTCTACTTCTACAAGTAAGAAAGGAAGTCCAAAAAAAGTATCAAAAGAATCGAGTAAAGTGACCAATGATACTCAGGTTTCAGATAAGATATCTGATAAGGTTAGTGATGTATTGCCAACACCGAGCCGATCTGTTTTGGAGCAGGAAGAAAAAATGTTAAATATTTCATTATGGCAAAAACAGATAGGTGATGAATTTCAGATGAACCTGAACTATAGTTGCATAGATGGCGAGTTACTTCTAAATGAGATCGAGAGTAAATGTTCTTCGATGAGTCAATATTATACGGTACTGATTTTAATATAGCCTTAATTCCAATTTATTTTATTGGTCATTTTGGGGTTGTATTTCATTTCAGAGGACGAAATGAAACTTTATTTTATGAGCCGTTACCCGACAATAGGCTCTCGAATGATTCGATTGTATTACGCATAAAAGCTGCAATTATTGAATTGAGGCCAAAAATAAGTTTGGGTGAAATAAATATCACTATCCCTGACCCATGTACATATAATGTACAGCAGGCAGATGATAGTGTGAATTGCGGTTCTATTGCTGTGTATATGCTGAAGCCGTTGTGATGGGAGATGCTCTTCTAAATGATGGTTTTTGTATTACATTGGAACGAGATCGTATTTTAAGTTACCTAACAGATTTAACTGTTGGTAAACTTCCAAATTATATGCCTCGTGATATGTATAACGTATCTGATGATTCAGATAATTATACACACGATGTAAATGATGAAGCAGTATCACTTATTGGAAGTGATAAGGAAACTGTTTGTTCAAAAGCATCTGCAAGTAGTAGTACAAAATCAAACAGTTCTAAAGAGTCTCGAAGGTCCAGTAGAGCAAGTTTAGTGATTTCAATTGGCTCATGTAAGAGCGTATCTAAAAAAGAACTGAAGTACACTGAAGTGTATCAGTGTCATAAAAAACATGGATTGTTTTGGATATTTCGCTATTGATGGCAAACATTTGTATAAATATTACGACAGTGGTAATTTCGGTGACAATATTTGTCGACGTTGCGATGCTTTACTTTTAAGTAGCGAAAGTTTAAATACTTGCTGCTGTAAAGGAGAAATAAAATTACCACATGTATGTAAAATGCCAGACGATTTACCAAATGTGATAAATATGCCTGAAAGTAAAGGCAGAATAAAAAAATTGTTCCGTTTATATAATAATGTGTTACGTTTAGGTTCATTCGATCTGGGCAAAAAGAAAGCGCCTAGTCGTAGACCCCCTGTAATACTGATGAATGGTGAAATACAACGTACCATTCGTAATGTGTTTATAAAATATGGGGAGAATCCAGAATTTGGTCAGCTATATGTAATTGATCCGTTACAAGCTGCAAAGGCGATTCAAAAAATTCCCATATATAAAATGTTGAATGAACAGACGGTTAAAAAGATAATAAATATTTAAAACGCACTCATCCATTATACGAAACGTATATGCACGTTGTAGACGAGTACAATTATGTAGTCTCAAATGCGAAGAGAAAAGGCATAGATGGTGTACCGGAATTGAAGGTAATGCTGGTAGATCTGAAAGATATACCAGCTAGAATGCGTGATAAAAATTTACATACTACGCAAGTAAATTTGCCTGAGTACAATGAAATGTGCACAATGTTTATTACTGAAAACGAACAGATACCGCCTATACGATACTCATTTATATTAAAAACAATGGGGTATAAAGATGTTATGAATAAACGATAATTAAAACATTCATGGTATATTAATAAAAATATGACACAACATTCGTTATATAGTTAATTTCGGAACATATTTTGATATTGAGAACAATGTATTTTTAGTCTTTTATAATAGAAAAAATTATATTTAGAACATAATGTTTTATTCTTTTGAATATGAATAAAGAGTGATTGACGTATTTTAAATTATTCAATTTGAAAATCACATTTGTTTTTGCGGTTTTTTATAAAATAACGTATACAAAGTTTGTAAAATTGGAAATGATGTATTTTAACAGTAATTGTGTGAAATTACTAGTAATGGTTTTTATTGTTAATATTTATATCAACTTGTGTAATATTTGTTTCGTAATTTTTGTATTTAGAAAATGTCATTGAGAAGAAAAAAAAGGGGTCAGGTTGAAGATGAAGGCAGTGTTCGTAGCAGGAAGTCGTTAGGAGTGACATCGAAGAAGCCTAAATGTGATCGTTCTGTTGATGATGATGATGAAATTTTGGTAACATCGCAGTTACTCATGCCTGCTCCAGTACCTTGTAAAGGTAAGCGTGGTCGTCCTAAGAAGATGAATAAAATTATAAACATTAAAAAAGGTGTTGAGAAAAAAATAAATACAACACAACCTTCTACTTCTACAAGTAAGAAAGGAAGTCCAAAAAAAGTATCAAAAGAATCGAGTAAAGTGACCAATGATACTCAGGTTTCAGATAAGATATCTGATAAGGTTAGTGATGTATTGCCAACACCGAGCCGATCTGTTTTGGAGCAGGAAGAAAAAATGTTAAATATTTCATTATGGCGAAAACAGATAGGTGATGAATTTCAGATGAACCTGAACTATAGTTGCATAGATGGCGAGTTACTTCTAAATGAGATCGAGAGTAAATGTTCTTCAATCAGTCAATATTATACGGTACTGATTTTAATATAGCCTTAATTCCAATTTATTTTATTGGTCATTTTGGGGTTGTATTTCATTTCAGAGGACGAAATGAAACTTTATTTTATGAGCCGTTACCCAACAATAGGCTCTCGAATGATTCGATTGTATTACGCGTAAAAGCTGCAATTATTGAATTGAGGCCAAAAATAAGTTTGGGTGAAATAAATATCACTATCCCTGACCCATGTACATATAATGTACAGCAGGCAGATGATAGTGTGAATTGTGGTTCTATTGCTGTGTATATGCTGAAGCCGTTGTGATGGGAGATGCTCTTCTAAATGATGGTTTTTGTATTACATTGGAACGAGATCGTATTTTAAGTTACCTAACAGATTTAACTGTTGGTAAACTTCCAAATTATATGCCTCGTGATATGTATAACATATCTGATGATTCAGATAATTATACACACGATGTAAATGATGAAGCAGTATCACTTATTGGAAGTGATAAGGAAACTGTTTGTTCAAAAGCATCTGCAAGTAGTAGTACAAAATCAAACAGTTCTAAAGAGTCTCGAAGGTCCAGTAGAGCAAGTTTAGTGATTTCAATTGGCTCATGTAAGAGCGTATCTAAAAAAGAACTGAAGTACACTGAAGTGTATCAGTGTCATAAAAAACATGGATTGTTTTGGATATTTCGCTATTGATGGCAAACATTTGTATAAATATTACGACAGTGGTAATTTCGGTGACAATATTTGTCGACGTTGCGATGCTTTACTTTTAAGTAGCGAAAGTTTAAATACTTGCTGCTGTAAAGGAGAAATAAAATTACCACATGTATGTAAAATGCCAGATGATTTACCAAATGTGATAAATATGCCTGAAAGTAAAGGCAGAATAAAAAAATTGTTCCGTTTATATAATAATGTGTTACGTTTAGGTTCATTCGACCTGGGCAAAAAGAAAGCGCCTAGTCGTAGACCCCCTGTAATACTGATGAATGGTGAAATACAACGTACCATTCGTAATGTGTTTATAAAATATGGGGAGAATCCAGAATTTGGTCAGCTATATGTAATTGATCCGTTACAAGCTGCAAAGGCGATTCAAAAAATTCCCATATATAAAATGTTGAATGAACAGACGGTTAAAAAGATAATAAATATTTAAAACGCACTCATCCATTATACGAAACGTATATGCATGTTGTAGACGAGTACAATTATGTAGTCTCAAATGCGAAGAGAAAAGGCATAGATGGTGTACCGGAATTGAAGGTAATGCTGGTAGATCTGAAAGATATACCAGCTAGAATGCGTGATAAAAATTTACATACTACGCAAGTAAATTTGCCTGAGTACAATGAAATGTGCACAATGTTTATTACTGAAAACGAACAGATACCGCCTATACGATACTCATTTATATTAAAAACAATGGGGTATAAAGATGTTATGAATAAACGATAATTAAAACATTCATGGTATATTAATAAAAATATGACACAACATTCGATATATAGTTAATTTCGGAACATATTTTGATATTGAGAACAATGTATTTTTAGTCTTTTATAATAGAAAATATTATACTTAGAACATAATGTTTTATTCTTTTGAATATGAATAAAGAGTGATTGACGTATTTTAAATTATTCAATTTGAAAATCACATTTGTTTTTGCGGTTTTTTATAAAATAACGTATACAAAGTTTGTAAAATTGGAAATGATGTATTTTAACAGTAATTGTGTGAAATTACTAGTAATGGTTTTTATTGTTAATATTTATATCAACTTGTGTAATATTTGTTTCGTAATTTTTGTATTTAGAAAATGTCATTGAGAAGAAAAAAAAGGGGTCAGGTTGAAGATGAAGGCAGTGTTCGTAGCAGGAAGTCGTTAGGAGTGACATCAAAGAAGCCTAAATGTGATCGTTCTGTTGATGATGATGATGAAATTTTGGTAACATCGCAGTTACTCATGCCTGCTCCAGTACCTTGTAAAGGTAAGCGTGGTCGTCCTAAGAAGATGAATAAAATTATAAACATTAAAAAAGGTGTTGAGAAAAAAATAAATACAAGACAACCTTCTACTTCTACAAGTAAGAAAGGAAGTCCAAAAAAAGTATCAAAAGAATCGAGTAAAGTGACCAATGATACTCAGGTTTCAGATAAGATATCTGATAAGGTTAGTGATGTATTGCCAACACCGAGCCGATCTGTTTTGGAGCAGGAAGAAAAAATGTTAAATATTTCATTATGGCGAAAACAGATAGGTGATGAATTTCAGATGAACCTGAACTATAGTTGCATAGATGGCGAGTTACTTCTAAATGAGATCGAGAGTAAATGTTCTTCGATGAGTCAATATTATACGGTACTGATTTTAATATAGCCTTAATTCCAATTTATTTTATTGGTCATTTTGGGGTTGTATTTCATTCCAGAGGACGAAATGAAACTTTATTTTATGAGCCGTTACCCAACAATAGGCTCTCGAATGATTCGATTGTATTACGCGTAAAAGCTGCAATTATTGAATTGAGACCAAAAATAAGTTTGGGTGAAATAAATATCACTATCCCTGACCCATGTACATATAATGTACAGCAGGCAGATGATAGTGTGAATTGCGGTTCTATTGCTGTGTATATGCTGAAGCCGTTGTGATGGGAGATGCTCTTCTAAATGATGGTTTTTGTATTACATTGGAACGAGATCGTATTTTAAGTTACCTAACAG
This sequence comes from Coronaproctus castanopsis, assembly GCA_032883995.1. NCBI lineage: Eukaryota > Metazoa > Arthropoda > Insecta > Hemiptera > Monophlebidae > Coronaproctus > Coronaproctus castanopsis. Next base: position 60,621,753 of record CM065052.1, read on the forward strand.
ATTTAACTGTTGGTAAACTTCCAAATTATATGCCTCGTGATATGTATAACGTATCTGATGATTCAGATAATTATACACACGATGTAAATGATGAAGCAGTATCACTTATTGGAAGTGATAAGGAAACTGTTTGTTCAAAAGCATCTGCAAGTAGTAGTACAAAATCAAACAGTTCTAAAGAGTCTCGAAGGTCCAGTAGAGCAAGTTTAGTGATTTCAATTGGCTCATGTAAGAGCGTATCTAAAAAAGAACTGAAGTACACTGAAGTGTATCAGTGTCATAAAAAACATGGATTGTTTTGGATATTTCGCTATTGATGGCAAACATTTGTATAAATATTACGACAGTGGTAATTTCGGTGACAATATTTGTCGACGTTGCGATGCTTTACTTTTAAGTAGCGAAAGTTTAAATACTTGCTGCTGTAAAGGAGAAATAAAATTACCACATGTATGTAAAATGCCAGACGATTTACCAAATGTGATAAATATGCCTGAAAGTAAAGGCAGAATAAAAAAATTGTTCCGTTTATATAATAATGTGTTACGTTTAGGTTCATTCGATCTGGGCAAAAAGAAAGCGCCTAGTCGTAGACCCCCTGTAATACTGATGAATGGTGAAATACAACGTACCATTCGTAATGTGTTTATAAAATATGGGGAGAATCCAGAATTTGGTCAGCTATATGTAATTGATCCGTTACAAGCTGCAAAGGCGATTCAAAAAATTCCCATATATAAAATGTTGAATGAACAGACGGTTAAAAAGATAATAAATATTTAAAACGCACTCATCCATTATACGAAACGTATATGCACGTTGTAGACGAGTACAATTATGTAGTCTCAAATGCGAAGAGAAAAGGCATAGATGGTGTACCGGAATTGAAGGTAATGCTGGTAGATCTGAAAGATATACCAGCTAGAATGCGTGATAAAAATTTACATACTACGCAAGTAAATTTGCCTGAGTACAATGAAATGTGCACAATGTTTATTACTGAAAACGAACAGATACCACCTATACGATACTCATTTATATTAAAAACAATGGGGTATAAAGATGTTATGAATAAACGGTAATTAAAACATTCATGGTATATTAATAAAAATATGACACAACATTCGATATATAGTTAATTTCGGAACATATTTTGATATTGAGAACAATGTATTTTTAGTCTTTTATAATAGAAAAAATTATATTTAGAACATAATGTTTTATTCTTTTGAATATGAATAAAGAGTGATTGACGTATTTTAAATTATTCAATTTGAAAATCACATTTGTTTTTGCGGTTTTTTATAAAATAACGTATACAAAGTTTGTAAAATTGGAAATGATGTATTTTAACAGTAATTGTGTGAAATTACTAGTAATGGTTTTTATTGTTAATATTTATATCAACTTGTGTAATATTTGTTTCGTAATTTTTGTATTTAGAAAATGTCATTGAGAAGAAAAAAAAGGGGTCAGGTTGAAGATGAAGGCAGTGTTCGTAGCAGGAAGTCGTTAGGAGTGACATCGAAGAAGCCTAAATGTGATCGTTCTGTTGATGATGATGATGAAATTTTGGTAACATCGCAGTTACTCATGCCTGCTCCAGTACCTTGTAAAGGTAAGCGTGGTCGTCCTAAGAAGATGAATAAAATTATAAACATTAAAAAAGGTGTTGAGAAAAAAATAAATACAACACAACCTTCTACTTCTACAAGTAAGAAAGGAAGTCCAAAAAAAGTATCAAAAGAATCGAGTAAAGTGACCAATGATACTCAGGTTTCAGATAAGATATCTGATAAGGTTAGTGATGTATTGCCAACACCGAGCCGATCTGTTTTGGAGCAGGAAGAAAAAATGTTAAATATTTCATTATGGCGAAAACAGATAGGTGATGAATTTCAGATGAACCTGAACTATAGTTGCATAGATGGCGAGTTACTTCTAAATGAGATCGAGAGTAAATGTTCTTCAATCAGTCAATATTATACGGTACTGATTTTAATATAGCCTTAATTCCAATTTATTTTATTGGTCATTTTGGGGTTGTATTTCATTTCAGAGGACGAAATGAAACTTTATTTTATGAGCCATTACCCAACAATAGGCTCTCGAATGATTCGATTGTATTACGCGTAAAAGCTGCAATTATTGAATTGAGGCCAAAAATAAGTTTGGGTGAAATAAATATCACTATCCCTGACCCATGTACATATAATGTACAGCAGGCAGATGATAGTGTGAATTGCGGTTCTATTGCTGTGTATATGCTGAAGCCGTTGTGATGGGAGATGCTCTTCTAAATGATGGTTTTTGTATTACATTGGAACGAGATCGTATTTTAAGTTACCTAACAGATTTAACTGTTGGTAAACTTCCAAATTATATGCCTCGTGATATGTATAACGTATCTGATGATTCAGATAATTATACACACGATGTAAATGATGAAGCAGTATCACTTATTGGAAGTGATAAGGAAACTGTTTGTTCAAAAGCATCTGCAAGTAGTAGTACAAAATCAAACAGTTCTAAAGAGTCTCGAAGGTCCAGTAGAGCAAGTTTAGTGATTTCAATTGGCTCATGTAAGAGCGTATCTAAAAAAGAACTGAAGTACACTGAAGTGTATCAGTGTCATAAAAAACATGGATTGTTTTGGATATTTCGCTATTGATGGCAAACATTTGTATAAATATTACGACAGTGGTAATTTCGGTGACAATATTTGTCGACGTTGCGATGCTTTACTTTTAAGTAGCGAAAGTTTAAATACTTGCTGCTGTAAAGGAGAAATAAAATTACCACATGTATGTAAAATGCCAGATGATTTACCAAATGTGATAAATATGCCTGAAAGTAAAGGCAGAATAAAAAAATTGTTCCGTTTATATAATAATGTGTTACGTTTAGGTTCATTCGACCTGGGCAAAAAGAAAGCGCCTAGTCGTAGACCCCCTGTAATACTGATGAATGGTGAAATACAACGTACCATTCGTAATGTGTTTATAAAATATGGGGAGAATCCAGAATTTGGTCAGCTATATGTAATTGATCCGTTACAAGCTGCAAAGGCGATTCAAAAAATTCCCATATATAAAATGTTGAATGAACAGACGGTTAAAAAGATAATAAATATTTAAAACGCACTCATCCATTATACGAAACGTATATGCACGTTGTAGACGAGTACAATTATGTAGTCTCAAATGCGAAGAGAAAAGGCATAGATGGTGTACCGGAATTGAAGGTAATGCTGGTAGATCTGAAAGATATACCAGCTAGAATGCGTGATAAAAATTTACATACTACGCAAGTAAATTTGCCTGAGTACAATGAAATGTGCACAATGTTTATTACTGAAAACGAACAGATACCACCTATACGATACTCATTTATATTAAAAACAATGGGGTATAAAGATGTTATGAATAAACGGTAATTAAAACATTCATGGTATATTAATAAAAATATGACACAACATTCGATATATAGTTAATTTCGGAACATATTTTGATATTGAGAACAATGTATTTTTAGTCTTTTATAATAGAAAAAATTATATTTAGAACATAATGTTTTATTCTTTTGAATATGAATAAAGAGTGATTGACGTATTTTAAATTATTCAATTTGAAAATCACATTTGTTTTTGCGGTTTTTTATAAAATAACGTATACAAAGTTTGTAAAATTGGAAATGATGTATTTTAACAGTAATTGTGTGAAATTACTAGTAATGGTTTTTATTGTTAATATTTATATCAACTTGTGTAATATTTGTTTCGTAATTTTTGTATTTAGAAAATGTCATTGAGAAGAAAAAAAAGGGGTCAGGTTGAAGATGAAGGCAGTGTTCGTAGCAGGAAGTCGTTAGGAGTGACATCGAAGAAGCCTAAATGTGATCGTTCTGTTGATGATGATGATGAAATTTTGGTAACATCGCAGTTACTCATGCCTGCTCCAGTACCTTGTAAAGGTAAGCGTGGTCGTCCTAAGAAGATGAATAAAATTATAAACATTAAAAAAGGTGTTGAGAAAAAAATAAATACAACACAACCTTCTACTTCTACAAGTAAGAAAGGAAGTCCAAAAAAAGTATCAAAAGAATCGAGTAAAGTGACCAATGATACTCAGGTTTCAGATAAGATATCTGATAAGGTTAGTGATGTATTGCCAACACCGAGCCGATCTGTTTTGGAGCAGGAAGAAAAAATGTTAAATATTTCATTATGGCGAAAACAGATAGGTGATGAATTTCAGATGAACCTGAACTATAGTTGCATAGATGGCGAGTTACTTCTAAATGAGATCGAGAGTAAATGTTCTTCGATGAGTCAATATTATACGGTACTGATTTTAATATAGCCTTAATTCCAATTTATTTTATTGGTCATTTTGGGGTTGTATTTCATTTCAGAGGACGAAATGAAACTTTATTTTATGAGCCGTTACCCAACAATAGGCTCTCGAATGATTCGATTATATTACGCGTAAAAGCTGCAATTATTGAATTGAGGCCAAAAATAAGTTTGGGTGAAATAAATATCACTATCCCTGACCCATGTACATATAATGTACAGCAGGCAGATGATAGTGTGAATTGCGGTTCTATTGCTGTGTATATGCTGAAGCCGTTGTGATGGGAGATGCTCTTCTAAATGATGGTTTTTGTATTACATTGGAACGAGATCGTATTTTAAGTTACCTAACAGATTTAACTGTTGGTAAACTTCCAAATTATATGCCTCGTGATATGTATAACGTATCTGATGATTCAGATAATTATACACACGATGTAAATGATGAAGCAGTATCACTTATTGGAAGTGATAAGGAAACTGTTTGTTCAAAAGCATCTGCAAGTAGTAGTACAAAATCAAACAGTTCTAAAGAGTCTCGAAGGTCCAGTAGAGCAAGTTTAGTGATTTCAATTGGCTCATGTAAGAGCGTATCTAAAAAAGAACTGAAGTACACTGAAGTGTATCAGTGTCATAAAAAACATGGATTGTTTTGGATATTTCGCTATTGATGGCAAACATTTGTATAAATATTACGACAGTGGTAATTTCGGTGACAATATTTGTCGACGTTGCGATGCTTTACTTTTAAGTAGCGAAAGTTTAAATACTTGCTGCTGTAAAGGAGAAATAAAATTACCACATGTATGTAAAATGCCAGACGATTTACCAAATGTGATAAATATGCCTGAAAGTAAAGGCAGAATAAAAAAATTGTTCCGTTTATATAATAATGTGTTACGTTTAGGTTCATTCGATCTGGGCAAAAAGAAAGCGCCTAGTCGTAGACCCCCTGTAATACTGATGAATGGTGAAATACAACGTACCATTCGTAATGTGTTTATAAAATATGGGGAGAATCCAGAATTTGGTCAGCTATATGTAATTGATCCGTTACAAGCTGCAAAGGCGATTCAAAAAATTCCCATATATAAAATGTTGAATGAACAGACGGTTAAAAAGATAATAAATATTTAAAACGCACTCATCCATTATACGAAACGTATATGCACATTGTAGACGAGTACAATTATGTAGTCTCAAATGCGAAGAGAAAAGGCATAGATGGTGTACCGGAATTGAAGGTAATGCTGGTAGATCTGAAAGATATACCAGCTAGAATGCGTGATAAAAATTTACATACTACGCAAGTAAATTTGCCTGAGTACAATGAAATGTGCACAATGTTTATTACTGAAAACGAACAGATACCGCCTATACGATACTCATTTATATTAAAAACAATGGGGTATAAAGATGTTATGAATAAACGATAATTAAAACATTCATGGTATATTAATAAAAATATGACACAACATTCGTTATATAGTTAATTTCGGAACATATTTTGATATTGAGAACAATGTATTTTTAGTCTTTTATAATAGAAAAAATTATATTTAGAACATAATGTTTTATTCTTTTGAATATGAATAAAGAGTGATTGACGTATTTTAAATTATTCAATTTGAAAATCACATTTGTTTTTGCGGTTTTTTATAAAATAACGTATACAAAGTTTGTAAAATTGGAAATGATGTATTTTAACAGTAATTGTGTGAAATTACTAGTAATGGTTTTTATTGTTAATATTTATATCAACTTGTGTAATATTTGTTTCGTAATTTTTGTATTTAGAAAATGTCATTGAGAAGAAAAAAAAGGGGTCAGGTTGAAGATGAAGGCAGTGTTCGTAGCAGGAAGTCGTTAGGAGTGACATCGAAGAAGCCTAAATGTGATCGTTCTGTTGATGATGATGATGAAATTTTGGTAACATCGCAGTTACTCATGCCTGCTCCAGTACCTTGTAAAGGTAAGCGTGGTCGTCCTAAGAAGATGAATAAAATTATAAACATTAAAAAAGGTGTTGAGAAAAAAATAAATACAAGACAACCTTCTACTTCTACAAGTAAGAAAGGAAGTCCAAAAAAAGTATCAAAAGAATCGAGTAAAGTGACCAATGATACTCAGGTTTCAGATAAGATATCTGATAAGGTTAGTGATGTATTGCCAACACCGAGCCGATCTGTTTTGGAGCAGGAAGAAAAAATGTTAAATATTTCATTATGGCGAAAACAGATAGGTGATGAATTTCAGATGAACCTGAACTATAGTTGCATAGATGGCGAGTTACTTCTAAATGAGATCGAGAGTAAATGTTCTTCGATGAGTCAATATTATACGGTACTGATTTTAATATAGCCTTAATTCCAATTTATTTTATTGGTCATTTTGGGGTTGTATTTCATTTCAGAGGACGAAATGAAACTTTATTTTATGAGCCGTTACCCGACAATAGGCTCTCGAATGATTCGATTGTATTACGCGTAAAAGCTGCAATTATTGAATTGAGGCCAAAAATAAGTTTGGGTGAAATAAATATCACTATCCCTGACCCATGTACATATAATGTACAGCAGGCAGATGATAGTGTGAATTGCGGTTCTATTGCTGTGTATATGCTGAAGCCGTTGTGATGGGAGATGCTCTTCTAAATGATGGTTTTTGTATTACATTGGAACGAGATCGTATTTTAAGTTACCTAACAGATTTAACTGTTGGTAAACTTCCAAATTATATGCCTCGTGATATGTATAACGTATCTGATGATTCAGATAATTATACACACGATGTAAATGATGAAGCAGTATCACTTATTGGAAGTGATAAGGAAACTGTTTGTTCAAAAGCATCTGCAAGTAGTAGTACAAAATCAAACAGTTCTAAAGAGTCTCGAAGGTCCAGTAGAGCAAGTTTAGTGATTTCATTTGGCTCATGTAAGAGCGTATCTAAAAAAGAACTGAAGTACACTGAAGTGTATCAGTGTCATAAAAAACATGGATTGTTTTGGATATTTCGCTATTGATGGCAAACATTTGTATAAATATTACGACAGTGGTAATTTCGGTGACAATATTTGTCGACGTTGCGATGCTTTACTTTTAAGTAGCGAAAGTTTAAATACTTGCTGCTGTAAAGGAGAAATAAAATTACCACATGTATGTAAAATGCCAGACGATTTACCAAATGTGATAAATATGCCTGAAAGTAAAGGCAGAATAAAAAAATTGTTCCGTTTATATAATAATGTGTTACGTTTAGGTTCATTCGACCTGGGCAAAAAGAAAGCGCCTAGTCGTAGACCCCCTGTAATACTGATGAATGGTGAAATACAACGTACCATTCGTAATGTGTTTATAAAATATGGGGAGAATCCAGAATTTGGTCAGCTATATGTAATTGATCCGTTACAAGCTGCAAAGGCGATTCAAAAAATTCCCATATATAAAATGTTGAATGAACAGACGGTTAAAAAGATAATAAATATTTAAAACGCACTCATCCATTATACGAAACGTATATGCACGTTGTAGACGAGTACAATTATGTAGTCTCAAATGCGAAGAGAAAAGGCATAGATGGTGTACCGGAATTGAAGGTAATGCTGGTAGATCTGAAAGATATACCAGCTAGAATGCGTGATAAAAATTTACATACTACGCAAGTAAATTTGCCTGAGTACAATGAAATGTGCACAATGTTTATTACTGAAAACGAACAGATACCGCCTATACGATACTCATTTATATTAAAAACAATGGGGTATAAAGATGTTATGAATAAACGATAATTAAAACATTCATGGTATATTAATAAAAATATGACACAACATTCGATATATAGTTAATTTCGGAACATATTTTGATATTGAGAACAATGTATTTTTAGTCTTTTATAATAGAAAAAATTATACTTAGAACATAATGTTTTATTCTTTTGAATATGAATAAAGAGTGATTGACGTATTTTAAATTATTCAATTTGAAAATCACATTTGTTTTTGCGGTTTTTTATAAAATAACGTATACAAAGTTTGTAAAATTGGAAATGATGTATTTTAACAGTAATTGTGTGAAATTACTAGTAATGGTTTTTATTGTTAATATTTATATCAACTTGTGTAATATTTGTTTCGTAATTTTTGTATTTAGAAAATGTCATTGAGAAGAAAAAAAAGGGGTCAGGTTGAAGATGAAGGCAGTGTTCGTAGCAGGAAGTCGTTAGGAGTGACATCGAAGAAGCCTAAATGTGATCGTTCTGTTGATGATGATGATGAAATTTTGGTAACATCGCAGTTACTCATGCCTGCTCCAGTACCTTGTAAAGGTAAGCGTGGTCGTCCTAAGAAGATGAATAAAATTATAAACATTAAAAAAGGTGTTGAGAAAAAAATAAATACAAGACAACCTTCTACTTCTACAAGTAAGAAAGGAAGTCCAAAAAAAGTATCAAAAGAATCGAGTAAAGTGACCAATGATACTCAGGTTTCAGATAAGATATCTGATAAGGTTAGTGATGTATTGCCAACACCGAGCCGATCTGTTTTGGAGCAGGAAGAAAAAATGTTAAATATTTCATTATGGCGAAAACAGATAGGTGATGAATTTCAGATGAACCTGAACTATAGTTGCATAGATGGCGAGTTACTTCTAAATGAGATCGAGAGTAAATGTTCTTTGATCAGTCAATATTATACGGTACTGATTTTAATATAGCCTTAATTCCAATTTATTTTATTGGTCATTTTGGGGTTGTATTTCATTCCAGAGGACGAAATGAAACTTTATTTTATGAGCCGTTACCCAACAATAGGCTCTCGAATGATTCGATTGTATTACGCGTAAAAGCTGCAATTATTGAATTGAGACCAAAAATAAGTTTGGGTGAAATAAATATCACTATCCCTGACCCATGTACATATAATGTACAGCAGGCAGATGATAGTGTGAATTGCGGTTCTATTGCTGTGTATATGCTGAAGCCGTTGTGATGGGAGATGCTCTTCTAAATGATGGTTTTTGTATTACATTGGAACGAGATCGTATTTTAAGTTACCTAACAGATTTAACTGTTGGTAAACTTCCAAATTATATGCCTCGTGATATGTATAACGTATCTGATGATTCAGATAATTATACACACGATGTAAATGATGAAGCAGTATCACTTATTGGAAGTGATAAGGAAACTGTTTGTTCAAAAGCATCTGCAAGTAGTAGTACAAAATCAAACAGTTCTAAAGAGTCTCGAAGGTCCAGTAGAGCAAGTTTAGTGATTTCAATTGGCTCATGTAAGAGCGTATCTAAAAAAGAACTGAAGTACACTGAAGTGTATCAGTGTCATAAAAAACATGGATTGTTTTGGATATTTCGCTATTGATGGCAAACATTTGTATAAATATTACGACAGTGGTAATTTCGGTGACAATATTTGTCGATGTTGCGATGCTTTACTTTTAAGTAGCGAAAGTTTAAATACTTGCTGCTGTAAAGGAGAAATAAAATTACCACATGTATGTAAAATGCCAGACGATTTACCAAATGTGATAAATATGCCTGAAAGTAAAGGCAGAATAAAAAAATTGTTCCGTTTATATAATAATGTGTTACGTTTAGGTTCATTCGATCTGGGCAAAAAGAAAGCGCCTAGTCGTAGACCCCCTGTAATACTGATGAATGGTGAAATACAACGTACCATTCGTAATGTGTTTATAAAATATGGGGAGAATCCAGAATTTGGTCAGCTATATGTAATTGATCCGTTACAAGCTGCAAAGGCGATTCAAAAAATTCCCATATATAAAATGTTGAATGAACAGACGGTTAAAAAGATAATAAATATTTAAAACGCACTCATCCATTATACGAAACGTATATGCACGTTGTAGACGAGTACAATTATGTAGTCTCAAATGCGAAGAGAAAAGGCATAGATGGTGTACCGGAATTGAAGGTAATGCTGGTAGATCTGAAAGATATACCAGCTAGAATGCGTGATAAAAATTTACATACTACGCAAGTAAATTTGCCTGAGTACAATGAAATGTGCACAATGTTTATTACTGAAAACGAACAGATACCACCTATACGATACTCATTTATATTAAAAACAATGGGGTATAAAGATGTTATGAATAAACGGTAATTAAAACATTCATGGTATATTAATAAAAATATGACACAACATTCGATATATAGTTAATTTCGGAACATATTTTGATATTGAGAACAATGTATTTTTAGTCTTTTATAATAGAAAAAATTATATTTAGAACATAATGTTTTATTCTTTTGAATATGAATAAAGAGTGATTGACGTATTTTAAATTATTCAATTTGAAAATCACATTTGTTTTTGCGGTTTTTTATAAAATAACGTATACAAAGTTTGTAAAATTGGAAATGATGTATTTTAACAGTAATTGTGTGAAATTACTAGTAATGGTTTTTATTGTTAATATTTATATCAACTTGTGTAATATTTGTTTCGTAATTTTTGTATTTAGAAAATGTCATTGAGAAGAAAAAAAAGGGGTCAGGTTGAAGATGAAGGCAGTGTTCGTAGCAGGAAGTCGTTAGGAGTGACATCAAAGAAGCCTAAATGTGATCGTTCTGTTGATGATGATGATGAAATTTTGGTAACATCGCAGTTACTCATGCCTGCTCCAGTACCTTGTAAAGGTAAGCGTGGTCGTCCTATGAATAAAATTATAAACATTAAAAAAGGTGTTGAGAAAAAAATAAATACAACACAACCTTCTACTTCTACAAGTAAGAAAGGAAGTCCAAAAAAAGTATCAAAAGAATCGAGTAAAGTGACCAATGATACTCAGGTTTCAGATAAGATATCTGATAAGGTTAGTGATGTATTGCCAACACCGAGCCGATCTGTTTTGGAGCAGGAAGAAAAAATGTTAAATATTTCATTATGGCAAAAACAGATAGGTGATGAATTTCAGATGAACCTGAACTATAGTTGCATAGATGGCGAGTTACTTCTAAATGAGATCGAGAGTAAATGTTCTTCGATGAGTCAATATTATACGGTACTGATTTTAATATAGCCTTAATTCCAATTTATTTTATTGGTCATTTTGGGGTTGTATTTCATTTCAGAGGACGAAATGAAACTTTATTTTATGAGCCGTTACCCGACAATAGGCTCTCGAATGATTCGATTGTATTACGCATAAAAGCTGCAATTATTGAATTGAGGCCAAAAATAAGTTTGGGTGAAATAAATATCACTATCCCTGACCCATGTACATATAATGTACAGCAGGCAGATGATAGTGTGAATTGCGGTTCTATTGCTGTGTATATGCTGAAGCCATTGTGATGGGAGATGCTCTTCTAAATGGTGGTTTTTGTATTACATTGGAACGAGATCGTATTTTAAGTTACCTAACAGATTTAACTGTTGGTAAACTTCCAAATTATATGCCTCGTGATATGTATAACGTATCTGATGATTCAGATAATTATACACACGATGTAAATGATGAAGCAGTATCACTTATTGGAAGTGATAAGGAAACTGTTTGTTCAAAAGCATCTGCAAGTAGTAGTACAAAATCAAACAGTTCTAAAGAGTCTCGAAGGTCCAGTAGAGCAAGTTTAGTGATTTCAATTGGCTCATGTAAGAGCGTATCTAAAAAAGAACTGAAGTACACTGAAGTGTATCAGTGTCATAAAAAACATGGATTGTTTTGGATATTTCGCTATTGATGGCAAACATTTGTATAAATATTACGACAGTGGTAATTTCGGTGACAATATTTGTCAACGTTGCGATGCTTTACTTTTAAGTAGCGAAAGTTTAAATACTTGCTGCTGTAAAGGAGAAATAAAATTACCACATGTGTGTAAAATGCCAGACGATTTACCAAATGTGATAAATATGCCTGAAAGTAAAGGCAGAATAAAAAAATTGTTCCGTTTATATAATAATGTGTTACGTTTAGGTTCATTCGATCTGGGCAAAAAGAAAGCGCCTAGTCGTAGACCCCCTGTAATACTGATGAATGGTGAAATACAACGTACCATTCGTAATGTGTTTATAAAATATGGGGAGAATCCAGAATTTGGTCAGCTATATGTAATTGATCCGTTACAAGCTGCAAAGGCGATTCAAAAAATTCCCATATATAAAATGTTGAATGAACAGACGGTTAAAAAGATAATAAATATTTAAAACGCACTCATCCATTATACGAAACGTATATGCACGTTGTAGACGAGTACAATTATGTAGTCTCAAATGCGAAGAGAAAAGGCATAGATCGTGTACCGGAATTGAAGGTAATGCTGGTAGATCTGAAAGATATACCAGCTAGAATGCGTGATAAAAATTTACATACTACGCAAGTAAATTTGCCTGAGTACAATGAAATGTGCACAATGTTTATTACTGAAAACGAACAGATACCGCCTATACGATACTCATTTATATTAAAAACAATGGGGTATAAAGATGTTATGAATAAACGATAATTAAAACATTCATGGTATATTAATAAAAATATGACACAACATTCGATATATAGTTAATTTCGGAACATATTTTGATATTGAGAACAATGTATTTTTAGTCTTTTATAATAGAAAAAATTATATTTAGAACATAATGTTTTATTCTTTTGAATATGAATAAAGAGTGATTGACGTATTTTAAATTATTCAATTTGAAAATCACATTTGTTTTTGCAGTTTTTTAAAAAATAACGTATACAAAGTTTGTAAAATTGGAAATGATGTATTTTAACAGTAATTGTGTGAAATTACTAGTAATGGTTTTTATTGTTAATATTTATATCAACTTGTGTAATATTTGTTTCGTAATTTTTGTATTTAGAAAATGTCATTGAGAAGAAAAAAAAGGGGTCAGGTTGAAGATGAAGGCAGTGTTCGTAGCAGGAAGTCGTTAGGAGTGACATCGAAGAAGCCTAAATGTGATCGTTCTGTTGATGATGATGATGAAATTTTGGTAACATCGCAGTTACTCATGCCTGCTCCAGTACCTTGTAAAGGTAAGCGTGGTCGTCCTAAGAAGATGAATAAAATTATAAACATTAAAAAAGGTGTTGAGAAAAAAATAAATACAACACAACCTTCTACTTCTACAAGTAAGAAAGGAAGTCCAAAAAAAGTATCAAAAGAATCGAGTAAAGTGACCAATGATACTCAGGTTTCAGATAAGATATCTGATAAGGTTAGTGATGTATTGCCAACACCGAGCCGATCTGTTTTGGAGCAGGAAGAAAAAATGTTAAATATTTCATTATGGCGAAAACAGATAGGTGATGAATTTCAGATGAACCTGAACTATAGTTGCACAGATGGCGAGTTACTTCTAAATGAGATCGAGAGTAAATGTTCTTCGATGAGTCAATATTATACGGTACTGATTTTAATATAGCCTTAATTCCAATTTATTTTATTGGTCATTTTGGGGTTGTATTTCATTTCAGAGGACGAAATGAAACTTTATTTTATGAGCCGTTACCCGACAATAGGCTCTCGAATGATTCGATTGTATTACGCGTAAAAGCTGCAATTATTGAATTGAGGCCAAAAATAAGTTTGGGTGAAATAAATATCACTATCCCTGACCCATGTACATATAATGTACAGCAGGCAGATGATAGTGTGAATTGCGGTTCTATTGCTGTGTATATGCTGAAGCCGTTGTGATGGGAGATGCTCTTCTAAATGATGGTTTTTGTATTACATTGGAACGAGATCGTATTTTAAGTTACCTAACAGATTTAACTGTTGGTAAACTTCCAAATTATATGCCTCGTGATATGTATAACGTATCTGATGATTCAGATAATTATACACACGATGTAAATGATGAAGCAGTATCACTTATTGGAAGTGATAAGGAAACTGTTTGTTCAAAAGCATCTGCAAGTAGTAGTACAAAATCAAACAGTTCTAAAGAGTCTCGAAGGTCCAGTAGAGCAAGTTTAGTGATTTCAATTGGCTCATGTAAGAGCGTATCTAAAAAAGAACTGAAGTACACTGAAGTGTATCAGTGTCATAAAAAACATGGATTGTTTTGGATATTTCGCTATTGATGGCAAACATTTGTATAAATATTACGACAGTGGTAATTTCGGTGACAATATTTGTCGACGTTGCGATGCTTTACTTTTAAGTAGCGAAAGTTTAAATACTTGCTGCTGTAAAGGAGAAATAAAATTACCACATGTATGTAAAATGCCAGACGATTTACCAAATGTGATAAATATGCCTGAAAGTAAAGGCAGAATAAAAAAATTGTTCCGTTTATATAATAATGTGTTACGTTTAGGTTCATTCGATCTGGGCAAAAAGAAAGCGCCTAGTCGTAGACCCCCTGTAATACTGATGAATGGTGAAATACAACGTACCATTCGTAATGTGTTTATAAAATATGGGGAGAATCCAGAATTTGGTCAGCTATATGTAATTGATCCGTTACAAGCTGCAAAGGCGATTCAAAAAATTCCCATATATAAAATGTTGAATGAACAGACGGTTAAAAAGATAATAAATATTTAAAACGCACTCATCCATTATACGAAACGTATATGCACGTTGTAGACGAGTACAATTATGTAGTCTCAAATGCGAAGAGAAAAGGCATAGATGGTGTACCGGAATTGAAGGTAATGCTGGTAGATCTGAAAGATATACCAGCTAGAATGCGTGATAAAAATTTACATACTACGCAAGTAAATTTGCCTGAGTACAATGAAATGTGCACAATGTTTATTACTGAAAACGAACAGATACCGCCTATACGATACTCATTTATATTAAAAACAATGGGGTATAAAGATGTTATGAATAAACGATAATTAAAACATTCATGGTATATTAATAAAAATATGACACAACATTCGTTATATAGTTAATTTCGGAACATATTTTGATATTGAGAACAATGTATTTTTAGTCTTTTATAATAGAAAAAATTATATTTAGAACATAATGTTTTATTCTTTTGAATATGAATAAAGAGTGATTGACGTATTTTAAATTATTCAATTTGAAAATCACATTTGTTTTTGCGGTTTTTTATAAAATAACGTATACAAAGTTTGTAAAATTGGAAATGATGTATTTTAACAGTAATTGTGTGAAATTACTAGTAATGGTTTTTATTGTTAATATTTATATCAACTTGTGTAATATTTGTTTCGTAATTTTTGTATTTAGAAAATGTCATTGAGAAGAAAAAAAAGGGGTCAGGTTGAAGATGAAGGCAGTGTTCGTAGCAGGAAGTCGTTAGGAGTGACATCGAAGAAGCCTAAATGTGATCGTTCTGTTGATGATGATGATGAAATTTTGGTAACATCGCAGTTACTCATGCCTGCTCCAGTACCTTGTAAAGGTAAGCGTGGTCGTCCTAAGAAGATGAATAAAATTATAAACATTAAAAAAGGTGTTGAGAAAAAAATAAATACAAGACAACCTTCTACTTCTACAAGTAAGAAAGGAAGTCCAAAAAAAGTATCAAAAGAATCGAGTAAAGTGACCAATGATACTCAGGTTTCAGATAAGATATCTGATAAGGTTAGTGATGTATTGCCAACACCGAGCCGATCTGTTTTGGAGCAGGAAGAAAAAATGTTAAATATTTCATTATGGCGAAAACAGATAGGTGATGAATTTCAGATGAACCTGAACTATAGTTGCATAGATGGCGAGTTACTTCTAAATGAGATCGAGAGTAAATGTTCTTCGATGAGTCAATATTATACGGTACTGATTTTAATATAGCCTTAATTCCAATTTATTTTATTGGTCATTTTGGGGTTGTATTTCATTTCAGAGGACGAAATGAAACTTTATTTTATGAGCCGTTACCCAACAATAGGCTCTCGAATGATTCGATTGTATTACGCGTAAAAGCTGCAATTATTGAATTGAGGCCAAAAATAAGTTTGGGTGAAATAAATATCACTATCCCTGACCCATGTACATATAATGTACAGCAGGCAGATGATAGTGTGAATTGCGGTTCTATTGCTGTGTATATGCTGAAGCCGTTGTGATGGGAGATGCTCTTCTAAATGATGGTTTTTGTATTACATTGGAACGAGATCGTATTTTAAGTTACCTAACAGATTTAACTGTTGGTAAACTTCCAAATTATATGCCTCGTGATATGTATAACGTATCTGATGATTCAGATAATTATACACACGATGTAAATGATGAAGCAGTATCACTTATTGGAAGTGATAAGGAAACTGTTTGTTCAAAAGCATCTGCAAGTAGTAGTACAAAATCAAACAGTTCTAAAGAGTCTCGAAGGTCCAGTAGAGCAAGTTTAGTGATTTCAATTGGCTCATGTAAGAGCGTATCTAAAAAAGAACTGAAGTACACTGAAGTGTATCAGTGTCATAAAAAACATGGATTGTTTTGGATATTTCGCTATTGATGGCAAACATTTGTATAAATATTACGACAGTGGTAATTTCGGTGACAATATTTGTCGACGTTGCGATGCTTTACTTTTAAGTAGCGAAAGTTTAAATACTTGCTGCTGTAAAGGAGAAATAAAATTACCACATGTATGTAAAATGCCAGATGATTTACCAAATGTGATAAATATGCCTGAAAGTAAAGGCAGAATAAAAAAATTGTTCCGTTTATATAATAATGTGTTACGTTTAGGTTCATTCGACCTGGGCAAAAAGAAAGCGCCTAGTCGTAGACCCCCTGTAATACTGATGAATGGTGAAATACAACGTAAAATTCGTAATGTGTTTATAAAATATGGGGAGAATCCAGAATTTGGTCAGCTATATGTAATTGATCCGTTACAAGCTGCAAAGGCGATTCAAAAAATTCCCATATATAAAATGTTGAATGAACAGACGGTTAAAAAGATAATAAATATTTAAAACGCACTCATCCATTATACAAAACGTATATGCACGTTGTAGACGAGTACAATTATGTAGTCTCAAATGCGAAGAGAAAAGGCATAGATGGTGTACCGGAATTGAAGGTAATGCTGGTAGATCTGAAAGATATACCAGCTAGAATGCGTGATAAAAATTTACATACTACGCAAGTAAATTTGCCTGAGTACAATGAAATGTGCACAATGTTTATTACTGAAAACGAACAGATACCGCCTATACGATACTCATTTATATTAAAAACAATGGGGTATAAAGATGTTATGAATAAACGATAATTAAAACATTCATGGTATATTAATAAAAATATGACACAACATTCGATATATAGTTAATTTCGGAACATATTTTGATATTGAGAACAATGTATTTTTAGTCTTTTATAATAGAAAAAATTATACTTAGAACATAATGTTTTATTCTTTTGAATATGAATAAAGAGTGATTGACGTATTTTAAATTATTCAATTTGAAAATCACATTTGTTTTTGCGGTTTTTTATAAAATAACGTATACAAAGTTTGTAAAATTGGAAATGATGTATTTTAACAGTAATTGTGTGAAATTACTAGTAATGGTTTTTATTGTTAATATTTATATCAACTTGTGTAATATTTGTTTCGTAATTTTTGTATTTAGAAAATGTCATTGAGAAGAAAAAAAAGGGGTCAGGTTGAAGATGAAGGCAGTGTTCGTAGCAGGAAGTCGTTAGGAGTGACATCAAAGAAGCCTAAATGTGATCGTTCTGTTGATGATGATGATGAAATTTTGGTAACATCGCAGTTACTCATGCCTGCTCCAGTACCTTGTAAAGGTAAGCGTGGTCGTCCTAAGAAGATGAATAAAATTATAAACATTAAAAAAGGTGTTGAGAAAAAAATAAATACAACACAACCTTCTACTTCTACAAGTAAGAAAGGAAGTCCAAAAAAAGTATCAAAAGAATCGAGTAAAGTGACCAATGATACTCAGGTTTCAGATAAGATATCTGATAAGGTTAGTGATGTATTGCCAACACCGAGCTGATCTGTTTTGGAGCAGGAAGAAAAAATGTTAAATATTTCATTATGGCAAAAACAGATAGGTGATGAATTTCAGATGAACCTGAACTATAGTTGCATAGATGGCGAGTTACTTCTAAATGAGATCGAGAGTAAATGTTCTTCAATCAGTCAATATTATACGGTACTGATTTTAATATAGCCTTAATTCCAATTTATTTTATTGGTCATTTTGGGGTTGTATTTCATTTCAGAGGACGAAATGAAACTTTATTTTATGAGCCGTTACCCAACAATAGGCTCTCGAATGATTCGATTGTATTACGCATAAAAGCTGCAATTATTGAATTGAGGCCAAAAATAAGTTTGGGTGAAATAAATATCACTATCCCTGACCCATGTACATATAATGTACAGCAGGCAGATGATAGTGTGAATTGCGGTTCTATTGCTGTGTATATGCTGAAGCCATTGTGATGGGAGATGCTCTTCTAAATGGTGGTTTTTGTATTACATTGGAACGAGATCGTATTTTAAGTTACCTAACAGATTTAACTGTTGGTAAACTTCCAAATTATATGCCTCGTGATATGTATAACATATCTGATGATTCAGATAATTATACACACGATGTAAATGATGAAGCAGTCTCACTTATTGGCAGTGATAAGGAAACTGTTTGTTCAAAAGCATCTGCAAGTAGTAGTACAAAATCAAACAGTTCTAAAGAGTCTCGAAGGTCCAGTAGAGCAAGTTTAGTGATTTCAATTGGCTCATGTAAGAGCGTATCTAAAAAAGAACTGAAGTACACTGAAGTGTATCAGTGTCATAAAAAACATGGATTGTTTTGGATATTTCGCTATTGATGGCAAACATTTGTATAAATATTACGACAGTGGTAATTTCGGTGACAATATTTGTCGACGTTGCGATGCTTTACTTTTAAGTAGCGAAAGTTTAAATACTTGCTGCTGTAAAGGAGAAATAAAATTACCACATGTATGTAAAATGCCAGACGATTTACCAAATGTGATAAATATGCCTGAAAGTAAAGGCAGAATAAAAAAATTGTTCTGTTTATATAATAATGTGTTACATTTAGGTTCATTCGATCTGGGCAAAAAGAAAGCGCCTAGTCGTAGACCCCCTGTAATACTGATGAATGGTGAAATACAACGTACCATTCGTAATGTGTTTATAAAATATGGGGAGAATCCAGAATTTGGTCAGCTATATGTAATTGATCCGTTACAAGCTGCAAAGGCGATTCAAAAAATTCCCATATATAAAATGTTGAATGAACAGACGGTTAAAAAGATAATAAATATTTAAAACGCACTCATCCATTATACGAAACGTATATGCACGTTGTAGACGAGTACAATTATGTAGTCTCAAATGCGAAGAGAAAAGGCATAGATCGTGTACCGGAATTGAAGGTAATGCTGGTAGATCTGAAAGATATACCAGCTAGAATGCGTGATAAAAATTTACATACTACGCAAGTAAATTTGCCTGAGTACAATGAAATGTGCACAATGTTTATTACTGAAAACGAACAGATACCGCCTATACGATACTCATTTATATTAAAAACAATGGGGTATAAAGATGTTATGAATAAACGATAATTAAAACATTCATGGTATATTAATAAAAATATGACACAACATTCGATATATAGTTAATTTCGGAACATATTTTGATATTGAGAACAATGTATTTTTAGTCTTTTATAATAGAGAAAATTATATTTAGAACATAATGTTTTATTCTTTTGAATATGAATAAAGAGTGATTGACGTATTTTAAATTATTCAATTTGAAAATCACATTTGTTTTTGCGGTTTTTTATAAAATAACGTATACAAAGTTTGTAAAATTGGAAATGATGTATTTTAACAGTAATTGTGTGAAATTACTAGTAATGGTTTTTATTGTTAATATTTATATCAACTTGTGTAATATTTGTTTCGTAATTTTTGTATTTAGAAAATGTCATTGAGAAGAAAAAAAAGGGGTCAGGTTGAAGATGAAGGCAGTGTTCGTAGCAGGAAGTCGTTAGGAGTGACATCAAAGAAGCCTAAATGTGATCGTTCTGTTGATGATGATGATGAAATTTTGGTAACATCGCAGTTACTCATGCCTGCTCCAGTACCTTGTAAAGGTAAGCGTGGTCGTCCTAAGAAGATGAATAAAATTATAAACATTAAAAAAGGTGTTGAGAAAAAAATAAATACAACACAACCTTCTACTTCTACAAGTAAGAAAGGAAGTCCAAAAAAAGTATCAAAAGAATCGAGTAAAGTGACCAATGATACTCAGGTTTCAGATAAGATATCTGATAAGGTTAGTGATGTATTGCCAACACCGAGCCGATCTGTTTTGGAGCAGGAAGAAAAAATGTTAAATATTTCATTATGGCAAAAACAGATAGGTGATGAATTTCAGATGAACCTGAACTATAGTTGCATAGATGGCGAGTTACTTCTAAATGAGATCGAGAGTAAATGTTCTTCGATCAGTCAATATTATACGGTACTGATTTTAATATAGCCTTAATTCCAATTTATTTTATTGGTCATTTTGGGGTTGTATTTCATTTCAGAGGACGAAATGAAACTTTATTTTATGAGCCGTTACCCGACAATAGGCTCTCGAATGATTCGATTGTATTACGCGTAAAAGCTGCAATTATTGAATTGAGGCCAAAAATAAGTTTGGGTGAAATAAATATCACTATCCCTGACCCATGTACATATAATGTACAGCAGGCAGATGATAGTGTGAATTGCGGTTCTATTGCTGTGTATATGCTGAAGCCGTTGTGATGGGAGATGCTCTTCTAAATGATGGTTTTTGTATTACATTGGAACGAGATCGTATTTTAAGTTACCTAACAGATTTAACTGTTGGTAAACTTCCAAATTATATGCCTCGTGATATGTATAACGTATCTGATGATTCAGATAATTATACACACGATGTAAATGATGAAGCAGTATCACTTATTGGAAGTGATAAGGAAACTGTTTGTTCAAAAGCATCTGCAAGTAGTAGTACAAAATCAAACAGTTCTAAAGAGTCTCGAAGGTCCAGTAGAGCAAGTTTAGTGATTTCAATTGGCTCATGTAAGAGCGTATCTAAAAAAGAACTGAAGTACACTGAAGTGTATCAGTGTCATAAAAAACATGGATTGTTTTGGATATTTCGCTATTGATGGCAAACATTTGTATAAATATTACGACAGTGGTAATTTCGGTGACAATATTTGTCGACGTTGCGATGCTTTACTTTTAAGTAGCGAAAGTTTAAATACTTGCTGCTGTAAAGGAGAAATAAAATTACCACATGTATGTAAAATGCCAGACGATTTACCAAATGTGATAAATATGCCTGAAAGTAAAGGCAGAATAAAAAAATTGTTCCGTTTATATAATAATGTGTTACGTTTAGGTTCATTCGATCTGGGCAAAAAGAAAGCGCCTAGTCGTAGACCCCCTGTAATACTGATGAATGGTGAAATACAACGTACCATTCGTAATGTGTTTATAAAATATGGGGAGAATCCAGAATTTGGTCAGCTATATGTAATTGATCCGTTACAAGCTGCAAAGGCGATTCAAAAAATTCCCATATATAAAATGTTGAATGAACAGACGGTTAAAAAGATAATAAATATTTAAAACGCACTCATCCATTATACGAAACGTATATGCATGTTGTAGACGAGTACAATTATGTAGTCTCAAATGCGAAGAGAAAAGGCATAGATGGTGTACCGGAATTGAAGGTAATGCTGGTAGATCTGAAAGATATACCAGCTAGAATGCGTGATAAAAATTTACATACTACGCAAGTAAATTTGCCTGAGTACAATGAAATGTGCACAATGTTTATTACTGAAAACGAACAGATACCGCCTATACGATACTCATTTATATTAAAAACAATGGGGTATAAAGATGTTATGAATAAACGATAATTAAAACATTCATGGTATATTAATAAAAATATGACACAACATTCGTTATATAGTTAATTTCGGAACATATTTTGATATTGAGAACAATGTATTTTTAGTCTTTTATAATAGAAAAAATTATATTTAGAACATAATGTTTTATTCTTTTGAATATGAATAAAGAGTGATTGACGTATTTTAAATTATTCAATTTGAAAATCACATTTGTTTTTGCGGTTTTTTATAAAATAACGTATACAAAGTTTGTAAAATTGGAAATGATGTATTTTAACAGTAATTGTGTGAAATTACTAGTAATGGTTTTTATTGTTAATATTTATATCAACTTGTGTAATATTTGTTTCGTAATTTTTGTATTTAGAAAATGTCATTGAGAAGAAGAAAAAGGGGTCAGGTTGAAGATGAAGGCAGTGTTCGTAGCAGGAAGTCGTTAGGAGTGACATCAAAGAAGCCTAAATGTGATCGTTCTGTTGATGATGATGATGAAATTTTGGTAACATCGCAGTTACTCATGCCTGCTCCAGTACCTTGTAAAGGTAAGCGTGGTCGTCCTAAGAAGATGAATAAAATTATAAACATTAAAAAAGGTGTTGAGAAAAAAATAAATACAAAACATCCTTCTACTTCTACAAGTAAGAAAGGAAGTCCAAAAAAAGTATCAAAAGAATCGAGTAAAGTGACCAATGATACTCAGGTTTCAGATAAGATATCTGATAAGGTTAGTGATGTATTGCCAACACCGAGCCGATCTGTTTTGGAGCAGGAAGAAAAAATGTTAAATATTTCATTATGGCGAAAACAGATAGGTGATGAATTTCAGATGAACCTGAACTATAGTTGCATAGATGGCGAGTTACTTCTAAATGAGATCGAGAGTAAATGTTCTTCAATCAGTCAATATTATACGGTACTGATTTTAATATAGCCTTAATTCCAATTTATTTTATTGGTCATTTTGGGGTTGTATTTCATTTCAGAGGACGAAATGAAACTTTATTTTATGAGCCGTTACCCAACAATAGGCTCTCGAATGATTCGATTGTATTACGCGTAAAAGCTGCAATTATTGAATTGAGGCCAAAAATAAGTTTGGGTGAAATAAATATCACTATCCCTGACCCATGTACATATAATGTACAGCAGGCAGATGATAGTGTGAATTGCGGTTCTATTGCTGTGTATATGCTGAAGCCGTTGTGATGGGAGATGCTCTTCTAAATGATGGTTTTTGTATTACATTGGAACGAGATCGTATTTTAAGTTACCTAACAGATTTAACTGTTGGTAAACTTCCAAATTATATGCCTCGTGATATGTATAACGTATCTGATGATTCAGATAATTATACACACGATGTAAATGATGAAGCAGTATCACTTATTGGAAGTGATAAGGAAACTGTTTGTTCAAAAGCATCTGCAAGTAGTAGTACAAAATCAAACAGTTCTAAAGAGTCTCGAAGGTCCAGTAGAGCAAGTTTAGTGATTTCATTTGGCTCATGTAAGAGCGTATCTAAAAAAGAACTGAAGTACACTGAAGTGTATCAGTGTCATAAAAAACATGGATTGTTTTGGATATTTCGCTATTGATGGCAAACATTTGTATAAATATTACGACAGTGGTAATTTCGGTGACAATATTTGTCGACGTTGCGATGCTTTACTTTTAAGTAGCGAAAGTTTAAATACTTGCTGCTGTAAAGGAGAAATAAAATTACCACATGTATGTAAAATGCCAGACGATTTACCAAATGTGATAAATATGCCTGAAAGTAAAGGCAGAATAAAAAAATTGTTCCGTTTATATAATAATGTGTTACGTTTAGGTTCATTCGACCTGGGCAAAAAGAAAGCGCCTAGTCGTAGACCCCCTGTAATACTGATGAATGGTGAAATACAACGTACCATTCGTAATGTGTTTATAAAATATGGGGAGAATCCAGAATTTGGTCAGCTATATGTAATTGATCCGTTACAAGCTGCAAAGGCGATTCAAAAAATTCCCATATATAAAATGTTGAATGAACAGACGGTTAAAAAGATAATAAATATTTAAAACGCACTCATCCATTATACGAAACGTATATGCACGTTGTAGACGAGTACAATTATGTAGTCTCAAATGCGAAGAGAAAAGGCATAGATGGTGTACCGGAATTGAAGGTAATGCTGGTAGATCTGAAAGATATACCAGCTAGAATGCGTGATAAAAATTTACATACTACGCAAGTAAATTTGCCTGAGTACAATGAAATGTGCACAATGTTTATTACTGAAAACGAACAGATACCGCCTATACGATACTCATTTATATTAAAAACAATGGGGTATAAAGATGTTATGAATAAACGATAATTAAAACATTCATGGTATATTAATAAAAATATGACACAACATTCGATATATAGTTAATTTCGGAACATATTTTGATATTGAGAACAATGTATTTTTAGTCTTTTATAATAGAAAAAATTATATTTAGAACATAATGTTTTATTCTTTTGAATATGAATAAAGAGTGATTGACGTATTTTAAATTATTCAATTTGAAAATCACATTTGTTTTTGCAGTTTTTTATAAAATAACGTATACAAAGTTTGTAAAATTGGAAATGATGTATTTTAACAGTAATTGTGTGAAATTACTAGTAATGGTTTTTATTGTTAATATTTATATCAACTTGTGTAATATTTGTTTCGTAATTTTTGTATTTAGAAAATGTCATTGAGAAGAAAAAAAAGGGGTCAGGTTGAAGATGAAGGCAGTGTTCGTAGCAGGAAGTCGTTAGGAGTGACATCGAAGAAGCCTAAATGTGATCGTTCTGTTGATGATGATGATGAAATTTTGGTAACATCGCAGTTACTCATGCCTGCTCCAGTACCTTGTAAAGGTAAGCGTGGTCGTCCTAAGAAGATGAATAAAATTATAAACATTAAAAAAGGTGTTGAGAAAAAAATAAATACAACACAACCTTCTACTTCTACAAGTAAGAAAGGAAGTCCAAAAAAAGTATCAAAAGAATCGAGTAAAGTGACCAATGATACTCAGGTTTCAGATAAGATATCTGATAAGGTTAGTGATGTATTGCCAACACCGAGCCGATCTGTTTTGGAGCAGGAAGAAAAAATGTTAAATATTTCATTATGGCAAAAACAGATAGGTGATGAATTTCAGATGAACCTGAACTATAGTTGCATAGATGGCGAGTTACTTCTAAATGAGATCGAGAGTAAATGTTCTTCGATGAGTCAATATTATACGGTACTGATTTTAATATAGCCTTAATTCCAATTTATTTTATTGGTCATTTTGGGGTTGTATTTCATTTCAGAGGACGAAATGAAACTTTATTTTATGAGCCATTACCCAACAATAGGCTCTCGAATGATTCGATTGTATTACGCATAAAAGCTGCAATTATTGAATTGAGGCCAAAAATAAGTTTGGGTGAAATAAATATCACTATCCCTGACCCATGTACATATAATGTACAGCAGGCAGATGATAGTGTGAATTGCGGTTCTATTGCTGTGTATATGCTGAAGCCATTGTGATGGGAGATGCTCTTCTAAATGGTGGTTTTTGTATTACATTGGAACGAGATCGTATTTTAAGTTACCTAACAGATTTAACTGTTGGTAAACTTCCAAATTATATGCCTCGTGATATGTATAACGTATCTGATGATTCAGATAATTATACACACGATGTAAATGATGAAGCAGTATCACTTATTGGAAGTGATAAGGAAACTGTTTGTTCAAAAGCATCTGCAAGTAGTAGTACAAAATCAAACAGTTCTAAAGAGTCTCGAAGGTCCAGTAGAGCAAGTTTAGTGATTTCAATTGGCTCATGTAAGAGCGTATCTAAAAAAGAACTGAAGTACACTGAAGTGTATCAGTGTCATAAAAAACATGGATTGTTTTGGATATTTCGCTATTGATGGCAAACATTTGTATAAATATTACGACAGTGGTAATTTCGGTGACAATATTTGTCAACGTTGCGATGCTTTACTTTTAAGTAGCGAAAGTTTAAATACTTGCTGCTGTAAAGGAGAAATAAAATTACCACATGTGTGTAAAATGCCAGACGATTTACCAAATGTGATAAATATGCCTGAAAGTAAAGGCAGAATAAAAAAATTGTTCCGTTTATATAATAATGTGTTACGTTTAGGTTCATTCGATCTGGGCAAAAAGAAAGCGCCTAGTCGTAGACCCCCTGTAATACTGATGAATGGTGAAATACAACGTACCATTCGTAATGTGTTTATAAAATATGGGGAGAATCCAGAATTTGGTCAGCTATATGTAATTGATCCGTTACAAGCTGCAAAGGCGATTCAAAAAATTCCCATATATAAAATGTTGAATGAACAGACGGTTAAAAAGATAATAAATATTTAAAACGCACTCATCCATTATACGAAACGTATATGCACGTTGTAGACGAGTACAATTATGTAGTCTCAAATGCGAAGAGAAAAGGCATAGATCGTGTACCGGAATTGAAGGTAATGCTGGTAGATCTGAAAGATATACCAGCTAGAATGCGTGATAAAAATTTACATACTACGCAAGTAAATTTGCCTGAGTACAATGAAATGTGCACAATGTTTATTACTGAAAACGAACAGATACCGCCTATACGATACTCATTTATATTAAAAACAATGGGGTATAAAGATGTTATGAATAAACGATAATTAAAACATTCATGGTATATTAATAAAAATATGACACAACATTCGATATATAGTTAATTTCGGAACATATTTTGATATTGAGAACAATGTATTTTTAGTCTTTTATAATAGAGAAAATTATATTTAGAACATAATGTTTTATTCTTTTGAATATGAATAAAGAGTGATTGACGTATTTTAAATTATTCAATTTGAAAATCACATTTGTTTTTGCGGTTTTTTATAAAATAACGTATACAAAGTTTGTAAAATTGGAAATGATGTATTTTAACAGTAATTGTGTGAAATTACTAGTAATGGTTTTTATTGTTAATATTTATATCAACTTGTGTAATATTTGTTTCGTAATTTTTGTATTTAGAAAATGTCATTGAGAAGAAAAAAAAGGGATCAGGTTGAAGATGAAGGCAGTGTTCGTAGCAGGAAGTCGTTAGGAGTGACATCGAAGAAGCCTAAATGTGATCATTCTGTTGATGATGATGATGAAATTTTGGTAACATCGCAGTTACTCATGCCTGCTCCAGTACCTTGTAAAGGTAAGCGTGGTCGTCCTAAGAAGATGAATAAAATTATAAACATTAAAAAAGGTGTTGAGAAAAAAATAAATACAAGACAACCTTCTACTTCTACAAGTAAGAAAGGAAGTCCAAAAAAAGTATCAAAAGAATCGAGTAAAGTGACCAATGATACTCAGGTTTCAGATAAGATATCTGATAAGGTTAGTGATGTATTGCCAACACCGAGCCGATCTGTTTTGGAGCAGGAAGAAAAAATGTTAAATATTTCATTATGGCGAAAACAGATAGGTGATGAATTTCAGATGAACCTGAACTATAGTTGCATAGATGGCGAGTTACTTCTAAATGAGATCGAGAGTAAATGTTCTTCGATGAGTCAATATTATACGGTACTGATTTTAATATAGCCTTAATTCCAATTTATTTTATTGGTCATTTTGGGGTTGTATTTCATTTCAGAGGACGAAATGAAACTTTATTTTATGAGCCGTTACCCAACAATAGGCTCTCGAATGATTCGATTGTATTACGCGTAAAAGCTGCAATTATTGAATTGAGGCCAAAAATAAGTTTGGGTGAAATAAATATCACTATCCCTGACCCATGTACATATAATGTACAGCAGGCAGATGATAGTGTGAATTGCGGTTCTATTGCTGTGTATATGCTGAAGCCGTTGTGATGGGAGATGCTCTTCTAAATGATGGTTTTTGTATTACATTGGAACGAGATCGTATTTTAAGTTACCTAACAGATTTAACTGTTGGTAAACTTCCAAATTATATGCCTCGTGATATGTATAACGTATCTGATGATTCAGATAATTATACACACGATGTAAATGATGAAGCAGTATCACTTATTGGAAGTGATAAGGAAACTGTTTGTTCAAAAGCATCTGCAAGTAGTAGTACAAAATCAAACAGTTCTAAAGAGTCTCGAAGGTCCAGTAGAGCAAGTTTAGTGATTTCAATTGGCTCATGTAAGAGCGTATCTAAAAAAGAACTGAAGTACACTGAAGTGTATCAGTGTCATAAAAAACATGGATTGTTTTGGATATTTCGCTATTGATGGCAAACATTTGTATAAATATTACGACAGTGGTAATTTCGGTGACAATATTTGTCGATGTTGCGATGCTTTACTTTTAAGTAGTGAAAGTTTAAATACTTGCTGCTGTAAAGGAGAAATAAAATTACCACATGTATGTAAAATGCCAGACGATTTACCAAATGTGATAAATATGCCTGAAAGTAAAGGCAGAATAAAAAAATTGTTCCGTTTATATAATAATGTGTTACGTTTAGGTTCATTCGATCTGGGCAAAAAGAAAGCGCCTAGTCGTAGACCCCCTGTAATACTGATGAATGGTGAAATACAACGTACCATTCGTAATGTGTTTATAAAATATGGGGAGAATCCAGAATTTGGTCAGCTATATGTAATTGATCCGTTACAAGCTGCAAAGGCGATTCAAAAAATTCCCATATATAAAATGTTGAATGAACAGACGGTTAAAAAGATAATAAATATTTAAAACGCACTCATCCATTATACGAAACGTATATGCATGTTGTAGACGAGTACAATTATGTAGTCTCAAATGCGAAGAGAAAAGGCATAGATGGTGTACCGGAATTGAAGGTAATGCTGGTAGATCTGAAAGATATACCAGCTAGAATGCGTGATAAAAATTTACATACTACGCAAGTAAATTTGCCTGAGTACAATGAAATGTGCACAATGTTTATTACTGAAAACGAACAGATACCACCTATACGATACTCATTTATATTAAAAACAATGGGGTATAAAGATGTTATGAATAAACGATAATTAAAACATTCATGGTATATTAATAAAAATATGACACAACATTCGATATATAGTTAATTTCGGAACATCTTTTGATATTGAGAACAATGTATTTTTAGTCTTTTATAATAGAAAAAATTATATTTAGAACATAATGTTTTATTCTTTTGAATATGAATAAAGAGTGATTGACGTATTTTAAATTATTCAATTTGAAAATCACATTTGTTTTTGCAGTTTTTTATAAAATAACGTATACAAAGTTTGTAAAATTGGAAATGATGTATTTTAACAGTAATTGTGTGAAATTACTAGTAATGGTTTTTATTGTTAATATTTATATCAACTTGTGTAATATTTGTTTCGTAATTTTTGTATTTAGAAAATGTCATTGAGAAGAAAAAAAAGGGGTCAGGTTGAAGATGAAGGCAGTGTTCATAGCAGGAAGTCGTTAGGAGTGACATCGAAGAAGCCTAAATGTGATCGTTCTGTTGATGATGATGATGAAATTTTGGTAACATCGCAGTTACTCATGCCTGCTCCAGTACCTTGTAAAGGTAAGCGTGGTCGTCCTAAGAAGATGAATAAAATTATAAACATTAAAAAAGGTGTTGAGAAAAAAATAAATACAAGACAACCTTCTACTTCTACAAGTAAGAAAGGAAGTCCAAAAAAAGTATCAAAAGAATCGAGTAAAGTGACCAATGATACTCAGGTTTCAGATAAGATATCTGATAAGGTTAGTGATGTATTGCCAACACCGAGCCGATCTGTTTTGGAGCAGGAAGAAAAAATGTTAAATATTTCATTATGGCGAAAACAGATAGGTGATGAATTTCAGATGAACCTGAACTATAGTTGCATAGATGGCGAGTTACTTCTAAATGAGATCGAGAGTAAATGTTCTTCGATCAGTCAATATTATATGGTACTGATTTCAATATAGCCTTAATTCCAATTTATTTTATTGGTCATTTTGGGGTTGTATTTCATTTCAGAGGACGAAATGAAACTTAATTTTATGAGCTGTTACCCAACAATAGGCTCTCGAATGATTCGATTGTATTACGCGTAAAAGCTGCAATTATTGAATTGAGGCCAAAAATAAGTTTGGGTGAAATAAATATCACTATCCCTGACCCATGTACATATAATGTACAGCAGGCAGATGATAGTGTGAATTGCGGTTCTATTGCTGTGTATATGCTGAAGCCGTTGTGATGGGAGATGCTCTTCTAAATGATGGTTTTTGTATTACATTGGAACGAGATCGTATTTTAAGTTACCTAACAGATTTAACTGTTGGTAAACTTCCAAATTATATGCCTCGTGATATGTATAACGTATCTGATGATTCAGATAATTATACACACGATGTAAATGATGAAGCAGTATCACTTATTGGAAGTGATAAGGAAACTGTTTGTTCAAAAGCATCTGCAAGTAGTAGTACAAAATCAAACAGTTCTAAAGAGTCTCGAAGGTCCAGTAGAGCAAGTTTAGTGATTTCAATTGGCTCATGTAAGAGCGTATCTAAAAAAGAACTGAAGTACACTGAAGTGTATCAGTGTCATAAAAAACATGGATTGTTTTGGATATTTCGCTATTGATGGCAAACATTTGTATAAATATTACAACAGTGGTAATTTCGGTGACAATATTTGTCGACGTTGCGATGCTTTACTTTTAAGTAGCGAAAGTTTAAATACTTGCTGCTGTAAAGGAGAAATAAAATTACCACATGTATGTAAAATGCCAGACGATTTACCAAATGTGATAAATATGCCTGAAAGTAAAGGCAGAATAAAAAAATTGTTCCGTTTATATAATAATGTGTTACGTTTAGGTTCATTCGATCTGGGCAAAAAGAAAGCGCCTAGTCGTAGACCCCCTGTAATACTGATGAATGGTGAAATACAACGTACCATTCGTAATGTGTTTATAAAATATGGGGAGAATCCAGAATTTGGTCAGCTATATGTAATTGATCCGTTACAAGCTGCAAAGGCGATTCAAAAAATTCCCATATATAAAATGTTGAATGAACAGACGGTTAAAAAGATAATAAATATTTAAAACGCACTCATCCATTATACGAAACGTATATGCACGTTGTAGACGAGTACAATTATGTAGTCTCAAATGCGAAGAGAAAAGGCATAGATGGTGTACCGGAATTGAAGGTAATGCTGGTAGATCTGAAAGATATACCAGCTAGAATGCGTGATAAAAATTTACATACTACGCAAGTAAATTTGCCTGAGTACAATGAAATGTGCACAATGTTTATTACTGAAAACGAACAGATACCGCCTATACGATACTCATTTATATTAAAAACAATGGGGTATAAAGATGTTATGAATAAACGATAATTAAAACATTCATGGTATATTAATAAAAATATGACACAACATTCGATATATAGTTAATTTCGGAACATATTTTGATATTGAGAACAATGTATTTTTAGTCTTTTATAATAGAAAAAATTATATTTAGAACATAATGTTTTATTCTTTTGAATATGAATAAAGAGTGATTGACGTATTTTAAATTATTCAATTTGAAAATCACATTTGTTTTTGCGGTTTTTTATAAAATAACGTATACAAAGTTTGTAAAATTGGAAATGATGTATTTTAACAGTAATTGTGTGAAATTACTAGTAATGGTTTTTATTGTTAATATTTATATCAACTTGTGTAATATTTGTTTCGTAATTTTTGTATTTAGAAAATGTCATTGAGAAGAAAAAAAAGGGGTCAGGTTGAAGATGAAGGCAGTGTTCGTAGCAGGAAGTCATTAGGAGTGACATCAAAGAAGCCTAAATGTGATCGTTCTGTTGATGATGATGATGAAATTTTGGTAACATCGCAGTTACTCATGCCTGCTCCAGTACCTTGTAAAGGTAAGCGTGGTCGTCCTAAGAAGATGAATAAAATTATAAACATTAAAAAAGGTGTTGAGAAAAAAATAAATACAACACAACCTTCTACTTCTACAAGTAAGAAAGGAAGTCCAAAAAAAGTATCAAAAGAATCGAGTAAAGTGACCAATGATACTCAGGTTTCAGATAAGATATCTGATAAGGTTAGTGATGTATTGCCAACACCGAGCCGATCTGTTTTGGAGCAGGAAGAAAAAATGTTAAATATTTCATTATGGCGAAAACAGATAGGTGATGAATTTCAGATGAACCTGAACTATAGTTGCATAGATGGCGAGTTACTTCTAAATGAGATCGAGAGTAAATGTTCTTCAATCAGTCAATATTATACGGTACTGATTTCAATATAGCCTTAATTCCAATTTATTTTATTGGTCATTTTGGGGTTGTATTTCATTTCAGAGGATGAAATGAAACTTTATTTTATGAGCTGTTACCCAACAATAGGCTCTCGAATGATTCGATTGTATTACGCGTAAAAGCTGCAATTATTGAATTGAGGCCAAAAATAAGTTTGGGTGAAATAAATATCACTATCCCTGACCCATGTACATATAATGTACAGCAGGCAGATGATAGTGTGAATTGCGGTTCTATTGCTGTGTATATGCTGAAGCCGTTGTGATGGGAGATGCTCTTCTAAATGATGGTTTTTGTATTACATTGGAACGAGATCGTATTTTAAGTTACCTAACAGATTTAACTGTTGGTAAACTTCCAAATTATATGCCTCGTGATATGTATAACGTAACTGATGATTCAGATAATTATACACACGATGTAAATGATGAAGCAGTATCACTTATTGGAAGTGATAAGGAAACTGTTTGTTCAAAAGCATCTGCAAGTAGTAGTACAAAATCAAACAGTTCTAAAGAGTCTCGAAGGTCCAGTAGAGCAAGTTTAGTGATTTCAATTGGCTCATGTAAGAGCGTATCTAAAAAAGAACTGAAGTACACTGAAGTGTATCAGTGTCATAAAAAACATGGATTGTTTTGGATATTTCGCTATTGATGGCAAACATTTGTATAAATATTACAACAGTGGTAATTTCGGTGACAATATTTGTCGACGTTGCGATGCTTTACTTTTAAGTAGCGAAAGTTTAAATACTTGCTGCTGTAAAGGAGAAATAAAATTACCACATGTATGTAAAATGCCAGACGATTTACCAAATGTGATAAATATGCCTGAAAGTAAAGGCAGAATAAAAAAATTGTTCCGTTTATATAATAATGTGTTACGTTTAGGTTCATTCGATCTGGGCAAAAAGAAAGCGCCTAGTCGTAGACCCCCTGTAATACTGATGAATGGTGAAATACAACGTACCATTTGTAATGTGTTTGTAAAATATGGGGAGAATCCAGAATTTGGTCAGCTATATGTAATTGATCCGTTACAAGCTGCAAAGGCGATTCAAAAAATTCCCATATATAAAATTTTGAATGAACAGACGGTTAAAAAGATAATAAATATTTAAAACGCACTCATCCATTATACGAACGTATATGCACGTTGTAGACGAGTACAATTATGTAGTCTCAAATGCGAAGAGAAAAGGCATAGATGGTGTACCGGAATTGAAGGTAATGCTGGTAGATCTGAAAGATATACCAGCTAGAATGCGTGATAAAAATTTACATACTACGCAAGTAAATTTGCCTGAGTACAATGAAATGTGCACAATGTTTATTACTGAAAACGAACAGATACCGCCTATACGATACTCATTTATATTAAAAACAATGGGGTATAAAGATGTTATGAATAAACGATAATTAAAACATTCATGGTATATTAATAAAAATATGACACAACATTCGATATATAGTTAATTTCGGAACATATTTTGATATTGAGAACAATGTATTTTTAGTCTTTTATAATAGAAAAAATTATATTTAGAACATAATGTTTTATTCTTTTGAATATGAATAAAGAGTGATTGACGTATTTTAAATTATTCAATTTGAAAATCACATTTGTTTTTGCGGTTTTTTATAAAATAACGTATACAAAGTTTGTAAAATTGGAAATGATGTATTTTAACAGTAATTGTGTGAAATTACTAGTAATGGTTTTTATTGTTAATATTTATATCAACTTGTGTAATATTTGTTTCGTAATTTTTGTATTTAGAAAATGTCATTGAGAAGAAAAAAAAAGGGGTCAGGTTGAAGATGAAGGCAGTGTTCGTAGCAGGAAGTCGTTAGGAGTGACATCGAAGAAGCCTAAATGTGATCGTTCTGTTGATGATGATGATGAAATTTTGGTAACATCGCAGTTACTCATGCCTGCTCCAGTACCTTGTAAAGGTAAGCGTGGTCGTCCTAAGAAGATGAATAAAATTATAAACATTAAAAAAGGTGTTGAGAAAAAAATAAATACAACACAACCTTCTACTTCTACAAGTAAGAAAGGAAGTCCAAAAAAAGTATCAAAAGAATCGAGTAAAGTGACCAATGATACTCAGGTTTCAGATAAGATATCTGATAAGGTTAGTGATGTATTGCCAACACCGAGCCGATCTGTTTTGGAGCAGGAAGAAAAAATGTTAAATATTTCATTATGGAAAAAACAGATAGGTGATGAATTTCAGATGAACCTGAACTATAGTTGCATAGATGGCGAGTTACTTCTAAATGAGATCGAGAGTAAATGTTCTTCAATCAGTCAATATTATACGGTACTGATTTCAATATAGCCTTAATTCCAATTTATTTTATTGGTCATTTTGGGGTTGTATTTCATTTCAGAGGACGAAATGAAACTTTATTTTATGAGCCATTACCCAACAATAGGCTCTCGAATGATTCGATTGTATTACGCGTAAAAGCTGCAATTATTGAATTGAGGCCAAAAATAAGTTTGGGTGAAATAAATATCACTATCCCTGACCCATGTACATATAATGTACAGCAGGCAGATGATAGTGTGAATTGCGGTTCTATTGCTGTGTATATGCTGAAGCCGTTGTGATGGGAGATGCTCTTCTAAATGATGGTTTTTGTATTACATTGGAACGAGATCGTATTTTAAGTTACCTAACAGATTTAACTGTTGGTAAACTTCCAAATTATATGCCTCGTGATATGTATAACGTATCTGATGATTCAGATAATTATACACACGATGTAAATGATGAAGCAGTATCACTTATTGGAAGTGATAAGGAAACTGTTTGTTCAAAAGCATCTGCAAGTAGTAGTACAAAATCAAACAGTTCTAAAGAGTCTCGAAGGTCCAGTAGAGCAAGTTTAGTGATTTCAATTGGCTCATGTAAGAGCGTATCTAAAAAAGAACTGAAGTACACTGAAGTGTATCAGTGTCATAAAAAACATGGATTGTTTTGGATATTTCGCTATTGATGGCAAACATTTGTATAAATATTACAACAGTGGTAATTTCGGTGACAATATTTGTCGACGTTGCGATGCTTTACTTTTAAGTAGAGAAAGTTTAAATACTTGCTGCTGTAAAGGAGAAATAAAATTACCACATGTATGTAAAATGCCAGACGATTTACCAAATGTGATAAATATGCCTGAAAGTAAAGGCAGAATAAAAAAATTGTTCCGTTTATATAATAATGTGTTACGTTTAGGTTCATTCGATCTGGGCAAAAAGAAAGCGCCTAGTCGTAGACCCCCTGTAATACTGATGAATGGTGAAATACAACGTACCATTCGTAATGTGTTTATAAAATATGGGGAGAATCCAGAATTTGGTCAGCTATATGTAATTGATCCGTTACAAGCTGCAAAGGCGATTCAAAAAATTCCCATATATAAAATGTTGAATGAACAGACGGTTAAAAAGATAATAAATATTTAAAACGCACTCATCCATTATACGAAACGTATATGCATGTTGTAGACGAGTACAATTATGTAGTCTCAAATGCGAAGAGAAAAGGCATAGATGGTGTACCGGAATTGAAGGTAATGCTGGTAGATCTGAAAGATATACCAGCTAGAATGCGTGATAAAAATTTACATACTACGCAAGTAAATTTGCCTGAGTACAATGAAATGTGCACAATGTTTATTACTGAAAACGAACAGATACCGCCTATACGATACTCATTTATATTAAAAACAATGGGGTATAAAGATGTTATGAATAAACGATAATTAAAACATTCATGGTATATTAATAAAAATATGACACAACATTCGATATATAGTTAATTTCGGAACATATTTTGATATTGAGAACAATGTATTTTTAGTCTTTTATAATAGAAAAAATTATATTTAGAACATAATGTTTTATTCTTTTGAATATGAATAAAGAGTGATTGACGTATTTTAAATTATTCAATTTGAAAATCACATTTGTTTTTGCGGTTTTTTATAAAATAACGTATACAAAGTTTGTAAAATTGGAAATGATGTATTTTAACAGTAATTGTGTGAAATTACTAGTAATGGTTTTTATTGTTAATATTTATATCAACTTGTGTAATATTTGTTTCGTAATTTTTGTATTTAGAAAATGTCATTGAGAAGAAAAAAAAGGGGTCAGGTTGAAGATGAAGGCAGTGTTCGTAGCAGGAAGTCATTAGGAGTGACATCAAAGAAGCCTAAATGTGATCGTTCTGTTGATGATGATGATGAAATTTTGGTAACATCGCAGTTACTCATGCCTGCTCCAGTACCTTGTAAAGGTAAGCGTGGTCGTCCTATGAATAAAATTATAAACATTAAAAAAGGTGTTGAGAAAAAAATAAATACAACACAACCTTCTACTTCTACAAGTAAGAAAGGAAGTCCAAAAAAAGTATCAAAAGAATCGAGTAAAGTGACCAATGATACTCAGGTTTCAGATAAGATATCTGATAAGGTTAGTGATGTATTGCCAACACCGAGCCGATCTGTTTTGGAGCAGGAAGAAAAAATGTTAAATATTTCATTATGGCGAAAACAGATAGGTGATGAATTTCAGATGAACCTGAACTATAGTTGCATAGATGGCGAGTTACTTCTAAATGAGATCGAGAGTAAATGTTCTTCAATCAGTCAATATTATACGGTACTGATTTCAATATAGCCTTAATTCCAATTTATTTTATTGGTCATTTTGGGGTTGTATTTCATTTCAGAGGATGAAATGAAACTTTATTTTATGAGCTGTTACCCAACAATAGGCTCTCGAATGATTCGATTGTATTACGCGTAAAAGCTGCAATTATTGAATTGAGGCCAAAAATAAGTTTGGGTGAAATAAATATCACTATCCCTGACCCATGTACATATAATGTACAGCAGGCAGATGATAGTGTGAATTGCGGTTCTATTGCTGTGTATATGCTGAAGCCGTTGTGATGGGAGATGCTCTTCTAAATGATGGTTTTTGTATTACATTGGAACGAGATCGTATTTTAAGTTACCTAACAGATTTAACTGTTGGTAAACTTCCAAATTATATGCCTCGTGATATGTATAACGTAACTGATGATTCAGATAATTATACACACGATGTAAATGATGAAGCAGTATCACTTATTGGAAGTGATAAGGAAACTGTTTGTTCAAAAGCATCTGCAAGTAGTAGTACAAAATCAAACAGTTCTAAAGAGTCTCGAAGGTCCAGTAGAGCAAGTTTAGTGATTTCAATTGGCTCATGTAAGAGCGTATCTAAAAAAGAACTGAAGTACACTGAAGTGTATCAGTGTCATAAAAAACATGGATTGTTTTGGATATTTCGCTATTGATGGCAAACATTTGTATAAATATTACGACAGTGGTAATTTCGGTGACAATATTTGTCGACGTTGCGATGCTTTACTTTTAAGTAGCGAAAGTTTAAATACTTGCTGCTGTAAAGGAGAAATAAAATTACCACATGTATGTAAAATGCCAGACGATTTACCAAATGTGATAAATATGCCTGAAAGTAAAGGCAGAATAAAAAAATTGTTCCGTTTATATAATAATGTGTTACGTTTAGGTTCATTCGATCTGGGCAAAAAGAAAGCGCCTAGTCGTAGACCCCCTGTAATACTGATGAATGGTGAAATACAACGTACCATTTGTAATGTGTTTGTAAAATATGGGGAGAATCCAGAATTTGGTCAGCTATATGTAATTGATCCGTTACAAGCTGCAAAGGCGATTCAAAAAATTCCCATATATAAAATTTTGAATGAACAGACGGTTAAAAAGATAATAAATATTTAAAACGCACTCATCCATTATACGAACGTATATGCATGTTGTAGACGAGTACAATTATGTAGTCTCAAATGCGAAGAGAAAAGGCATAGATGGTGTACCGGAATTGAAGGTAATGCTGGTAGATCTGAAAGATATACCAGCTAGAATGCGTGATAAAAATTTACATACTACGCAAGTAAATTTGCCTGAGTACAATGAAATGTGCACAATGTTTATTACTGAAAACGAACAGATACCGCCTATACGATACTCATTTATATTAAAAACAATGGGGTATAAAGATGTTATGAATAAACGATAATTAAAACATTCATGGTATATTAATAAAAATATGACACAACATTCGATATATAGTTAATTTCGGAACATATTTTGATATTGAGAACAATGTATTTTTAGTCTTTTATAATAGAAAAAATTATATTTAGAACATAATGTTTTATTCTTTTGAATATGAATAAAGAGTGATTGACGTATTTTAAATTATTCAATTTGAAAATCACATTTGTTTTTGCGGTTTTTTATAAAATAACGTATACAAAGTTTGTAAAATTGGAAATGATGTATTTTAACAGTAATTGTGTGAAATTACTAGTAATGGTTTTTATTGTTAATATTTATATCAACTTGTGTAATATTTGTTTCGTAATTTTTGTATTTAGAAAATGTCATTGAGAAGAAAAAAAAAGGGGTCAGGTTGAAGATGAAGGCAGTGTTCGTAGCAGGAAGTCGTTAGGAGTGACATCGAAGAAGCCTAAATGTGATCGTTCTGTTGATGATGATGATGAAATTTTGGTAACATCGCAGTTACTCATGCCTGCTCCAGTACCTTGTAAAGGTAAGCGTGGTCGTCCTAAGAAGATGGATAAAATTATAAACATTAAAAAAGGTGTTGAGAAAAAAATAAATACAAGACAACCTTCTACTTCTACAAGTAAGAAAGGAAGTCCAAAAAAAGTATCAAAAGAATCGAGTAAAGTGACCAATGATACTCAGGTTTCAGATAAGATATCTGATAAGGTTAGTGATGTATTGCCAACACCGAGCCGATCTGTTTTGGAGCAGGAAGAAAAAATGTTAAATATTTCATTATGGCGAAAACAGATAGGTGATGAATTTCAGATGAACCTGAACTATAGTTGCATAGATGGCGAGTTACTTCTAAATGAGATCGAGAGTAAATGTTCTTCAATCAGTCAATATTATACGGTACTGATTTCAATATAGCCTTAATTCCAATTTATTTTATTGGTCATTTTGGGGTTGTATTTCATTTCAGAGGACGAAATGAAACTTTATTTTATGAGCCATTACCCAACAATAGGCTCTCGAATGATTCGATTGTATTACGCGTAAAAGCTGCAATTATTGAATTGAGGCCAAAAATAAGTTTGGGTGAAATAAATATCACTATCCCTGACCCATGTACATATAATGTACAGCAGGCAGATGATAGTGTGAATTGCGGTTCTATTGCTGTGTATATGCTGAAGCCGTTGTGATGGGAGATGCTCTTCTAAATGATGGTTTTTGTATTACATTGGAACGAGATCGTATTTTAAGTTACCTAACAGATTTAACTGTTGGTAAACTTCCAAATTATATGCCTCGTGATATGTATAACGTATCTGATGATTCAGATAATTATACACACGATGTAAATGATGAAGCAGTATCACTTATTGGAAGTGATAAGGAAACTGTTTGTTCAAAAGCATCTGCAAGTAGTAGTACAAAATCAAACAGTTCTAAAGAGTCTCGAAGGTCCAGTAGAGCAAGTTTAGTGATTTCAATTGGCTCATGTAAGAGCGTATCTAAAAAAGAACTGAAGTACACTGAAGTGTATCAGTGTCATAAAAAACATGGATTGTTTTGGATATTTCGCTATTGATGGCAAACATTTGTATAAATATTACAACAGTGGTAATTTCGGTGACAATATTTGTCGACGTTGCGATGCTTTACTTTTAAGTAGAGAAAGTTTAAATACTTGCTGCTGTAAAGGAGAAATAAAATTACCACATGTATGTAAAATGCCAGACGATTTACCAAATGTGATAAATATGCCTGAAAGTAAAGGCAGAATAAAAAAATTGTTCTGTTTATATAATAATGTGTTACATTTAGGTTCATTCGATCTGGGCAAAAAGAAAGCGCCTAGTCGTAGACCCCCTGTAATACTGATGAATGGTGAAATACAACGTACCATTCGTAATGTGTTTATAAAATATGGGGAGAATCCAGAATTTGGTCAGCTATATGTAATTGATCCGTTACAAGCTGCAAAGGCGATTCAAAAAATTCCCATATATAAAATGTTGAATGAACAGACGGTTAAAAAGATAATAAATATTTAAAACGCACTCATCCATTATACGAAACGTATATGCACGTTGTAGACGAGTACAATTATGTAGTCTCAAATGCGAAGAGAAAAGGCATAGATGGTGTACCGGAATTGAAGGTAATGCTGGTAGATCTGAAAGATATACCAGCTAGAATGCGTGATAAAAATTTACATACTACGCAAGTAAATTTGCCTGAGTACAATGAAATGTGCACAATGTTTATTACTGAAAACGAACAGATACCGCCTATACGATACTCATTTATATTAAAAACAATGGGGTATAAAGATGTTATGAATAAACGATAATTAAAACATTCATGGTATATTAATAAAAATATGACACAACATTCGATATATAGTTAATTTCGGAACATATTTTGATATTGAGAACAATGTATTTTTAGTCTTTTATAATAGAAAAAATTATATTTAGAACATAATGTTTTATTCTTTTGAATATGAATAAAGAGTGATTGACGTATTTTAAATTATTCAATTTGAAAATCACATTTGTTTTTGCGGTTTTTTATAAAATAACGTATACAAAGTTTGTAAAATTGGAAATGATGTATTTTAACAGTAATTGTGTGAAATTACTAGTAATGGTTTTTATTGTTAATATTTATATCAACTTGTGTAATATTTGTTTCGTAATTTTTGTATTTAGAAAATGTCATTGAGAAGAAAAAAAAGGGGTCAGGTTGAAGATGAAGGCAGTGTTCGTAGCAGGAAGTCGTTAGGAGTGACATCAAAGAAGCCTAAATGTGATCGTTCTGTTGATGATGATGATGAAATTTTGGTAACATCGCAGTTACTCATGCCTGCTCCAGTACCTTGTAAAGGTAAGCGTGGTCGTCCTAAGAAGATGAATAAAATTATAAACATTAAAAAAGGTGTTGAGAAAAAAATAAATACAACACAACCTTCTACTTCTACAAGTAAGAAAGGAAGTCCAAAAAAAGTATCAAAAGAATCGAGTAAAGTGACCAATGATACTCAGGTTTCAGATAAGATATCTGATAAGGTTAGTGATGTATTGCCAACACCGAGCCGATCTGTTTTGGAGCAGGAAGAAAAAATGTTAAATATTTCATTATGGCGAAAACAGATAGGTGATGAATTTCAGATGAACCTGAACTATAGTTGCATAGATGGCGAGTTACTTCTAAATGAGATCGAGAGTAAATGTTCTTCAATCAGTCAATATTATACGGTACTGATTTCAATATAGCCTTAATTCCAATTTATTTTATTGGTCATTTTGGGGTTGTATTTCATTTCAGAGGACGAAATGAAACTTTATTTTATGAGCTGTTACCCAACAATAGGCTCTCGAATGATTCGATTGTATTACGCGTAAAAGCTGCAATTATTGAATTGAGGCCAAAAATAAGTTTGGGTGAAATAAATATCACTATCCCTGACCCATGTACATATAATGTACAGCAGGCAGATGATAGTGTGAATTGCGGTTCTATTGCTGTGTATATGCTGAAGCCGTTGTGATGGGAGATGCTCTTCTAAATGATGGTTTTTGTATTACATTGGAACGAGATCGTATTTTAAGTTACCTAACAGATTTAACTGTTGGTAAACTTCCAAATTATATGCCTCGTGATATGTATAACGTATCTGATGATTCAGATAATTATACACACGATGTAAATGATGAAGCAGTATCACTTATTGGAAGTGATAAGGAAACTGTTTGTTCAAAAGCATCTGCAAGTAGTAGTACAAAATCAAACAGTTCTAAAGAGTCTCGAAGGTCCAGTAGAGC
Organism: Coronaproctus castanopsis; assembly: GCA_032883995.1. Lineage (NCBI taxonomy): Eukaryota > Metazoa > Arthropoda > Insecta > Hemiptera > Monophlebidae > Coronaproctus > Coronaproctus castanopsis. Next base: position 60,664,315 of record CM065052.1, read on the forward strand.
AAGTTTAGTGATTTCAATTGGCTCATGTAAGAGCGTATCTAAAAAAGAACTGAAGTACACTGAAGTGTATCAGTGTCATAAAAAACATGGATTGTTTTGGATATTTCGCTATTGATGGCAAACATTTGTATAAATATTACGACAGTGGTAATTTCGGTGACAATATTTGTCGACGTTGCGATGCTTTACTTTTAAGTAGCGAAAGTTTAAATACTTGCTGCTGTAAAGGAGAAATAAAATTACCACATGTATGTAAAATGCCAGACGATTTACCAAATGTGATAAATATGCCTGAAAGTAAAGGCAGAATAAAAAAATTGTTCCGTTTATATAATAATGTGTTACGTTTAGGTTCATTCGATCTGGGCAAAAAGAAAGCGCCTAGTCATAGACCCCCTGTAATACTGATGAATGGTGAAATACAACGTACCATTCGTAATGTGTTTATAAAATATGGGGAGAATCCAGAATTTGGTCAGCTATATGTAATTGATCCGTTACAAGCTGCAAAGGCGATTCAAAAAATTCCCATATATAAAATGTTGAATGAACAGACGGTTAAAAAGATAATAAATATTTAAAACGCACTCATCCATTATACGAAACGTATATGCACGTTGTAGACGAGTACAATTATGTAGTCTCAAATGCGAAGTGAAAAGGCATAGATGGTGTACCGGAATTGAAGGTAATGCTGGTAGATCTGAAAGATATACCAGCTAGAATGCGTGATAAAAATTTACATACTATGCAAGTAAATTTGCCTGAGTACAATGAAATGTGCACAATATTTATTACTGAAAACGAACAGATACCGCCTATACGATACTCATTTATATTAAAAACAATGGGATATAAAGATGTTACATTATTCGCATTTGATCGAATTGTGCCGATCCTGCATATTATCCATTGTTATTAGCTCACGGAGATTATGGGTATCATTTTGGTATCGAAAAACGTTTGCCTTCTAAAAAGGAAAAAACCATCGATAAAGATGATGCCTTTGTTGATGTAACAAATGCTTCAGATGATGATGTGGAGCTAGATATCGATGAAGGCTATAAAGAAATGTTATCTATTAGAGAATTTTATAGATATCATTTAGCTTTACGCGGTAATGTACTGGTAAAGATCACTATTTATGGCCGTATGGGCAAATTGTCCAAGAATACCTGATCGATCAAAGTTATAAAGTTGATCAAAGGGTATACGAGCATATGTGTAGTCAATGCAAAGAAGGTGTGATGTGTGTAACACCTGCAGAAATAAGAAAAGCTATCAAAGCTAAATTGAATGGCCAACAGTTAGGCTATATATTCCTCTTGCTTTTTAAATTAGCCAGGACACCGGCATATTATCAGCAAAAGTTTCATAATGCTATGGCATTATTCTTTAAATTAGGAAGGCCAACAAAGTTGGTCGGAAGTGAGAAGACTTCGAATGGCAGGGCAGACAATAGCGGATAAACCGGATGTAACAAACCGGATTTTCTTCGATAAAATACGCTATATGCGAAAATTGATCGAAGTAAAGTATTATTTCGGAGTTGTAGAAGTAATGGTTGAGTCTCTAGAGTACCAGAAACATGGACCACCGTATACTCATAAGCTGATTACTGTACATGGAGCGCAGAATACATCAGCTTATGTAGACAATATATGTGCGGAAATTTCCGAAATTACCAGATATTACAGACGCATCTGAATATACAAATATGCAAAGAGAATTGCGGAAGGCAGTCCTTAGATATCAAGTTCATTTTTGTAATGATCATTATCGGCATAATGGCAAATGTAAACGCCATTTTCCTCAACCTTATTGCAAAAAGACAGTGGTGCGCAAAGATAGACCCACATTATATAAGCGTTTATCACCCGATGATGGAGGTAAAAAAGTAATATTGCATGGTAAAGTAATTACCAATGCTAATATAGTACCGTACAATCCAGGCTATTTGTTAATGTGGGGTGCACACCATAATGTTGAATATTGTTATGGTACACTGGCCTGTAAGTACGCTATAAAATATCATTTTAAAGGTGGTACTTATGCGTATGTACAACAGGAACAGTCGAATATAAATATAATTGATTACGATGAGGCGAAAGCGTTAATGAAAGCGCAATATCATTCTCCGCATGAAGCGCATGCGAGGTTGTACAATCAAAAGATTGTACACATGTCGCATCATGTAATGGCGTTAAAAGTTCATTTGCCAGAGCAAGGACTATTGTACATGCATAAAGACACTGTGCAGAAAGCCATAGCTGGCAAACTGCAGATAGATGATGTAATGTACAGTCCATTTGAACAGTTTATGCGACAATGTAATGAAGAAAAAAAGGAAAAAGAAAACGGGATATTCGTAGATTACTATTCGAGGAAGTTCCGAAATGTTTTACATGGAATAAAAATATTCATGTATGGGAAAAAAGAAAAGAATCCTGGAAAGTAATCGGAAGAATATACCCTGTAGCACCAACTAATCACGAATTGTTTGTGCTATATCAGTTGGTGCTTCATAAAAGAGGTCCCTGTAGTTACGATGATTTAAAAACATCGGCAACTAGGATTGTTTTTAATACATTCTCGGAAGCTGCGGTAACTATCGGTGTTATTGAGAGCCAATTAGTGTGGGAACGAACACTAGAAGAAGCTGCTCGTGTTCTTTCGCCGCGACTAATGAGGCGTTTATTTATGCAAATTCTCGTGTCCAGCTATGCTGTAAGCGATGCCGATGGTTCATGGTTGAAATTTGTCGACCATATGTATAATGGCAAAAATATAGCTAATGCCGCTGATAAACAGAGAAGAATCGATATCGCATTATTTTTGTTGGATCAAATGCTGGCACATTGGAAATGTAATGTTGACTTTAATTTACCAGCCCTGAACCCTGCTCGTATTAGAATTTTCTAGGAAAAATGAATTATTATTTTTTTTTTTTAATTTAAATTCTTCACATCTAGAACTGACTAATATAGTCATTTACTAGATAATAGTGATGACAGGATCATGATTATCAAGATCAGCCCATCAGCACGATCTCGATTTTATTAATTGAATCATTCACACCAGATCAACAACGTTTCTCCTTTTCAATCTCTTGCATCCTACTGGTTGATGTAAAAGGTTTAGTGCAAGAACGTTTTCATGTCCGTCCAGTCTCGACAAATGATTGGCGGCAACTAATTTTATTTCTTCTGTAACGTACTTGATTTGTAAATCTTGATCTAACGTATAATTGGATACATACCAAGGTGCTCCTACCAGCGACCTCAGCGTCTTGTTTTGGTAGCGTTGAATTCTACTAATATTACTTTTGGACGCACATCCCCATAGTTCGGCTGCGTACAACCATATTGATTTTAGCACCATGCGATATACCAACACTTTGTTTGCAACCTATAATTGAGAGCACGGTCCAAGCAGCCAATGGAGTTGCTTTGTTTTCAGATTGAGCTCGGTTAATTTGGTTTTAATATGCTGCAGCCATGTAAGTGTTTCATCTAGGTGTACTCCAAGATGATAATTTCTTCTTCGGATTAGATCTATGTGATAATGATGACAGGGAGGATCCGACGTAAGCGGATAGAGCATACAATGAAAAGCTGTCTGATATCGATGTAGACAGAAGCAAATATGTCGTCAATGATAAATATGTCAACTTAAATGTCGAATAAAAAAAAATCATTCATGCGGTATTTGCGGCGTTTGACGCTAATGTAAATGATAAAAATGTGCCGCGTCTTATATTTATGAATGGACCGGGTGGAGTTGGTAAAACACACGTATATAATGTGTTGACTTCGCTTTGTGTTAAATTTTATATAAGGGCAATGGTAACGGCAACTACTGGTGTAGCTGCGACGTTATTACCTATGGGCACTACTTTACATAGTGCGTTTAAATTGCCGGTGAAAAATATAAATATTGAAAAATCAGCTTCAATTTCGTACGAATCGACTTTAGGTCGGAGAATTCGTAAAACTGAACTTCTCATTATCGATGAGATTATGATGCTGAATAAGCAATATTTATATATCGTAGATAATACTTGTCGCGATTTAGCGATAGTTGATTATCAACAATGTCCATTTGGCGGTAAAGTAGTATTAGTTGGTGGCGATTGGCAGCAATTGTTACCTGTTGTAGAACATGGAAACATTGCTGATCAAGTACAAGCTTGCGTTAAATTTACCGAACCGTTTCACACATTTACCGTCATGAAATTAACGCAGAATTTAATCCGGGAGAGATTGAATTTATGAAAATGCTAGAATGCATTGGAACAGATTCGATGAACTCTGGTGTTTCAAATAACGGATTCAATGCTGGTAAATAATTTGAGTGCTCTCATATCGTTTGTATATGACGATGGCATCACTTTAAATAATCCAGATTTACTTCAGCATTGTCTTTTATTAGCTGCAAGGCGAATCGAGGTTCACGAGTTAAATGAACAAATACTAGACATGCTTCCAGGCGAACCTAAAAAATATTTATCAGCTGATAAATCACTCGTCGATTCGCCTTTAGATACATATGCGGCTATGCACGAAGTTAGTGCAGTTAATAAAGAAACTCCGTCAGGTTTACCACCGCATGAGCTTAATTTAAAAGTCGGTTGTATCGTTGTTTTATTAAGGAACATCGATGTATACACCGGATTAAGCAATGGTACTCGTATGGTTGTTGAGACCATGGGCGAGTTTTTTATTAAGTGCAAAATAATTGCCGGTCTTCATTGTGGAAAATATTGCGCATTGCAAAATTTCCGTTTCGAATACAAAGACAAAAGGATAGATGCAGGTGGAATGCGATTTACTCGGTTTCTAATGCCAGTACAATTAGCATTTGCAATGACTATAAATAAAGCGCAAGGTCATACAGTGAATAAATTAGGTTTATTCCTGAAAGATCAAGTGTTTAGTCATTGGCAATTGTACGTTGCATTATCTCGTGTACGAGATTCTACCTCTATGATACAGGTGTAGTTGATAACATTGTTATAAAAAATCTATTAAAGAATAATGATTATTTTTTTATAATAATTATTATTATTTTTAATCGGACATGTTTATTATTATCCATACTTAGTATGGTTTAGCTGTGGATGTTTTTATTACTTTTTTTCTCTCCGTTACAGCTCGCAATTATGAGTAAAAAAAGTATTTTACACATGTGCATTATCCATACGTTAGTATGGTGTTGCTGTGGATCTTTTTTGTAACTTTTTTTCTCTCCGTTACAGCATGTAATTAGAGTAAAAAAATCAGATTAGATGAAGAAAAAAACAATAGCAAAACCTTTGAATGTTTTCAATGTAATTATTCTATTTAAATTGTGTGTCTGATATGTTTCATGTTCTTTATATATATATATAATATATATGTATATATTTATATATATAAATTCGTCAAGTTTTCCAAATTCAAATATTTTATTAAAACTACATTTCTTAAACTGTTTTGTCTGTCTTTTTTGGAGTCGAACTATTTCATGATTATTAGTTAGGCCCGGTTTGCTATGCTACATACCCTCATGCGGTGCAACCTGATAATCCTCGTAAGAGAAGCTAAAATGTAGCAAATGATTTTTTTTCAGGCACGCAAAAAATACATGTTTCAATGAATGATTTAATTACTAATAACCAGAAAATTACCTAAACGTCTTATTATATACTTACTGTAGATTTCAGTCTAATTTTTCTATGATGTACGGTTTGGCCTGGGTTGCTATGCTACATACCTTCACGTGGTGCAACCTGATAATCCTCGAAAGAGGAAAGCTAAAATGTAGCAAACCATAATTCAATAATACATTCCGTTTTTTATATTACTCCAGTGCATCGTCGAGTGTTTGTGGCAATAATTATATATATATATATATATATATATAAATATAATAATGTGTTTTTTGCAAAACCATTTTTTTTGTTCCTATTTATCAATATATATATATATATATACACACACATATATATATATATATATATATATATATATATATATATATATATAATAACACGTGCGTATAAAAATAACGTTTTATAGCTATGGTAGTGGCCTAATTTTCAACAGCAGCAGTATGACGTCATTTCGACGTTCTATAGCAAAAATTAATGTCAGAAAAATATTATTTGTTCGATCTTTTTTTTAAAAATAAAATAAATGAATATACATTATATATATATAAATATACATATGTATGTATGTGTATGTGTGTGTGTAGATATATTTTATGTATACATCAATAATTGTCTGTTTTTTGCAAACCTTTTTTCAGCAGATGTAGTAGAAGTTTTGCAAATATAAGAATATGAAAGTATATGATTGAACAATATTTTTTAAAAGATACATTTCGTCTTTTATATTACTTCAGTTTATTGTCACGTGTTTGCGGTGGTGGTTTTTTGCATACATTTTTTTTTGTTCCTTTTTATCAATATATATTATATATATATATATGAGGGGCGGCTGAAAAGTAATGCACACTTGCTCGTAACGAGTGAACGAAATATCGTACGGATGCGCGCGCACACTCATTCGACAGCCACAACCTTCCCCTCCAAACGTTCCAATTTTCGTAACAATCGGTTGAACGCTTGCATGTTCACACGTGTTAGAATGGCAATGCAAACACCTGCTATGTGCACGCGTTTGAAACAACGTGCAGTGATTGAATTTTTGACCGCGGAAAACGTTACACGTACGGAAATTTATCGGCGTTTACAGGATATTTACGGATCTGAAACGGTTGACAGAAGTACAGTGAATAGGTGGTCTATAAAAAGCAAGAATTCCGAACTCGGTAAGTTGGATATTTCCGATAAACAACGTAGTGGACGACCAGTTTCTGCCAGCGATGATGAGCATCGTTTTCGCACCGATAACCTTATTAAAAGTGATCGCAGAATCACTCAACAACGAATCGCGGATACTTTGGGAATATCAAAAGAAAGAGTTGGCTTCATTATTCAAGAATTGGGCTATCGAAAAATTTGCTCACGCTGGGTACCACGTATGCTTACGGAAGGAAACAAACGTCAACGAAAAGAAGCTTGTGAACAACTTTTGGAGCGTTATCGACGCGAAGGAGATCAATTTCTTTTCAGCATTGTGACGGGAGACGAAAGTTGGACTCATCATTACGATCCAGAAGAAAAAAGGCAAAGTATGGAATATCGACATCACGATTCACCGAAACCGAAAAAATTCAGAACAACCTTTTGGGACGCTAATGGAGTTTTGCTGATTGAATATCTCGAAAAAGGCCATACTGTAAATTCAGAACGCTACATTAAGACGTTACAGGCACTACGGAAGCGTGTTCGACGAGTACGGCGCAGCAGGGATCAAGTTTTACTGCATCATGACAACGCACGACCGCACACGTCAAACGCCATTCAAGAAGCGTTGGCGCGCTTGAAATTTGATGTCCTGATTCATCCTCCATACCCGCCAGATTTAGTTCCATGCGATTTTTACCTGTTTCCCTTATTAAAGAGGAACCTTAAGGGAAACAAATACGCGAACAACGATGAAGTGAAGGCCGCTGTAACCAGTTGGATAAAAAAATCAAGAGGAAGACTTTTTCAGGAACGGATTTAAAAAATAGGTTGAGCGTTGGGAGCGCTGTGTAGAGCGAAATGGTGACTATGTGGAAAAATAAATATACCGTTTTAAAGATAAATAGTTCTTTTTTAATTTCTTTTTTTGATTTTGTGAATATCTCTTTTCATTCGCGAGTTATAAGCAAATGTGCATTACTTTTCAGCCGACCCTCGTATATGTATATATATATATATATATATATATATATATATATATATATATATATATAATAAGACGCGCGTATAAAAATAACGTTTTATTTATATTACTCCAGTGCATCATCGAGTGTTTGTGGCAATAATTATATATATATAAATATAATAATGGGTTTTTTGCAAACCTTTTTTTTTGTTCCTATTTATCAATATATACATATATATGTATAATAACACGCGTGTATAAAAATAACGTTTTATAATTGTGGTAGTGGCTTAATTTTCAACAGCTGCTGTGTGACGCATTTCGACGTTCTATAGCAAAAATTAATGTCAGAAAAATATTATTTGATCGATCTTTTTTACCCTTTCGTTCACGATGTTACCAACTGGTAACAGTTATTTTAATTTCATGTATTAAGATACTTTTAAAATATACATTGTGACATCTTGTTACCATTTGGTAACGAGCTATTTTATCGATTATTAACAAAAACAATGTCAAACGCCAAAAAAATATATTGTTTATTTATGGTTGAAGATACCGGTTTTTGTGTATGGTAGATTACTGTTTTTTAGTTTGAGTTTTACGCTGTTTTGTATATGTTTATTCAGTTTTATAGACAAATATTATACAATTTTTAAATTAAAAAGGTATGTAGATTTTTGTTACATATTTATATTTACTTAATTTAGTGTATGTTGTTAGTATAAAGTTTTTAAATTCGCTGTTACCAATTGGTCACATCATTACTCTAAGGTAATTTTTCTCCCAGAACGGCGGTGTTCAAGGAAAAAGATATTTTAGATATTTTAAACCACGACCTATCAGAAATAGAGGAATTAGATAGCAGTAGCGGAAGTGATGACGAAGAAATTGATTTTAATAGATTTGAAAATTTGGTAGAAGAAGTTGAAGTATGTATTTACATATTGTCCTTTCTATTTTGCAAGCAAATATTTTTTATAACTTCTTGTTATGTAAATTAGAGTACACGTGTATTTATTATTATGTAGGTTGATGAAATTATTGAAGATGAGGAACTAGTTTTGGAAGGAAGTAATACAACTAGGACCGTGGAAAGCATTTTCAGCAATGTTATTTTGACTCTGAAGAATAAAATAAAGTGGATACAGGGAACAGAATTTGTATCACCGAATGACAATTTTATTTGTGATAATGAGTGATGATATAGAATTACTACAGCCCATCACTTATTTCAAAAAATATATAGATGATGAACTAATAAAGTCATTTGTTCACTATACAAACTTGTATGCATTGCAGAATGACTTTAGCTTCAATCCTACAAGTGTAAATGAAATATGTTCATTTATTGGTTCAAATTTGTATATGGGTGCATTGAAATATCAAGGGCACGCATGTATTGGAATAGTTCTTTAAAGCATGATAATTTTGTGAATGCAATGCCAGTGAATCGATATTTCAAGTTAAGAAATTATTTTCACTGTGTAAACAATGAAGAAAAAGATCTCAACGACAAAATGTGGAAAGTTCGCCCTATTTATAACGCTATCAGAAAAAGATATCGGGAACTGGAAGTAGAAAAACGGGTTTGCATTGACGAACAAATAATTCCTTTTAAAGGAAAATCAAACTGTAAAGTTTATATGAAAGGAAAACCAAAGTCTTGGGGATCAAAGTATTTTACTTATGTGGCGAAAGTGGTTTGGTTTGGCCTTTGACTTTTTGATTTACCAAGGCAAAACTACTGAAATTAATCAGTTGTTGCAGGAAAAGTATGGATCAACTGCAAGTGTAGTTTTATTCTTTTTAGAAAGTTTAATTGGCAAAGGACATTATTTATTTTGCGACAATTACTTTTTATCATACCCTTTGATCCAATTATGCACAGAACATAATATAAATATTACAGGTACGTTCGTTCTAACAGGTTTACACCGCTCCTGTCTTCAAAAAAAGATTTCATGAAGCAAAAACGCGGCGCAGTTGAACAATTTATTTCAAAAGATCGTGTGATATTTGTTCGTCGGTTGGACAATAAAATGGTTTCAGCCGCATCAAATTGTTTCGGGGCAAATAAACGTAATAAACAGTAAATAGAAATAAATATTCCAGAAATAATTAAAAATTATAATGAGTCAATGGGAGGGGTGGATAAATTCGATTTTTTAATTTCATTGTACAGAAATAATTTAAAAACAAAGAAGTGGACACTGAAATTAATACTACATGCTATGGATATGGTGGTTACAATTGCATGGTTGGAGTACAAAAATAGTGCCAATGCTCTAGGTGTTAATAAAAAAAAAGTACTAGATTTAATGAATTTTAAGTTACACATTGCCGATCATTTAACCAAAGTAGTAACTCTAAGGAAACGTGGAAGGCCATCTTACGATGATATACAGGATAACACACCATCTGTAAATAAAAAATTAAAAGAAACACGCCCTTGTTCAAGTATTGTTCAGGATCAAATAGGACACTGGCCAGCACATACGGATTCACGTGGAAGATGTAAAAGGCAAAACTGTAGTGGAACCAGCAGGTGGATATGTGAAAAATGCAACATCCACCTTTGTTTAGATAATAAAAAAAACTGTTTTTGAGATATTCACAAATAAGTTTTGAATAATAAAATAATTTTTGCGTTATAGATATATACCTAGTATAATATGCGTACACGGTAGTTTTGTAAAGTAGCACTAAATACATTTTTAAAAATAAATGCTTATTTAGTTGTAACTTTATGCTGTGTTTTTGTACAGTAATTATATAAATGAGGGCCATTTTTACAGCAAGCTAATATTTAATACAAATTATTCGATTTTTCAATCATATTATTTTTCATTTGGTTTTGTATTGTAATGTATGTAATTGTAACATATTTATATGTTATTTTTACTTAAGATTTCCATGCATTGCATACTACAATCAGTTGCTTTCTGTCACACTGTTACCAATTGGTAACAGCTTATATCTCAAAAACTACTGGTCGGAGAGGGGGGAAATATGCATCAAACATCATTTACATATCCAAGTATTAAAATTATTTTTAAAAAAATTTTTTGAAACAAAGGAAAAAATGTGTGAATGAAAGGGTTAAAATAAAATAAATAAATATACATTATATATATATATATATATATATATATATATATATATATATATATATATATATATGTGTGTGTGTGTGTGTGTGTACGCGCGCGCGTGTGTGTATAGATATATTTTATGTATACGTCAATAATTGTCTGCTTTTTGCAAACCTTTTTTCGGCAGATATAGTAGAAGTTTTGCAAATCTAAGGCTCTCCGGTTTACCTATTCAGGTAAACCGGAACATGTATGCCAGTCGCTTCCGGCCAACCTGTACAGGCGACCGGAGAAGAATTGAAATTTAGTATTTTCTACCTTCGCAGGTATGTATACCTGAACGTGTGTGTGAGTTCTCCAGTACGTCTGTACAGGTTTAAGTTACTTGTGGCTTAAGAACGTTTGTATTTACGTGTTCATTTTAAGTACTAACTATGCAGAAACTAGTGCTTTTAATTGCATAATTATGTCTAATCGAAAACAGAATTTAGTCATAAAAGAATTTATCGAAATATATAAATCAGAACCTTGTCTGTGGCAACTGAAAAGCAAAGATTACCATAACCGCGAAAAAAGGGATGCTGCGTATGAAAACTTGATTGTAAAATTAAAAGAGTTAGAACCAGATGCGACCAAAAACTCAGTAGTTAAAAAAATCAATAATTTGCGAAGTAATATTTGCAAAGAAAAAAAACGCGACTTATCGATAAAATCGGGAGTTTCAACGGACAGCATATACAAGTCAAAATTATGGTATTTAGATTTATACCCCAATTTGTGGTATAAGGGATGATAGATTTTAAGGGTAGTTTTAGTCTAGATTTGTAGCGACAATTCGGACGAAGATTTTTTATTAAAAACTTTCTCGGATCCGACGTATATTCTTAAAGTTATTAAGCTTGTTGGAGGACATGGCAAATTGTTGATAGTATATATAAAAATAGAATAAATCAAAGAACATACTGGGCGTTGGTAAATAAAGTAGCTGGTAAACAAAAGTCACATTTTCATGAAATTAATATAAATTGTGTGATCATCACTGTGACTGGTAATGAGAAACTTATCGCCGAAGAGTTTAATAAGTATTTTGCTTCTAGTATAAAAGATATCTCACATGAATTCAAGGGTGATCCGCAGACTATTACTGAATTCAAATTGTGTCAGTGTGCTGATGCCTTTGAATTTGCAGATGTCACTTGTAAGAACGTGGAGAATGGAATCCTCTCGTTGGCAAATAAATATGGTTTTGTTTACAAACAGAATGCAAAAAATTCAAACAGATGGTGCAAGCAACAATATAACAGAGACCATTATGAAGAAAATCAAAATGTATGTGTAATTATTTATTTGTATATGCATATATTGACGAATATCTATTATTAAGACAAATTTTTAACAAAACCAATCAAATCTCATAAATTAAGAAACACAATACATCGTTTTAAATTTTCATATATTTGTCTAACAATCTTTAATTAAAGTATGCATAATAACTGATATTATAATCTATCACGATTATTTATTACGTAACACTCAATTCTTTTTAATTGTTTAATAATTTCTTACTAACGTTCAAATTGTTTATGCTATTAATGTAACCATGCTTTCATCACATTTTATTTTAAACAATTATAAAAACATACACGATTTTCACACTCGTATTAAATTTACAACAGACACACATACATACATATATATATATATATATATATATATATTTACATTAACTATTCATTAATGCTGTGCTTTCTGAATTTTTTTACAGACATCAAGAAGCAATTTTTCAAATAATATTGTAAATGTAAGCACACACTCTATACAACATTATTCTTAATTTTAAAGTTTATTTCTATATTATGCAAACACTCAAATAATAGTATATTAGGCTTTATATTAAATAAACGACCACACTAACGTAAATTATATTTGTAACTATTGCATATACTTTACATTAAAATGATTTTTTTCAAAACGCTCGTAACATTCAAACGAAGATAAAAAATTTGGAACAGGTATTCTTTATCCTTATTTATAAATTCATTATTCTAAAATATTATATAAACATTCTATTATTTATAACAATACTACAGTAATAAATCATTTCTAAAGATATATGTACCTGTTAAAAAACATACATCTAACAAAACTCGAACAGTATATTATATTCATAAATATTTCATTTCATTTCATGTACACTTTTGCAGGAAACGAAAAAACAAAAACAGACAATTCAAGGGTTGAAACAAAATATGTCAAATCTACAAAACGTACGTGCGGTACAATAATAATGACAAATGTTTTTTATCTTTACTACTATCTTACATCATACACAATTAATGCACTAATTACATTCTAATTATTTTACTGTTTTGTATTTGTAGGAAAACACAAATCTAAAAATCAGTATTGAAAAAATCAATCAGGTAAATAACTATATTCTTTATCGTCGCTATATGTATGTATCTATATATACACACACACACACATACTATATATACGCATACTAATTTACATATATTCATTACATCCTTAACTATTTTAAATAGGAAAAAACCACCGAATCAAAATCGGAACGAAACTATAACTTCTGTGAGTATTTGATATTTTTTTTACACTAATACAATAATAAAAAATTAATTCAATTTACAATATTTTCATACAAATTAAACGTTTAACGATTTCCGATTTTTTGTTTATACACCTTTTTTTACAGGAATTATCAAACGAAAATAATAAACTTAAAAAATTATTATCAGAAAAGGAACAGGTAATATATTTAAAAAAACACGCGCACAAAACAAAAAAATATATATATATATTAATACATATGTAATTTTTTTTAGATAATATTAAATATGAATTACATACAGACGATGTTTTTGACCAAACAAATTGATGTATGCTTATCGGTAAGTATATATACATTATAATTATTTTTATAAAGCAACATTGTTAAAAACATGTATACTTTACAATATAAACGCATTTATACATATTATTAAATTATAAATTTAAATGTTTTTATATGTTTCAGGAGAAGAAATAACAATAAGATTAATATATATATTATAAAATAACTTTTAATTAACTATTTATGTATATTAATTTATATTATTTTAATTAATTTTTTTTTAATTACATTTTACTCATATTATATATATTTTATAAAATATTTCATAAAATAAACATTTATAAATGATTATCGTCATTTATGTATTTAATGCATTATTATACTAAATACATTAAAAACATTCAGCAAATACAATTCATATTGTCATAAACCTAAACACATTTTTCATAATTTTATTTTCGTTATTTAAAACACTTTTAATCTACTTTTTGATTATCTCGAAACATTTCGAATATTCAGCAAACACACTTCAGTTTTAGCAGTAAAGCTAATCACATTTATTATCAACCTTTTATTTTCGTTATTTAAAAAACATATATTCGATTTTCATTATCTCGAAACATTCTTTAAAATTTTCAACAATATTCATGACTAAAAATTATCAAATATATTCGTACTACATTTTCACTCTTGCTTTTCAGTCAAATTTTTCTTTAATTTCTCGATAGGCCCTTATTTCAGTCTCCAGTTAGTTGTTTGTGTGTGTTCTAACCTTCCAAGATATTAATTTTCCCGCTTTTTCCTATTTCTTCTTTTAATTTATAGTATACTTAATACATTGTTTTTAATTTTACTATTACATTACAATCACAATTTGTTCGCGCGTATGTTAAGTAGTCGTTTTGCTCTCGTTTATTTCCACTTTCAAACAGTGCAAAAAGTGATTTTACATTTAAAATTGTACGTAAACTGTGCAGTTTTAAACGGTCTTTGTGATTTAGAAATCCGTTTTTCGAAGTATCCATCACCGGCTTTTTTATTTATGACGATTTGTTTCCGTAAAAATCGGTGAGATTGTTTCATATTTTATTAACTCGTCTTCTTATCTCGTCGTAATCTTGTCGTCGGTTTTCAACACACGTACACATACACGCGCGTAATTTCCGTAATTATATTCGTGTTTGTACGGCCGTTGAATACGTCTCAGCGGGTGGGATAAAACCATTTATTTTATTTCACTTGTTTAATCTACCGTAGTTATAACTTATATAATACGCGTACTCGTAATATTAAGCATACGCACATATGTGTGTAGGTGTTTTATAATTAGGATGTATATAAAAATCCTTTCGTATCGAAATAAATTAGAATACGTATTATGCAACGCACCCCACCTCTATCTCGATCATCATCGCCGATAAATGGGCAGCAAACAGTTACTTGCAGCGGGAATAGTGATACTGCTGTTCAACCTGTAGTAATAACCAAAACGGGAAATAATTTCTCTATTAAAAGGCAGTTATCAGAAATCAATTGTGCAAATGATCCATGTCTTAACAAGAAACTTAGCTTAACACAGTCTTCAATGGCAACAAATGATGATCTCCTCCAAGCCTATAATAAGCTCAGAGAGGAACTTGTAAGTATCCGTAAAGAAAACATAGCATTGAAGCTAGAACTACAAAAAAGTCGTGTAGCTTGTATACAACAACACGAAAACAGTACTATTAATTATCAGTTTGTAGTTTCGCAAGACGCTACACTGATATCAGAACCGGTTGAGATGTCTGAACATGACAATTCAGCTGCCAGCTCATTTTCATCGTCAACAACGATACCAAAGCAAACATATTGCGATAAAGTTAAACACAGCAAATCAAAAATTCCTCCTAGTTGTGTATACAAGATAACTGGAGGTCAAATAAACAATGGAAGGGAAGCTAATCCTCCTGAAATTAAAAAAACTAAACTACCGCCGAAGATTACGGTAAGTGGCATTATTGACTATAATAAATTTAGCCAAGATACGGCAAATGCTCTAGGGGAGAATGCAGTAACCTTCAAAGCAATCTCAAATGGCGACATATTAGTTGCCCCTAGAACTGACAAACATTTCCGTACACTCATACAGTCATTTAAACAAAGTAAAGTTATATATCATACATACAACTTAAAGGCTGAAAAACCATACAGGGTGGTGATAAGAGGATTACACCCGACTACTGATATTGACCTGATAAAACAAGAACTTATCAACATGGGTCATATGCCGAGAAATGTGGTAAACATTCGAAAAACAATCAAATTCCGGGATCAGAATAATAAAATAATACGAAGGGAAGCGAAAGCATTCCCTTTATTTTATGTTGACCTTGAACCCAAGGAAAATAATAAGACTGCTTATGAAATTACTCATATAGTCCATAGCAAAGTAATCGTTGAGCCACCACATAAGAGTACTGCAATTCCTCAATGCAAAAGGTGCCAACGATGGAATCACACTAAAAATAATTGCAATCGTCCAACAAGGTGTCTCAAGTGCGCAGGTCCACATGATTCTGTTACGTGTCAATTGAAAAATGAAAAAAAATTTGAATGTGCAAATTGTGGTCTGAACCATACATCAAATTACAGAGGCTGCCAAGTATACCGCGATTTAGAGAAGGCTCTACGAAAGCCTAAGTTGTCGGCTGTGCAGCGAATACAGCAGGAGAAAAAAGAATCAAAAAAAGTGCAACCAGGCACATCTTTTGCTGAAGTTGTAAAAACCAACAAACCGACAGCTACATTAACTCAGTCAGAGCCTAGTCTTAATGATATTATGAAGGCTCTTACAAATTTAACCAGTGTGATAGCAACAGTGTCTAGTAGACTGACTAAGCTCGAACAAACAAAAGTGAAAGAAAATAGTCATTCTGTTCGAAAACGTTCTAATAAGAATCACAAATGATTGATTCTCTAAGAATAGTTACATGGAATGCAAATGGCCTCAAGAACCGCCTTGAGGAGCTTGAGACTTTCCTGTCAGATTATCGAGTAGACATCGCGCTAATATCCGAGACACATTTCACTACTAAAAATTGTCCTAGAATACACGGATATTCTATATATCACACCCCTCATCCAGATGGCGGTGCACACGGAGGGTCAGCAGTTATCATCAAACAGAATATTCAACATTTCGAAGAAGCTGAATATAATGAAGAACATGTACAGGCGACAACAGTGGCAGTAGCACAGAACAATGTGATACTTAATGTAGTAGCAGCGTACTTTCCACCGAAACATATACTAAAACGACACCAGTATTTGCGGTTCTTAAAGAATTTTGGAAATCGATTTATTATTGGAGGCGATTTCAATGCTAAACATGAAGCATGGGGATCTTCTCCTGCTAACGCTATGAATCCTAGTCCTGCTCATACTAAGGGCAAGGAGTTGCTTCAAGCGATCCAAAGTTCACAGTGCAGCCGGATACGTGCGCCAACATATTGGCCTGCAGATCGTCGGAAGAAACCAGACCTCTTAGATTTTTACATAGTGAAGGGGATCGCCGCTAATTATACATTAGCTGAAAATTTAATCGATCTATCATCTGATCATACACCTGTGCTACTCACCATTAGCACAACTGTCATACAAAAACAGAGGAAACTGCTCACAAGCAAGTCTACAAACTGGGATAGATTCCGCGAGGAACTAGATCAGAGAATAGACCTGAAAATTAGATTGAAAACTCAGGAGGAGATAGAAACCCTATCTGCAGATTTCATTAACGCAATTCGAGAAGCCGCTAAGGCTGCTACACCGGCACCAAAAAATAATATTTATCAGGATATCACTTATCCATCGGAAATCCGTGATAAGATTGCTGAACGAAGGAAAGCTAGACGGCAGTGGCATACGACACGTGCGCCACACGATAAGAATGTCTTTAATAATATCAATAACCAGCTTAGGCGGCTTATTAAAGAAGTAAAACATAAAACATTTACTACATACCTCGAGAACCTTAGTCCTAATGAGAACAAGGACTACTCTCTGTGGAAAGCCACACGCAGGATCAAACGACCGGTTGCTAGAATCCCTCCTATTCGGGATAAAGCAGGTAACTGGGCTAGAAGCAATGCAGAAAAAGCTGAACTATTTGCACGTCATCTATCACATGTATTCCAGCCTCATGACATACCGTCTGATATTAATCCATTACCAGTTTATCAGACTAATCGAGCAATCAAACTTATCACCCCACTGGAGCTAGCCAGTGAAATAGATCACAATATTAACCCGAAAAAAGCTCCTGGTATAGACAAAATCTCGCCAGCTGTTCTCAGGGAGTTACCACGTAGAGCACTTGTATTGCTTACATACATATTTAACGCATGTATACAACTTGAATATGTGCCTACCTGTTTTAAAGTGGCACAAATCATAATGCTCAAGAAACCGGACAAAAAAGCTGCTGAGGTAACTTCGTACAGACCCATCTCCATATTACCATCAATCTCTAAACTTTTAGAGAAACTATTACTAAGGCGACTGTTACCGCTTGTTGGAGACGAACTTCCTCTCCACCAGTTTGGATTCAGACAAAAACATTCGACGATTGATCAAGTACATCGCGTTGTGGCAGTCATTAACAGAGCGTTGGAGGAGAAGAAATTCTGCTCTGCCATTTTCTTGGATATTGCCCAGGCATTCGACAAAGTCTGGCATGAAGGCCTGATCCAAAAGCTGAGTACTTTGTTTCCAGGTAATATTTGTCGCTTGCTGGAATCATACCTGTCGAATAGAAAATTCCGAGTAACCCATGAAGAAGCGAAGTCACCATTCTACAGTGTACAAGCCAGAGTACCGTAAGGAAGTGTCCTCGGTCCTCTTCTGTACCTGTTGTATACAAGAGACCTACCCGTTGATGCCACTACAACAACAGCCACATTCGCAGATGATACTGCCATATTAGCAGTCAGCAGTAGTCACCTTGACACTACGAATAAACTCCAATGTAGACTTGATCGAATTAGAAAGTGGACTACGGACTGGAAGATACAAATAAATGAACAAAAATCTGTTCACGTTTTGTTCACGCTACACTATGCCGACAACATGTACCAGGTATACTTGGGAAACCAACCTGTTCCGCAGGCTAACTCAGCCAAGTATCTTGGTATGCATTTGGACTCTCGGTTATCTTGGAAAGTCCATGTAAAAATGAAAGCTCAGCAGATCAAGCACAGAACAAGACAGCTATACTGGTTAATGGGAAGACAATCCGAGCTGGATGTGTCGTGCAAACTTCTGCTATACAAGCAAATTATTAAGCCGATCTGGACGTACGGTCTTGCTATGTGGGGCTGTACTGCCACAACTAATCGAAACGTGATACAACATCGTCAAAATGTCATCTTACGTGCAATAGTTGACGCATATCGCTACTCGCGTAACGACGATATTCACTCTGATCTCCATGTGCCGATCCTTAATGATGTCATTAAGGAGTTCGCGAAATCGCACAGGCAGCGACTACACAGTCATGTTAACGTGGAAGCAAGACAACTGCTCGACACCAAACATGAAACTCGGCGACTTCGGCGTCGTCAACCTCTAGATTTAGTTACGTAAATATATAAATACCGTTATGCGGATAATGGATGCGTAGCCAATGGGTTACGTACTCCACACCCGTTCGTACTTAATAGTTAGTAGTTAATTATTAAGTAACCATGTCATAAACATAGATAATTATTTAGCAAACCAGCTAAGATTGTATCATAGTTATAGTCCTATGGGCTGTTTAAAAAAAAAAAAAAAAAAAAAAAAAAAAAAATTACAATGAAAATATTGCATGTTTAAAAAGTGTTTCTTATAATAATTATATTATTTTAAAACAACCTTCTGTTTGATTTTCTATTAGATGGATACTACCAAAACACTACATCAACCTGTAAGTACACACAACTATTATAACGTTTGTATTTAAAACACTACAATTAAAATATCGCATCTTAGAAAAGTGTTTCTCATAATAGTTCTATTATTTTAAAACAACATTGTCTTTGATTTTCTATTAGATGGATACTACCGAAACTACAACTACCGAAACTACAACAACCGAAACAGTACACAAACCTGTAAGTACACATATACATTATCTTTAATGTTTTATTCATGTAATTATTTCAATTTCAGTATCTATAAATGCAAACAAAACAAACTATTACAAAATATATATTTTAAAAAACTATGCATTTTCTAAATTTCATATATTGCATCACGTATTAAAACATTATAATCAAAATCATTGTATTCAATTTTTTAAACAATTTATATACGCTTTGGAACATATTTATGTTTGAATATAAAACCTTTTAAAAGTTAAAATGTTACCTATAATAATATAAATACTGTTTTGTTTAGCAACATAATGGAAAACAATCAAACAGATGGTATAAAGAAGGATATAATAGAAACCGGTATAACGAAAATCAAAATGTATGTGTAATTATTTATTTGTATATTTCTATCAAAACCAATCGAACATTAACATCTATTTCTCACAATATTAAACAATTAAAAAGAATTGAGTGTTATGTAATAAATAATCGTGATAGATTATAATAGTTATTATGCATACTTTAATTAAAGATTGTTAAACAAATATATGAAAATTTAAAACGATGTATTGTGTTTCTTAATTTATGAGATATAGATGTTAATGTTTGATTGGTTTTGTTAAAAATTTGCCTTAATAATAGATATTCGTCAACATATGCATATACAAATAAATAATTACACATACATTTCGATTTTCTTCATAACGGTTTGTTTTATGTTGTTGCCATCTTTTTGAATGTTTTGCATTCTGTTTGTAAACAAAACCGTATTTATATGATTATAAGTAACATTTTAATTTTTAAAAGCTTTTATATTTAAAAGTAGAAATGTTTGAAACTATATATATCTATACATATATATCTACACACACACACACATATATATATATATATATATATATATATATATATATATATATATATATATATATATACTAGATTGATAAAAATTCGAAATATATTTTTATTATATGTCTACATAACAATTAATTTAGTTTGTTATTTTTTTTTTTTAAATATATATTGTGTAATGAATCATGGAATATTTTGTTTTGTATGCATTTATAGATTTTGATATTGAAATGAATATGTGAATTTTAATAAGTAATTATTAAACAATTTAAAAGTATTGAGTGTTACGTAATAAGTAATTGCGATAGATTATTAAATTTTTAATTTAGTATTAGTTATTATGTATATTTTAATTAAAGAATGATATAGACATTGTGTTTCTTAATGTATGAGGAATAGATGTTAATGTTCGATTGGTTTTGATAGAAATATACAAATAAATAATTACACATACATTTTGATTTTCGTTATACCAGTTTCTATTATATCCTTCTTTATACCATCTGTTTGATTGTTTTCCATAAAATAACAAACTAAAATAATTGTTATGTAGACATATAATAAAAATATATTTCGAATTTTTATCAATCTAGTATATATATATATATATATATATATAAAACTCGGCGCTTCGCGCCTCGCAATGGGGGCCCTGCCCCCCATGACCCCCCCCGGTTTACCTTTTCTATAGCCACCCACATGTTCATGAATGTAATTCTGTTGTAAAAAAATAAACAAATTTAAACACGAATGATTTTTTTATTTTATTGTACATGATCCTTTCGAAAATGAAACGCTTTTAAAAAACCCCAAAAATAAGTAACGATTTAAATAAACGTTTAACTTTTGATAACAATCGGTCGGACGCATTTCGCAACAACGTTATTATTTATACTAACCGAACAGATTAAGACGAAATAATGCCGGGTGATAGAATCTGTTATTTTTTTTTTGGCTTACGTTTATAAATGCACCTACACTTACATTCAGAACGCACACACACACATACATATATATATATATATATATATATATATATATATATATATATATATATACATACTCAGTCACGAATATGTATGTTGTGTATACCCCACTCTTTGTAACAAGGAAGAAAGGAAGCACATATACAATGTTGCAACGGACACTAAACAACGAGTTCGGCCAGAATTCGACACCGCATTATTATTATTATCATCATCATTATTACTATTACGATTATTATTATTATTATACCAAGTATTTTAGAAGGACAATCTGGACCCGGACAAACCGACATGACTGAAAAATGTGTGCAATTTTCTCAATTTATAAGCTGGTTAGATGAGGTCAACACTCTTATTATTACCGTAACAAAATTTCGTTACAGATTTCGTTACAGAAAATTGGGACAAAATTTCTAATAGGGGTCGGGCTAAGAATTGCTTCACAATTAATATATATATGTAACATTGGTTATGTACTGATAACCGTTCAACCGATTATTTCGTCCGCTTATCTCTCGTATACTCGTTATCGTTTATTGTACGTAAGTTAATAATAGAGATACTCGCTGTTATATTACATATACGCGTGGTTTATTATTGTAAACAGTTAAAACGCTAAATGTTGTTGATCATCGCGTAATATTACGTATACGGATAAATGTACATCTTTTCGAGTTTTCTATAGGTATGTATTAAACTCTTTCCATTCGTTTAATGTATTAATTATAATTTTATAAAGTTTATATTAAATAAAGCTAATTTTCTATAGTTGAAACCTCGAAACATCATTTATTCAAAAATCAAACTTACAACTCGAAAAGAACTTTTATCAGTCATCATTGATATCATGACGGATGGAAATACAACCCAGGTGTTGGAGAATGTTCGTGTCAAGATCCGATTGGAAAAGTGCATGACGAAGACATCGAAAAATATGGTAACTGTAGTACGCGCGATAAAAAAATTCGGTGATGTAAATTTTTATGTTTTTCCACATGATATGTGTCTCGATTCTATGCATACAACTCTTTTTAATCATCCCATTGTTGCAAAAACGAACAAGTCTCTGACCAAAGTCGGTCAAACTCGATGTTTTACAATTACTATGCCTCCTGAGCTAAGTAATTTATATTTTGATGATGAATTAAACCCTGTATTTAAAGACCATTATCTAGAAGAAGAAATTATACCTCAAACTTCCTTCCCTGACCCCATCACCTTGGAAAGTTTAGTCAAGATTTTCACTGAAATCAAAGAAAAATCACCTCAGGGTACTAGAGAAAAAGAAGAATCTGTTCATCATGTAAAAAAAAATTTTGTACTAGAAAATTTTAAAGGAAAAAATCAAAACGCACCGGAATGGTGGCGGAAATTTGAACAGAAATGTAAGGAAAACCAAGTCGAAAATATTAAACGAAAAATCCAAATATTAAAATTGAGTGTCGAAGATACGGCGTTAGAATGGTTTAATACCACAATATTAAAACTTTCGGATGAAGATAATTTTGAGATATGAAAACAAGAGTTTTTATCTACATTCTCAGACAAAAGTTGGCAATCTGATCGTCAAGCTTTTTCATTTAGGTATCTCGGAGGCTCTTTAATTGAGTATGCATTAAAAAAGGAACGTGTGCTTCTGGAACTGCAGCCTAAAATGAATGAGGAAACAAGAATTAGTCTTATCGTTATTGGCCTACCAATACCCATTCAGGATAAAATCGAAAAGAATGAAACTAAATCTATTCAAGATCTTTTAAGCAGCATACGAGTACACGAATCTTACACCAAAAAGAAAGAGTTTCAAAGTGTAGAAAAAACTCAAAAGCAAGAACAACTAAAAACTAATGTAGGAAAAAACTATAAGCCATGTACAATTTGTGAAAAGATAGGTAAACCAGGAAGATTTCATCCAGAAGCTTTATGCAAAACAAAAAAAAGAATCGAAATAAATTTAATCAAATCAAATGAAAAAGAGACACCTACTGATTCAAAAAACGAATAAACTCACCACTAATTTTGCTAAAGATTAAAATCGACAATAAAAAAGTAATCGGAGTATATGATACAGGTGCGAATGCGACCTTAATCAGTAATAAAGTATTAAAAAATATTAAATACGAATTGTCAAGAAATAAAAAAATTTTGAGAACAATTAGTGGTGACGTTGTAACCGATAAAACCATACAAATAAACCTAACTATAGGAAGAAAAACACACAGATGCGAGGCGATAGTGGTGAATGAAAAAAATTTACAAAAAGACTTACTACTAGGACTCGACACAATAAAAAAATTTAAATTATCGCAAGATGAAAACTGTAACATTTGGCAAAAATCAAAAACCCAAATAACCCAAGTCGAGGCAAACACCACAAACCTTGATCAACCTTTTAATGAAATATCATACACAACTATTTCGGAACTCGATCATTTAAAACCAAATAATAAAGAGAAAATGATTGATTTAATAAAAAAATATGACTGTATATTCGCAAAAGATAAATTCGATGTAACATTAATAAAAAATTACGAAGCGGTGATTAAGCTTAGCGAATATAAGAACATAGCCAAAAAACCATACCGTTGTTCACCTAAAGAGAATGAAGAAATAGATTCACAAGTAAAAACCCTCTTACAAAAAGAATTAATAGAAGAATCCCAATCACCTTTCGCAGCGCCGGTTACATTAGTGTTAAAAAAAGATGAAAAAAAAAAGACAAGGCTGTGTATAGACTATAGAGAATTGAACAAATTAATTGTACCTGAAGCACAACCGTTTCCTAGAATAGAAGATATTCTAATAAAAAGCCGGAACAGTAAAATATACTCAGTAATAGATTTAAATTCCGCCTTTTGGTCAATCCCGATCCGTAGGAAAGATAGATATAAAACAGCTTTCACAACTCAGAAGGGTCACTACCAATGGGCGTGTTTGCCTTTTGGAATGAAAAATAGCCCTGCTATTTTCCAAAGAATTTTGTCAAGCATACTGCGAAAGTATAACCTGGACAGTTCCTGTATCAATTATATCGATGACATCCTTATTATGTCAGAAAACTTTGACAATCATATACAATGTTTGGAAAAATTATTTGAAGCGATAAAACAAGAAGGATTTAAAATAAAACTGGAGAAATGTAATTTTGCCACACCAAAGGTTAAATACTTAGGTCATATCATTAATAAAGGTACTGTATCGCCATTATGTGATAATCTTGAAGCAATAAAACATTTTCCCACGCCAAAATCACAAAAACACGTAAGACAATTCTTGGGGAAAATTAATTTTTATCACAAATACATTCCAGATAGTGTTACACTTTTGGAACCATTACATGCTTTACTTCGTAAACACCAAAAATTTTTATGGTCACAAGAATGCGAGTGTACATTTCAGAAAGTTAAAGATTTGTTATGCTCGGCTCCTATTTTGGCAATCTTTTCTCCGGATAAAGAAACATATTTATTTACAGATGCCTCAGGAATAGGAATAGGTGCTGTCCTGAAACAGAAGCAAGAGAATAATGAACTTCTGCCTGTAGCCTATTTCTCAAAAAAGTTGACATCAGCACAAAAAAAAAAGAAAGCTGTGTACTTAGAATGCTTAGCCATTTATGAGGCGATAAAATATTGGCATTACTGGTTGATAGATCAAAAATTTGTTGTAATCACAGATCATAAACCACTTGAGAATCTTAATATCAAGCAACGTATCGATGAGGAATTGGGTAACATAACTATGAATTTGTCACAATATAACTTTATTGTAAAATATAGTGCAGGAAAATTAAACTTAGAAGCAGACGCTTTATCCAGAAACCCAGTTATGGA
This sequence comes from Coronaproctus castanopsis, assembly GCA_032883995.1. Lineage (NCBI taxonomy): Eukaryota > Metazoa > Arthropoda > Insecta > Hemiptera > Monophlebidae > Coronaproctus > Coronaproctus castanopsis. The sequence goes on from CM065052.1 coordinate 60,689,802, forward strand.
AAGTTCATGTGAAATTAATAATGAAATAGAAATTGTGAATTTTATAACAGCACAAGATATTATTAAAGATCAAGAAGACAACAAAATTCAAATAAAAGATATAATCAAAAATAAAGATGAACAAAATATAATCTATAGAACCGCCGATAAAAAACAAATAATAATATCTCAAGAGTTAGGAAGGCGAATTGTGCAGGAAACTCATATTAGGTTGGGTCATATAAATACCTATAAAACATTAAGAGAAATAAAACAAAAATTTTATTTCAAAGACATGTATACATTAACAAAAAAAATATGCTCAGCATGTATAATATGCAAAAAGTAAAACAAGAATTGGGAGAAAGATAGGATTATTATCACATCTAGGTCCAGCACAGAATCCATTTGAAATCATGTCTATTGATACAATTGGAGGATTTCATGAGCAATCATCAAAACACAGATATTTGCACATATTAATCGATCATTTTTCACGTTATGTGTTCGGGTTAACATCCAAAACACAATCAGCACACGACTACATCAAACTGGTGAAGCCAGTGCTAAGTATTGGTCAGGTCAAAATCATTATGTTGGATCAATATGCGGCTCTTACATCACGAAAATTGCAAGATGTGTTAAAAGAAAATAATATTACAACTATATTTTCAGCAGTCGATTCTCCAAGTTCTAATGGATTAAATGAACGGGTAGGACAGACTCTTGTCAATAGAATACGTTGCAAATACAACGAATGCAAAGAAAAAAAAATGAATACCAATTGGACAACAATCGCTAAGCTCTGTATAGACGACTATAATAACACAATACATGACGCAACAAAATTCCGTCCAAATTATCTTCTGTTAGGAGATAGCTCATCTCCAATAACAGACCTAAATCGGCAAATAAACAATTTAGTAGAAGATAGAAAACAAGCATTCCAAAACTCTGAGTATTCTCACATGAAAAACAAGAGATATTATGATAAAAATAGAAAGGACGTCGTCTTTAATGTAGGAGATGAGGTATATGTCGAAAAAGGAAACAGACTTAACAGACAAAAATTAGACGAAATAAGAGAAGGTCCTTATATTATAAAAAATAAATATTCAAACACAATTTACGAAATCCAAACTAATAAAAGAAGAGATAAAGGGCTCTATCACATATCCAAATTATTTCCGAAAACTGAAGTTCTCCAGTTTTCGGTTTGGTAGGGAAGATGTAACATTGGTTATGTACTGATAACCGTTCAACCGATTATTTCGTCCGCTTATCTCTCGTATACTCGTTATCGTTTATTGTACGTAAGTTAATAATAGAGATACTCGCTGTTATATTACATATACGCGTGGTTTATTATTGTAAACAGTTAAAACGCTAAATGTTGTTGATCATCGCGTAATATTACGTATACGGATAAATGTACATCTTTTCGAGTTTTCTATAGGTATGTATTAAACTCTTTCCATTCGTTTAATGTATTAATTATAATTTTATAAAGTTTATATTAAATAAAGCTAATTTTCTATAGTTGAAACCTCGAAACATCATTTATTCAAAAATCAAACTTACATATATATATATATATGTAGATATATATGTATAGATATATATAGTTTCAAACATTTCTACTTTTAAATATAAAAGCTTTTAAAAATTAAAATGTTACTTATAATCATATAAATACGGTTTTGTTTACAAACAGAATGCAAAACATTCAAAAAGATGGCAACAACATAACACAAACCGTTATGAAGAAAATCGAAATGTATGTGTAATTATTTATTTGTATATGCATATGTTGACGAATATCTATTATTAAGGCAAATTTTTAACAAAACCAATCAAACATCTATATCTCATAAATTAAGAAACACAATACATTGTTTTAAATTTTCATATATTTGTTTAACAATCTTTAATTAAAGTATGCATAATAACTAATATTATAATCTATCACGATTATTTATTACATAACACTCAATTCTTTTTAATTGTTTAATATTGTTTATGCTATTAATGTAACCATGCTTACATCACATTTTATTTTAAACAATTATAAAAACATACACGATTTTCACACTCGTATTAAATTTACAACAGACACACACACACACACACACACACATATATATATATATATATATTTACATTAACTATTCATTAATGCTGTGCTTTCTGAATATTTTTACAGACTTCAAGAAACAATTATTCGAATAATATTGTAAATGTAAGCATACACTCTATACAACATTATTCCTAATTTTAAAGTTTATTTCTATATCATGCAAACACTCAAATAATAGTATATTAGGCTTTAAATTAAATGAACGACCACACTAACGTAAATTATATTTGTAACTATTGCATATACTTAACATTAAAATGATTTTTTTCAGAACGCTCGTAACATTCAAACAAAAATTAAAAATTTGGAACAGGTATTCTTTATCCTTATTTATAAATTCATTATTATAAATTATTATATAAACATTCTATTATTTATAACAATATTACAGTAATAAATCATTTCTAAAGATATATGTACCTGTTAAAAAACATACATATAACAAAACTGGAAAAGTATATTATATTCATAAATATTTTATTTAATTTCATGTACACTTTTCCAGGAAACGAAAAAACAAAAACGCACAATTGAAGATTTGAAACAAAACATGACAAGTTTACAAAACGTACGTGCGGTACAATAATAATCACAAATGTTTTTTTATCTTTACTACTATCTTACATCATACACAATTAATACACTAATTATATGCTAATTATTTTACTGTTTTGTATTTGTAGGAAAACACAAATCTAAAAATGAATATCGAAAAAATCAATCAGGTAAATAACTATATTCTTTATCGTCGCGCAATATGTATGTATCTATATATATATACACACACACACACACACATTATATATATATATATATTTTACATCTATTCATTACATCCTTAACTATTTTAAATAGGAAAAAACCACCGAATCAAATCGGAACCAAACTACAACTTCTGTGAGTATTTAATATTTTTTTTACACTAATACTGTAATAAAAAATTAATTCAATTTACAATATTTTCATATATAGTTTAACAATTTCCGATTTTTTGTTTATGCACCTTTTTTTACAGGAATTATCGAACGAAAATATTAACTTAAAAAAATAATTATCGGAAAAAGAACAGGTAATATATTTAAACAAAAACACACACACAAAACAAAACAAAAAATTATATATATATATATATATATATATATATATATATATATATTAATACATATGTAATTTTTTTTAGATAATATTAAATATGAATTACATACAGACGATGTTTTTGACCAAACAAATTGATGTATGCTTATCGGTAAGTATATATACATTATAATTATTTTTATAAAGCAACATTGTTAAAAACATGTATACTTTACAATATAAACGCATTTATACATATTATTAAATTATAAATTTAAATGTTTTTATATGTTTCAGGAGAAGAAATAACAATAAGATTAATATATATATTATAAAATAACTTTTAATTAACTATTTATGTATATTAATTTATATTATTTTAATTAATTTTTTTTTTAATTACATTTTACTCATATTATATATATTTTATAAAATATTTCATAAAATAAACATTTATAAATGATTATCGTCATTTATGTATTTAATGCATTATTATACTAAATACATTAAAAACATTCAGCAAATACAATTCATATTGTCATAAACCTAAACACATTTTTCATAATTTTATTTTCGTTATTTAAAACACGTTTAATCTACTTTTTGATTATCTCGAAACATTTCGAATATTCAGCAAACACACTTCAGTTTTAGCAGTAAAGCTAATCACATTTATTATCAACCTTTTATTTTCGTTATTTAAAAAACATATATTCGATTTTCATTATCTCGAAACATTCTTTAAAATTTTCAACAATATTCATGACTAAAAATTATCAAATATATTCGTACTACATTTTCACTCTTGCTTTTCAGTCAAATTTTTCTTTATCAAAATTATGGTATTTAGATTTATACCCCAATTTGTGGTATAAGGGATGATGGATTTTAAGGGTAGTTTTAGTCTAGATTTGTAGCGACAATTCGGACGAAGATTTTTTATTAAAAACTTTCTCGGATCCGACGTATATTCTTAAAGTTATTAAGCTTGTTGGAGAACATGGCAAATTGTTGATAGTATATATAAAAATAGAATAAATCAAAGAACATACTGGGCGTTGGTAAATAAAGTAGCTGGTAAACAAAAGTCACATTTTCATGAAATTAATATAAATTGTGTGATCATCACCGTGACTGGTAATGAGAAACTTATCGCCGAAGAGTTTAATAAGTATTTTGCTTCTAGTATAAAAGATATCTCATATGAATTCAAGGGTGATCCGCAGACTATTACTGAATTCAAATTGTGTCAGTGTGCTGATACCTTTGAATTTGCAGATGTCACTTGTAAGAACGTGGAGAATGGAATCCTCTCGTTGGCGAATAAATACTCATTCAATTGAAACAAAGTATCCATACATTTAATAAAAGAAAATCTCCACTTTTTTGTAGCTCCTTTAACTTATCTATTTAATTCGTCGGTACATGAAGGTTTGTTTCCAAATGTGATAAAGTTGGGGATTATAACCCCTGTTGACAAGAGCGGTGATAAATCTGTTATATCGAACTACAGACCTATATGTATTCTGTCGACATATTCTAAAATATTTGAAAAATGTGTTAAAACAATGGCATTAAATTATTTATGTAATCGAAAATTTTTCATCCCAAATTAGTTTAGTTTCTTGCCACATAAATGTACAGATGACTCTCTTTTTTAACATGTTTCGCATATTACACAGGCATTGGAAGATGGTCAGCCAGTCTTGACAGTCTATTTTGACATAAGAAAAGCTTTTGATGTAACTGATCACAACATATTGTTAAAGAAATTGGATGCTTTCGGATTCATAAATAACGTAAACAAATTGTTTAAATCTTACTAAGTAAAAGTAAATGAATGGTATAGTAATGAAGCAGAATTTCAGTCTGGAGTGCTTCAGGGTAGTGTACTAGTTCGTTAATTATTTCTTATATATATAAATGACGTATGCAGTGTAAAAATTTCTGGCCGTATTTTTAGTTATGCGGATGACAGTGTGCTCTTGGTGAGTTCACGATTCCCTGATAAGCTTCAGCACTTGGCGCAGACGGATATAGAGATAATATCTCAGTGGCTCATCTCAAATAAGTTAGTATTAAATATGAAAAAATATATATTTGATATACAGTTTTCAAGAGGATAATTGATGGAGTGACATTAATATTACTTTGAATGACGTCGTAATTATTGAAAGAGTAAGAGAAATCAAGTATTTAGGATTAATTTTGGATTGCAAATTAGTGTGGGATGCGCATGCATGTTTGTGACTGGCAAAATTAAAAAAAATAAATTACCTTTTCATTATTTAAAACAGTATTTTAATACAAAACATCTCTGTCGATTGTACATAGTCCTTGTTTAACTTACGGTATTATACATTGGGGTGGGGCTCCAAAGTATCATCTTAAGCCTATAGAAGTACTTCAAAATTCTGTGGATCGAGCTATTGTTGCAGATAGTGAGAACAAGAAAAATACGTTTTTAAATTTGAGCCAACTATATGAAGTAGCTATTTTGAATTTTGTCTTAAAACGTAATCAGTATTATATTAATATATTTACACTTGGTGGTATTACAAGAAGTGCCTGGTTAGATAAAGTGCGTCTTCCTTGTTTTAACAAGTCCCATACGCGAGCTCAGTGCGTGTATGCAGGAGCCGTTGCTTACAATTCTCTCCCAGAAAGTGTGAAATTATTGCTTAAGAATTATAAAAGGCGACGAAAGCGTTTGATTCTCTATGTATGTAATAAGTAGCATAATAATGAATAGTGAAAAATATTGATGTTTTGGCTTTTAATGGGGACATTTTGTGTAACTTCTCACATGGGTGCTCTCGCAGGATTTGATTCTGGTCCTGGAAGGAATAGTATAATTGTATGATTATATGTATATATGTATGTATGTATATGTATATATGTGTGTATATTTCTTCTTTATAATTTGGTTCACTGAAATTTATATTATTTTCCTTAGTTCAGTCATTGTATTTTTTCTTATTTTAATACTTGGTGTGTTTGATATGAATTTAAGTAGTAAATGTATATTTCTATGTTTATAATATATGTATATGTGTATATTTATTTGAATATAATTGATTGATAAAGGAAATTGTGCTTATTTTTTATGTTTCTATGTATGTTAGTATACATCAGTACCTAGTTAAAATGTAATGATAGTTGATTTTATATAAGAGAATAGACCTATAATTGTTTAAAATGAGTGAGCAAATGTAGAGTGTTTATGGCTAGCAGTGTAGAATGATATTTAATGATTAAGCTATTTTAATATATTCAAATTATAATTGTAACTCGGTGTTAGCGCATTCGTGCGCATAACTAGAACTATAAATGTGAGTAATATATTACTTTATTCCATTTAATTTATTATTACTAATTTGTTCATATATGATTTTAGAAATTTTGTGAAATATATTGATTGATTGATTGATTATGAAGTTGACGAGAAGATGGAGATTGTTAACATCTGGGATACTTGTTTTCAGCTAATTGCAACAGTTTTGAGTATATTTATGACAGATTACAACAATATGATAGATCATTAGTGGTAAATAGCAAACTTTGCATTCAGCGTGTAACCAATATATATTCTGTTGACAGCTGTTTCCAACTCCAAAGGCCAAATTGCTAAATCCTTTATATTTCCAAGTATACTTGGTCGGATATGGAAGGACTGATTCTATGCATCTAGACTTGTCTGACTATAATTATTTTGTGTTGTCTTCTCCTAACGTTATCGGCAAGTAAATTTGGGTAGGCCCTTGTGCTGCATGGTGTACCTCATCATAGCCTATTATCCCTCAATGACTTGGAATCCTGAAGAAAGTTACATGCACTTAATTCTAGAATGCTGTGCAATATTTGATCCACAATTGCCACAGTAATATTTCTCGCTTCACTGCACTGTAATGCCAAAGCTGAGTCAGTCAGTATCACATACTGGCCAGCAGGTAAATCTGCGATTCGTAGGAAACACTGGAGCAAGGCTATCATCTCAGCCGCTAGGACTGATGACATGATCGGTAGACTGAAAGGATGGATCTTGCTTCTGATTGAGAAGGCACCTCCAACATATTTGTGATGTTTTAGATATGTGGGTGAAGCAAACAACTGTGTTGGGCTGCTGTTGCAAGACAATCAAAAGCTTCCTATGGATTTCCACATTCAGTTTCATTTTAACATCTGTTGAAAACAGGTTCCAACAGGTACCCGGACTAAATTTGCTCCAAGGCAGTATCACTGCAGGTACTCTACATAAGGTACTGTGTAGCATCTTTAATGGGCTTTGAACATGAAGCTGTAGTAGGTGTTTTTATAGGTGAATGCGATTTTGATGGTATAGCTACCTTCATTGTGTACTTAATAGCAAGAATTTTCCTTTGGCAGCAAAGAGGTGGAATATTGCTGAGATACTGAAGGCTAGCTGTTAGTAAGGTTGGGAATGCCTTCAGCGCAATCCTAAGTCCAGTATTTTGTATCATATCCAGTATATTGCTGGCAGACGAATATATAAATAAAACATAATCGAGTCTTGAGCGGATAAGGGCATTGTGCATTCGAAGTAAGGTTGAACTTCTTGGCCTAGTAGTCTTATTATTCATAATTTTCATTATATTTAGTAGTGGCTGACACTTTTGTCTAAGTGCAATTATGTAGTTATGTCAAATCCTTTTGGGATCTAAATGTAACCCAAGAAATTTATAATTTATTGTACATTGTAAGATCGAATTACTGGTGGTTAGATTTAATATAACTTGGCTTCATTTTTGTTGTAAATACCATGTACTTAGTTTTTTTAGGGGAGAACTCTAAACCAGTAGTTCTGCTCCATTCCTGTAAATTATCTATGCATTTCATGGATTTTAGGTGTTAATAACGTAGTCTGTTAATAAAGTTATGTTGACATTGTCAGCAAATAATGTGGTTGAAATTGGCGATGAAATATAATCTACAATCGTATTTATTAAGATCATGAAACAGTACACAATTAATACACTGCCTCACGGAAGACCAAGAATTTTGCCTTAAGACCAAAAATTGCATGCAGATGAAATAAGTCAGTTGCAGTAAATACAGGTTAAGGCAGATTTCATGGCCGAAACTTAAATGATCATTAATAATGATAATCAATTCATACACTCATCGTTTATGAACTGTTTTCCATAATTTGTGATCATTTAATTTAAGGTTGATATTTAAATCTTCTGAAAAACGCATCATGTCCATATTGTGAAATTATTCCGGCATTTCAAAGTCCATTTTACAGGATTTTGTCCATAAATACGTTTTTTTCTTCTTCAAATTGTTGCATTATTTTAATTATAGCTGCAGCACCTTGTCAAATGCTTTGTTGAATTATACCACCGATTCATATAACTAATCTGTTTTAGAAAATTAAATGATTGGTAACAATTATAAACTATTCACAACTCATCATTTGTGAGTTGTTTACAATTATTAATTATCATTATTATTGGAAATATACTCTAAAGAGTACAAGGACGAGACGAAACTTACATAGCGATTGGTTAATTTCTATTTTGTCACAATTGTGATGAATTAAAAAATCAGTTATTATCTCAATCGTTATCATCTTCATCATCATTTTTATTTAAGTAAATAGTATTTTGACAAGTCATTCTTATCTGCATTATTTCTAGTAGATTGTTCGTTTGTATTTTTATTGGTTTAAGTTTGTAAAGTATATCTGGTTTCGAGTAGTTGGGTTTAATTTTATCTTCTGGTGTTAGTGCGCATGTGATGATCACAGACTCTGGCAAAGGGGAGTTGCCCCCTCCGCCAGTTCATAATTTATCGAATAAAGAAATACAATGCGACTTCACAAAGTTCTCGCCTTCTGCTGTTTGTAATGGTAGTCATGTAAGTAATAAATCTATCATGAAAAGACCCCTATCACACAATTCTGATGATAGCGAACATCTCTCTCCATATTCTAATGATTCCAATCAAAACCATTTTAACTCTAGACACTTTCCAGAATTATCTAAACATAAATTCCCTCCAAAACTTACTCCAAAACTGAACCTTGAATTAATCCTCATCTTCCCCTCTGGAAGAACTCCTTGTATTCGTAATTCATCTAGTGATCCTTTTCCCAGTAATAAGTCTGGACCTTAAACTACTGAAATAGTCTCTGAGGTTAAAAATGCTCCAACCTCTTTGAAATCTTCTACCACAACTACCTCCACTAATATTATATCCCCACAAACCTACACTTCACTTCCGAAACTCTGCTCAAGCTAATAAACCTTCTAAAGGTAAAAATTACAATCCTCTCTGAATAAAACCTTTTGTTGGCCTCTGTGCTTTGTTTTTTGGGGTGTGTGTGCATGTGTATCTGATGGTTATAATTCTTTATATTATCAGCATGATTGTTCTAAAAGCTTTATGGTACAAGCCTTCAATATGCACCTGTTTAATCTTATTCAAAGTACACATGTGTGGCATTACTCCCATTACACATGTGCATGTAATTTAGTTTTATGAGTGTGGGGGCATGTGAGTGCGTGTGTACATTTAATGCTGCATGTTTGTGTTAGTTCAGTCACTTACATAATATTAGTATGCAGACCAGTGCTATGTATCACATGCTATTATTTATATTCACAAGTTTTTCCATTTCCCTCTCAATTATATAATTAAATGTATCGTTCAAAATTGTTTTGTGCTTTTCTCTAACAAGCTAAATAACATTAAGAATATATGTGAAATCCGAGAAAGTTCTTGATAAAAAATAAATCGAAAATCTATCCCTAGAGAATTTTGTAAATGTCCTAACGAACATTTTCCGTCATAAATATCATCCCTCCCAGGTATCAGAAAAAGTCCGAGTTTTAAAGGAGTTGAAAGTTTTACAAACCATCCCTTTTTTCAACTTTTTAAATAGCCGTCTAATTATTCGTCCGACCATCTAAAGGTATTCGACTTTTTTCCACCTTATCCTATAGCGGAAAATTTTAATTATACATACTGTGTCTCTATATAAAATAGTAACGGAATTAAATCGAATTGTTATTACCTAATTAGATATGCATAGAAAAACCGATTAAATAAAGTCGTCCTAGTTTGAAAAAAAATTTGGTTTGATTTGGAGAGGTGATTTTTTCTATTTTCGATTTTTAAAAAATTTCTATAGAACCGATTTACGAGATATTAAAATGACGAGTTCGAAATGGAAACCCGTTTTTCATTACGATCGATAGGTCCCGAGCTACAAATTTTTAAAACCTGCCGATTTGCCACCTTTGAAAGGGCATAGCGCGCAACGTAATAATTTTAAACTATTCCGACTCTTGAAATCGTCATTTATATATAAGATCTATCGTATAAAGCGAAAAAACCGCGAAAAAATTTCAAACCTAACAAAAAAATATCAATAGACACACAACACCTGGCGACTTTTTTCATGATAATTCGCGATCGATTCGAAATCGCGTAAAAGTGGTTATACAAAAGTTAACCGGTATTGAAATGCGCGTGCTATGGCGTTGCAGTCGTATATTTAAACTAAATACCCATCGTTAAAATGGGGGGTGAAAGGGTTTAGGGGTTTTGGGCTGTTTTTAAGAGTCGTATGATAGATAGGGAGTTCAGGTTTACGTTACACGAAAGTAGACGTCGAAGTCTGTTATTAATGTAATAACTTACATTTTACGTATATTAATTGGTAGCGAGAAATCGCGAACTTAAAATTCCGTTTTCGATTTTAAAAAATTCTGTGAACGATTTTTGGTCAGCCGTTTCTACAATGCTTTTAGCACGGGCAATGTTATTTATATATCACTATATGTTATATATATATATATATATATATATATATATATATATATATATATATATATATAAAATTTAGATTGTGGAATGTAGTGATTTTTTATACTTGATTACAAAAAACAGTTAAAATCACTAAACTTTATTTATTAAGCAAAGCTTTTCGGCAACTACGCCATTATCAAGCTATATATAAATAAAATTAAATATATAAAACATAAAATATTAATTTAAATCTAAGTTCACAATTTTTACATAATTAAAAGAAAATTATGAATTTGAAGATAAATTTAGTATAACAAATAATATAGAATTAATAAACTGTCTAAAAGAAATAAAGCTTCAGAACAGTGATATACTAATATCATTAGATGTAATTAACTTGTATAACAACATTCCTACTGACAAAGTAATAGAATATATTAAGAATAACAATTTAAATAATAATATTCATAAAGATCATATCACGTCCGCTCCTGTCTACGTTTCCAATCGGACTTTACATAACGATCTTAGGATTCCTTATGTCGGTGACATACATATACAGCAATATAAAAAATTATTCGACAAGTTCGAGGTTAGCAGCAATCCAATCATCCGCAGAATGCACACATCGTGTCTTCCAGATATAATCTGTCAAGACGTTTGAGAAGAAAGTGGTGTCGCGATGCTATTCCTATCACCTAATTGATTTCAGTCTCCCTTTTCCTTCCAGACGATAGCGTATGTCTTTCTCTCCTATTATTGTACCTGTTTATTCCTATTATCATTATTTCGTCTCAATCTCATTCCCATATTGTACATTCCTTCTTCCTCATCGCAGTCTTGTGCCTTAATGGAGGCACTTGATTAAACCCCCCTCTTATCCGTGATCTACGTTGTTAGTAGCACGTACGATGTTAAAAAAATAAAATAAAAATAAAAGATCATTATATAAGAATATTGGAGACAGTACTAAATCAAAATTATTTTCAGTTTCAAAATAAATATTATAAACAAAATAGTGGTTTAATTGTGGGATCTCCATTATCACCCATTCTAGCTGATATTTATATGAATAAATTAGAAAATAACATTAAAAATAATAATACATTTAAAAATAATGTTAAATTATGGAAAAGATATGTTGATGATATTTTAATAATATGGAGTAATAATGATGAGAATGATCATATGTTGAATAGTTTTGTATCCAATCTAAATAATTATAATAAAAACATACAATTTACATTAGAAATAGGAGGTAAAATAATAAATTTTCTAGATTTAAAAATTAACATTATTAACCAAAAAATTGATATAGATATATACAGAAAGCCTACACAAACAGATACATTAATACCAAAAGATTCATTTCACCCAAAAATGCATAAATTAGCAAGTTTAAGAAGTCTTATCAATAGAGCAAAATCAATTTTAACAGACAGTGATAAATTGAATAAAGAAAAAAACATTATAAAACAAATAACAATAAAAACAAATATAACCCTATTATAGTTTATCAAATATGGAATAAAACTAAAAGTCAATATAAATATAGAAAAGGATAAAAAGAATTATTTAGGTTCAATAAATTATGTAGGAAGTCATACATATAAAATAATTAAAATATTTAACAAATATAACATCGATTTAGCAATAAGAAATAATAATACATTATTAAAATCAATCAGTAATAACAAAATAGAAGATAGAAATATATTAAAAAATTCAGGAGTCTATAAATTAAATTGTAATCAATGTGAAAAAGAATGCATAGGAGAAACAGGCAGACAATTCATAACAAGATTTAAAGAACATTTAAACTCATATACAAATAATGATGAAAAATCATTATTTGGAAAACATTGTATAGAATTAAAACACAAAATAAATAATATTAATCATAATTATAAAATTTTACATACAGAAAAACATTTTAAAAAAGAAAACTACTTGAAAAAATGGAAATAATAAAATAAAGGGATAAAAATAATTTATTAAATTCAATGGTAAATTTTGAGGAAGAATTAATTTTAAAAAGTATATTGTAAAAATTATATTATTCCTAGCTATTGATTTTTGATTATATAAAATATATTTTTCATTGTTCAAATACATATTTTAATAAAACAATTATTTTCTAGCTACTGTTCTGTAAATTTTATATTACTGATATTTGATTGTGTTGTTTACAACAGTCACTGTCAGGTAGTTTTAAGTATTTATAATTCATTTATTATGTAAAAATTGTGAGCTTAGATTTAAATTAATATTTTATGTTTTTATATTTAATTTTATTTATATATAGCTTGATAATGACGTAGTTGCCGAAAAGCTTTGCTTAATAAATAAAGTTTAGTGATTTTAACTGTTTTTTGTAATCAAGTATATTCAATATGCACTGATCAGTAGCTATTATAAATAGATATACACATTTTTACCGTCTTTATCGAACATACGTCAGGCATATAACCGGTTTAAAACTTTCTTATTTATTATTTGTATGTGTGCCCATTATGAATACTATGTTACCGTCGAATTTATTGCGCATGGTGTAAACGTTTTTGAACGATTTAGTCTTCGCCAATCTGATTTTCTCTCATAACTCTATGGTATAGATGTGAAAAACCGCGTTAAAAAATATCAATCTGAATCCGAAAATTTCAAAAAGGCACCTTTCTGCTTTTCTCGACTATTGATTTTTTCGAAAATATGACTTACGCGAAAGTTGTAGAAAACACGTCATACTCTAGTAAATTTGCTGATTTTTGTTGTAACATAATTAACTCTAGAACACTAATATACGCTATTTTGACGTGTACCGCCATTTTTTAAATACATCTACCGGCCCCCTTCTTCAACGACGAAACTCTACTTCTAGCAGTGCTTCCAAAAATCAGTTGTGTCTTAGACGTGGTAACCAGTTCATGTGTAGATAGTGTATTTGTTTTTATAATACAGTTCTTTTAAAGCGGTACCACGCTTATTTTATGTATATTAGTAACTATAGAAAAATTTTGTACGTAAGTATTACGTATTTTTATTAATACTGCAACATTTCACGGGCGTAATTTATATTATTAATAACAGACGAGTACAAAATTGTATTATTTATCTTTATTGTTTTAGTATTAAAATTATTTTCCGCTTTTTATCAATATATTTTCCTTATTCTTTCATATTACAGAGTAGATATGGCTTCGAATTCTAACAAACTACTAAATGTGCATCAAATATTGAATATACTAGATGAATGTGATAATGAAGAAAGTGGGGAAGAAGATAATCGTGACATAGATAGTGAAGACGAATCCTTATTGGGCGATGACACGGACAATGATCCTGACTTTTTGTTGAGTACTAGTGATGCGAGTGATGAAGATGCTAATGATCTCAACACTAAAACTGTGAACAAAATTCAAGATGCAGAGAGGCTGGTTGCTCAACCAGCTGCCTCTAAAAAGAAGAAGAAAGGTAAAAAGTCGAAACCTTCTGAAAACACATCATCAAATGATACAGCTGCAACTGATCGGAGAGGTCAAAAGAGACAGGCAGATCCAGCTGATATCGAATTTTATCAGCTTTTAGTAAACATTGAGCAAGAAAAGTTATGTGGTAAAAGTGGATATGAATGGATTACGAAGAAACCACTTCAAACTGGAAAAACACCTAGTAAAAATGTAGTTCATATTCAACCTCGACCGACGAAAAATACGGATGTTGATCCCTTGGAATGTTTTAGTCTTTTTTTCAGTGATAACATTCTGTTAATTATTTTACAAAATATGAACAAAGCAATTGAAATTCAAAGACTAAAATAAATTCCACTTTATCTGATGTATCCATGAAGGAGTTAAAAGCTTTAATAGGTTTACTAATCTTTTTGGGTGCTATGAAGGACAATCACCTACCTACGCAAATGATGTTTGATGACTTATTCTGTAGCTGTAGGTACAGGGCCACTATGTCTAGGGAGAGATTTAACTTCCTTATCAACTGCCTGAGGTTTGATGATAAAAAAACCAGGGAGGAAAGGAAAAAAGAATGCAAGTTGGCTCCAGTGAAAGAAATTTGGGATAAGGGTAATTCAGAATTGCAGAGACAATTATAAGCCAGGTTCTTACTGCACTATTGATGAACAGCTTGTAGGTTTTCGTGGTCGATGTCCGTTTTGTGTTTATATGAGCAGTAAACCAAACCGATATGACATTAAAATTATAATGCTATGCGACAGCGGTACTAATTATATGGTTGATGCAATTGTACAGCTTGGTAAAGGATCTGTGCCAAAAGGAGAGGTGGCTGCTGAATACTATGTCAAGCAAATTATTGGAACAATCAAAGGATCAAACAGAAATCTAACAATGGATAATTGGTTCAATACTATTCCTTTTGCCGAGTTGTTACTAAAAGAATTCAAATTATCTTGTGTTGGGACCATCAGAAAAAATAAAACGGAAATACCAGCTGAATTTGTTGAACCAAAATACAAACAAAGAGAAGGAACATCAATGTTCCTTTTTTCTATCAAATTCGATTTAGTAGCCGTCTCTTTCAAACCAAGGAAAAAAATAAAATTGTTACCCTCATATCAACAATGCATGATGGCCCTTCTATTCGATCCAGTTCGAGGAAACCAGAAATAGTACACACATATAATACTACAAAAAGCGGAGTGGATATGTTGGATCAAATGTGCCAGTCCATGAATTGTGGGAGGAAGACTAAACGGTGGCCTTTGTGACGCGTATGGATCATAAAAGTGTTTTTACGCGTTCAAATAAACTAGCACGATCTCCTCCACCAACTATTACAACGGAAGAGGTTAACGCGCATATTACAAGCGAAAGGGAAGGGCATGTCGCACCTGGCCCGACAACTCACACCGCGAGTGCGCACAAGTACGCTATGCGTGCTTACGACGACGATTATCATGATGATGATGGTGATTACGTTGATGATGATGATATGCTTAAAGAAGAGATAACGAAGTTAAATTGGGCTGATGCGACCGCCCACAATAGTAAAAGCTACTAAAGCAAAATCATAATGAATTCATTTCTAATATTAATAAAAGCTTAAAGATTAACATTAAAATTAAAACGAATAAAAATACATACATTTTATATACCAAATGTATTGAAGATTACGATCAAGTACTAAAAAATTTAACGGAGATGAAAATCGAACACCACACACACACACCGAAAACAAGGAAACCTGTTAAACTTATTTTAAAAGGTCTTCCATATAACGTAAATATTAACGATATAAAAAGCGACATCGAACAAAAAATTAACGTAATTATTAATATAAAACAATTTATAAAAAAAAAATACCGAAAATGGTATGGAAATAAATTTACCAGTATACTCGGTAACTTTCCCGGCCAACACTAACTATAAAGATATTATTAAAATTAAAGAGATATGTTACTGTATTGTACGCTGGGAAAAATTTATAAATAGAAATCCAGTTCTCCAATGTTACAACTGCTTAGGGTATGGCCATGTTGCCTATAATTGTTTTAAAAATTGTAAATGTCTAAAATGCGGTGGACCGCACTATTTTAAGAACTGTATGAATGAAAATATTTTAAAATGTGCTAACTGCAACGGTAATCATACAGCTAATTCCAAGAACTGCGCAGTTTATAATAAAATATCGGGCATCGTCATTAACAAAAGGTCACGTCGTAATGTAGCTAACGTTAATAACAATTCAGTTGACCTAAACAATCCCAATATCACACGAAACAACTCGTATAATCGAAATTCATTTGGCAATACTAATGTAAATAATAATGATAGAAATGGTATTAATTATTCACGCACTTCTGCTCAAGTGGCGTCTAATAAGAAAAATAATACGAATAATTATAATATTAATACTCACAGTAATAGTAATAGTAACACTAACGATTTATCTCAAATTATAGATTTACTTAAAACAATTGGTTTAAATAAGATACTTTTTTGTTTAAGAAATATCATTTCTAAGTTAAAATCGAGTCGCAGCTCGAACATTTTTAATATAATCACAACCATTATTGAATGTGTTACCGACACCTTCGTAATGGATTAATATTTATTCTCTTTCTAGGCGAATAACGAAAAACTATATTAACATTATCGGATGGAATACAAATTCCATCACGAATAAAATGATTGAACTAGAACATTTCATTTGCACAAATAATGTTAAAATTGCAGGAATTTCAGAAACTAAAGTAGATGAGAGCACTTACCTAACGATGCCGAACTATCATTTAATCCGTAATAATAAAACCCGGAGCAGTGGAGGTGTAGCTTTACTAATACATAATAGCATACAGTGCGAAGAAATACCCACCCCACAAACAAAGCACGTTCAGGCTGTTGTAGCTAAAGTCTGTGTAGATGGCAAATTGCTAACTATTTATGCAGTTTATAGGCCGCCAACAAAACCAATAAACTTTTAAACTGATATCAAATTTCTTATGCATTCTGCCGAAAGAGTTTTATTAATCGGAGATTTTAATGCGAAACATCGTACCTGGAACTGTTACAATGGTAACACAGGCCTGGAAATGAGTTACTAAACTTGTCTGCAACCTTAAACTTTCAAATAAAAGCACCCAATGAACCTACGTTTTTTCCGGGCCACCCGTCTTCAAAACCTAGCATAATTGATCTGGTCCTTACAAAAAACTATAAAATTACCGATCCTATATCAATTAGTAAGCTGTCTTCCAATCATAATCAAATAATATGTTCTCTCGGTGGTACGATAAGGTGAATTGTAACACAACCAAATTTTGATTACTCTAAAGCAAACTGGAGAAAATATCAACAACACATACAAAACGAAGTCAAAATTCCAATAACCTTACACAATCCTTCTTATGTAGATGGTTACATTCGTTATCTTAACTCTATTATCTTAAAGGCCGCAGAAAGCTCCGTCCCATTATTAAAAGGGAATATTAACAATTTTTCGATCTCCCCTAACACTTTGCAAATAATAAAAATTAAAAATTATTATAGGAAACTTTATCAGAGATATCATAATGAAAATATGTATATATTAAAGGTACATCAGACGGTTTCGAGATAAAGTTCGTACAAAAGCTAATATATAGTACGGCAAAAAAGGTTATATCGGTCGACGCTTAAAAAGTAATTAGGAAACCGGCTTTAAAGCTAATTTAATAGGTGTAAATAAGAATTAGGCAAATTGCAAATTCTTCGCACCCTTTGATCGGCCCTGGAAGGTCTAAACGTCGTTAGAAAGGCTACGATCGGCGTTTTAAATAAGGTTATGAACGATAACATTGTAGGATTAATACGAACGGGGCTATAAGTAGCGGAGGTACGAAGAATATAAAAAATCTTACATCTACCGATCTTCTAACTTCCCTACAGCCGGTCCGATACATTGGACAGTGTAGGGGTAAAGTTCAGGCGAATGGCAATGGTCGGTAGTAAAAAAAAGCTAATAACGTCGATCGCAATAATGACGATAGGGAAACGGCTTTAAGGCATAGACGAGTTTAAGCATTTTAAAGACATCGCGAGTTGAAAATTTTCGTTAGGGATACAGCATACCATTCTATATAGACGATTGAGTGTTACGTCGTTTAAAAGGAAATAGTCCCACTTGATTTCCTCGAAGAAGGGGATTTTTCGTTAAATCGCATCTAAATCGGCGAAACGGACGTTGCAAATTTGCGAAAATTTTGCACATTTCTCCCCACCCCTAAAATAGGTCTTCTTCCGGCCGAAGAAACTCCGCTACTATTCTATATAGAGAATCGGTATATAGAAGTAAAATTTTTCACTATATGATAAGGTGGAAAAAAGTCGAATACCTTTAGACGGTCGGACGAATAATTAGACGGCTATTAAAAAAACTTGAAAAAAGGGATGATTTGCAAAACTTTCAACCCCTTTTAAAACCGACTTTATCCGAGACCCGGGTGATAGATAGGGGGATGATATTTATGACGGAAAATGTTCGTTAGGACATTTAGAAACTTTTGTCGGGACAGATTTTCGATTTAGGCCTCGATTTTTTTTTTATATCGTCCTAAGTGAAAAAAGTCGGATTTTTGGCCGATTTTCAACCCTTAAATACTGCGCGGGGGTTGAACACAGGGGTATGTATATATATGCGTTAAAATCTCCCTAAGCGACTTATCCAAACGCGCGATTCTGCGACCGGTGTCATAACACTTTACTCGGAAAATCGCACCGGTTTCAACTCCAATTTGTGGTATAAGGGATGATGGAATTTAAGGGTAGTTTTAGTCTAGATTTGTAGCGACAATTCGGATGAAGATTTTTTACTAAGAACTTTCTCGCATCCGACGTATATTCTAAGTTATTAAGCTTGTTAGAGAATAGGTGAAATTGTTGATAGTATATATAACTAGGGGCTACCCATGGACCGGTATCGATGGGAGGGGCTCAATACGAGTAAAACAAAAAAAGTTTCATCCAAATCCAACTAAAATTCGCCGAGTTATCCACGAATATCCAAACCTATGTACTTGATCTGCTAAAAAGCGCCCCAAACGCTTTTTTTGCATACCTAAAACATTGCAGGCGCCGCCGGATACGCAAAAACTTGCTCTCATTAGTTAGGAAAAATTTTCAGGAAGAAATCATAACTTAAACTTTGCAGGCGCATGTTATGTTTGCTACCCTAGGTGGGGGGTGCCCTTTTAGGTCTACGCAAGTGGGAAGCTGTTAGGGTTTAATGAAGTATAACTTTTAAAAAATATTGTTCAATCATATATATATATATATTTATATATATAATGTATATTCATTTATTTTATGTAAAAAAAAAAGATCGATCAAATAATATTTTTCCGAAATTAACTTTTATTATAGAACGTATAACGTCGAAATGACGTCACATTGCAGCTGTTGAAAATTAAGCCACTACCACGACTATAAAACGTTATTTTTATAAGCACGTGTTATATATATATTTTAAAAATATTGTTAAATCATATACTTTCATATCCTTACATTTGCAAAAGTTTTACTACATATGCCGGAAAAACATTCGCAAAAAGCACACAATTATTGACGTATACATACAATATATCTACACACACACACAAAAACATTTATATATATATATATATATAATGTATATTCATTTAGTTTATTTAAAAAGAAAAGATCGATCAAATAATATTTTTCTCAAATTATTTTTTGCTATAGAACTTCGAAATGACGTTATACTGCTGGTGTTGAAAAAAAATTAAAAATAGAAGTAATTATTTAAAATAAAAAGCGGGAAAAATATTATCGATAGATATATAAAATTGAAAATTTTTCCAACATTATAAAATGAAATAAAAATTTAAGTAGATTGTGCTACACACACACACACACACACACACACACACACACACACATATATATATATATATATATATATATAAAAGATAGGTTGCTTAAAAACATTTAATCATCGAAAAAAATAACCACTAAAATCAAAATTATAACGTCAATAAGTATAATTAAAATATATAATCTTATTAAATGATTAAAATAAATATATATTAAAAATATTTAAATTAAATATAAAAGATGTTTCTATAAATTAATTAAATTTAAAATTATCTAATTGAAAAAATGTTATTCTTATATTTTAATCGATACTAATTTTCCCGCTTTTTTTTAAACACTCCCGCCTATTTCCAATCGCAGTTTTCAGTTACTCGCTAGTGTTTATTCTACATTGTAACTGTTCACTTACAGATTTTTGTGAAATACACTGTTTCGTTTCAAATAGTCAAGTAAGTATTTCATTTTTCCTATTTATTTACATATATATTGTATAATTCCTATTTCTCTTACAATATTTGTTTCTTTTTATTACAGTTTGTACTTTTAAAAATTTACAAAATTTTAATTGTTACGAAAAATTCTATAATGATGAATATTATCAATATTTTTCTTCTCATTAATTTCGGAACGAACTATATTTTTAATAAAATTTACCATATCTTTATGCTTTTTAAAATTGTATGTTTATCTATGTGTATAAACAAATCTATACTAATGATTAATAATGAAAAACCAAAAATATATTTCACATACTCTTTAAATATATAATGTTATATAAATACACATATATCAATAGAACATGTAAGTACAAGTGTACTTAAATTAGTATGTTTCTATAAATTAATTACGCTTTAACTGATCTAATTGAAAAAGTTTCTAATTTGGTATTTTAATTAACACAAATTTTCCCGCTTTTTTTTTAATCAGTCCCGCTAATTCCACTTTCAGTTTCTATAAGTCATTATGTAGGATTAATTTATGTCTGTTTATTAATTTTTACAATTTTTCTTTAATTCTTTAACACAATTAACATAACTTTTTTAATTGTTTAATTAGATCGAAAATATGGATACTCAAAACGTAACTGTAAGTAACACATAATTCCTATAACTTACACAATACAATAATTACTACATAACACACGCACAAAAAAAAAAATATATATATCTATTACATACATATATATATAGATATATCGTTCCATTTTCATTTTTAAAATATTGTAAGTGTTCGTGCTATCGTTCGTGTTGTCCATGTTCGCGTTTTCAATTCGTTTCAATTAGTACGCGTGTGTGCGGTAGTTGTTCTCGTGTGTGTCACGCGAGTGCGATTGTTGACTCTTTGTCGTTAGCACGTGTGTGTTCCCACTGCGTGCGACATCAATTGTAAATAATATAATCGGGTATGGCTACTGGCCGTCCCCCTCCAGCGTATACTCGTAGTGATAAGTCCGTTATCTCCAAGTTCCAAGCGGAAACCGGTTATTCGGAAGATAACAACGTAATAAACAATGCTGCCTCGGCAAGTAATGATAATAGTAATATATCGTCCGTGACCGCTGATATATCAGGTAACAAAGCTTCTATTAATAAAATCGCTCCGATTAAATTAATGAAAGGAAAAATTAATAAAGGCCCGGCATGGCAAATTGTAGATTATACGAAAAGGAAAAGGCAACGAGATATAAATCCTCTCTCTCCAGAACCTAATCATAAAATTAAAATGTTCACAGACAGTAAAATTAAAGCTTTCGATTTTAACCAAACAACTAGTAACCCACTAACTAGTAATCGCTACTCTTGCTTGCAAACTGATAATAATGCCAACGAAGATGAGGGAGACAACATAGTAGTTGATAAAGATAACCTAATTACAAAAACCACTACAATTCAATCTTTCCCACAGTCGCCGCCACCTATATATGTAGATGGGGTTGTTGATTACAATGCTATGTTAAATGATATGAAAGATGTAATAACTGGTGAATCATTCTATACTAAAACTCTTCCGAACAACAGAGTAAAAATAATGGCTAAAGACTCTAATTCTTACAGATGTCTCTGTCACTTCTTAAATGAAAAACAGGCTTATCGATATACCCATCAACCTAAAAGTGAAAGGGCATTTAAAGTGGTTATTAGAGGCCTCCATCATTCTATAAATCTTGAAGATATAAAACAAGCTCTAAGTCAATATAACCACAAAGTGAGGAATGCAATAAACATAAGACACAGAACTTCAAAAAATCCATTACCATTGTTCTTTATTGACCTGGAACCTGCTGAAAACAATAAGGACATATACCAACTAAAATATCTACTCAATGTTAGAATTCAAGTTGAGCCACCAAGAAAAACAAACTTGATACCACAATGCACAAGATGCCAACAATATGGTCACACTAAAAACTACTGTTTTCTGCCATTTGTGTGTGTGAAATGTGGCGAAGGACATGATTCCAAATCTTGCAGCAGAAAAAGAGAAACACCTGCTACTTGCGCTTTATGTGGGGGAAATCACCCAGCAAACTATAAAGGTTGTGAAGTTTATAAAACTCTTTTGAAGAAAAAAAATAACTATGGAGAGAGAGAAAGATCCCAAAAACGTATTACACAATATATATCTGAAAAGCAACCTCAACACACCGCTTCATATGAAGAAGCAATTATGACTCAATCTACTGAAGCAAAGCGATCATACGCGCATGTAACATCTGGAAAAATCCCAGCAGACGAAAGTAGAAACATAGAAACCTTGCTAAGTACATTTTTATCTCGCTTTGAAAACATGTTTACTCAACTAATAAGTCAAAATAATGCAATCGTCAACATGTTGACACAGGTAATAACAAAGTTAATAAAATGAACTCCAAATTTTTGAAAATTGCCCAATGGAATGCAAACGGTATAACAAACCACATCCAAGATATAACCTATTACCTAAGAAGGGAAAAAATCGATGTACTCCTAATATCAGAAGCTCGGCTCACTAATAAAAGCTATATTCACATCCCTAACTACATATGTTATAATACTCTACATCCTTCCGGCAAAGCTCATGGAGGTAGTGCCATAATAATTAGGGAACAAATAAAACATCATGAAAGTAGTAAATATATTACTGCTGAGATACAGGCCACTGTGATAGTTGTTGAACAGTTGAAAAACTCTTTGACAATAGCAGCAGTATACTGCCCCCCTAGACATAAAATTGAATCCAATTTTAGCAACCTGCTGTCAACATTAGGACCAAAATTCATAGTTGGCGGCGATTTCAATGCAAAACATATACACTATGGCTCCAGAGTAACAACTGCAAGGGGAAATAAATTATATAAAGCAGCTATAGGCCACAACTGCAGCTTTCTCTCAACAGGAGAACCAACATACTGGCCATCAGATATAAACCGCACTCCTGACTTATTAGACTTATTTTTGGTTAAAGGAATACCTATGAACCAAATGTCTGTCGCTTCAAGCTATGACCTCATCTTCTCGGATCACACACCAATAATAGCAATTATGGGTACGGAAATAATAAATAAACAAAAAACAAAAATGCTTCACAACAAAAAAACAGATTGGGATTGGTATAGAAGACTCCTGGAAGAACAAACTGATTTGTCGGTCCATCTAAAAACACCATGCCAGATAGAACGCGCAGTTAAAAAATTTACAGAGCAGCTCCAAACGGCCGCTGCAAACTCAACTCCAGATGAGGCAAACAATTACAAGAGTAGCTATCCTAAATACATACAAGATCTCATAGCTCAGAAAAGAAGAATACGAATTCAGTGGCAACTAAACAGGAACCCTGAAAGCAAACACCACTTAAATGTCCTGACCAAAAGAGTAAGGAACGCACTTCTTGATTTAAAAAACGAAGAATTCAGTGCTTACATATCTAAATTAACGCCTACATCTGAAACTGGGTACAATTTATGGAAAGCAACAAAAAAATTTAATAGACCAGTAAGATGTAGTCAACCACTGAAACAGGATGACGGTCAGTGGGCGAGAACTGCTAAACAAAAGGCAAACACTCTAGCAAAATACCTAGCTGGTGTATTTAATGTTTCCAACACTACAATAAAACTGTGCGAATCCCAGCCTAAACAAGATGCAACAAAAATTAAAATGTTTTCTCCTCAAGAAGTGCACAAGCACATAAAATTACTGAACAATAGAAAATCCCCAGGTTTTGACCTGATAACATCGAGAATGTTGAAAGAGTTACCTAAAAGATCAATAATGCTACTAACATATATATACAATGCCATTGTTAGAACAGCACACTTTCCAGCTCAGTGGAAGTTCTCAGAAATAATTATGATACTGAAACCTGGAAAGGATGGCACTAAGCCTACATCCTATAGACCCATTTCACTACTTTCAACCCTTGGCAAACTACTAGAGAAATTGATACTAAATCGATTAAATAAAATTGTTGAGGAAAAAAAAGTAATTCCAGAACATCAATTTGGCTTCAGAAGTTCACATTCTACTGAACAGCAAGTACACAGAGTTGTGGAAACAATTGAAGAAGGAATTGAGAATAAAAAATATAATGAAGCAATTTTTATTGATATCTCTAAAGCCTTTGACAAAATATGGCATAAAGGTCTATTATATAAAATTAGAAAGATTTTCCCGGAAAAATATTATCAATTATTGCAATCTTACCTGACAGACAGGCTGTTTCATGTCAAGTATGACGATGAGCATTCGGAAATATACCCTATACACGCTGGTGTGCCGCAGGGCAGTGTATTGGGGCCCCTCTTATATTCTATCTATACTGCCGACTTACCAACTGATGAACATGTACAAGTAGCAACATTTGCAGATGACACGATGTTAATTGCATCAGATGAAGATGCTAATAAGGCTGTTGCCATTTTACAGGCAAACTTAAATACCATACTTAAATGGACACAAAAGTGGGACCTCCAAATAAATCCTGAAAAATGTACACACGTCTCATTCTCCAATAGAAAGGTTCATAATAAACAATTAATGTTAAATAATATACTGGTACCGAGAAGCAAAGGGACGAAATACCTTGGTGTACATTTGGATTCCACTCTAAATTGGAAGATTCATATACAGAAGAAGAGGAAGGAATTGGACTTAAAGCTGAGAAACCTATACTGGCTTATAGGATATCAGTCGCAGCTGTCACTACAAAACAAGCTGTTAATATATAATACCATGCTGAAACCAATATGGACCTACGCTGCACCGCTGTGGGGATGCGCGAAACCATCGAATCGGATGATCATCCAACGGTTCCAGAACAAAGCCCTCAGATTGATATACCGTATGCCGTGGTACGTTACCAATGAACTGATCCATCGAGATTTAGGGATTCATACCATTGACGAGGTCATTAATAGACGAACTCAAAGTCACATGGTGCGTCTGTATGGACACCCCAATCAGCTAGCGGCAGCGATCCCGAACAAACCAGTGACAAGACGTCTCAAGAGGATCAAAATTCAAGATAGTGTAAACAAATAGGGTAGAACACACCAATGGGTGTGCTCCCCATACACGAGTCTCTTTTCAAACATTTGTTGATAGCTTTATCAAGCTAGGTACAAATTGGCAATAAAAAGAAGAAAAAAAAAAAAAAAAAAAAAAAATGAATACGATATATTGAACAGAACAAAAGTTCCATCTATAACTTTGTAACATAATAAAATTTTTATTAAACAATTAAGTTTCAAAATCTATCAACTCCATCTACTTATTTCAAACATTGTACACATGTTTTCTAATGTGTTCAATATCGTAATCTATAAAGGTAAACCAGAGAAAATATTAAACATTTCATTTAAAACTCTATATTTCGTTTCATTTTTCGAAAATTAGTCATATATAAATTTTACGTATACACATTTTTCAAATTATTCATCAACAATTTCAAACTTTCAAATCTACAAATGTATGACATTAATTAAAATCCGATATTATAATAAATTTAAAAAAATTAAAACCACATTCTTTTAAAAAAAATTCATTATGCAACATCAACTTATGTTATATATATATATATATATATATATACATACATACACCTATATAAAATACTAATAATATTACACTTGTTTCGTTTTTATTTAGATGGAAAATACCAACACGATTAATACCGTAAGTGGCACATATAATTATTCATTTTTCGAAAATTATTCATGTATAAACTTTTCAACTTATTCATAAACAATTTCAAATTTTCCGATCTATAAATGTATCGATATTTTAATAATTTTTAATTAAAACCACTTTCTTCGAAAAATTCATTATGCAACATCAACTTATGTTTTATTTATATATATATAAACACTATAAATATTACACATTTTTTCGTTTTTGTTTTAGATCGAAAATACTAACATACATAATACCGTAAGTAGAACACATAATTATTATAACTTACATTTCTTACATATATAAATATTTATTTATTGAAAATGTAACAATTCCAAGTATTTATGTTAACCATTTCGAAAGTAACACATTTTATTTTTTATAATGCAACAGACACGTCCAACAAACCAACATGTGTACCGGAAACATAAAAATTTCGGATATAAAAATCATTATGTAAGTTTATTAAATTATTTATTATATATCTACATTAATCATAATCATTTATTCCAACGATAGGTTATTGAGAACTTTTATAATAGAGAATTTTATATATATATATATATGTCCCCCTGGGGGTACCATGTACTCTCAGGGGACCAGAGCTCTAACCGGTACGGGGCGCGTCCATAGGTGGCGGATAGTGGAATGGCCTGCAAGATATGTAGGTTAGCTGCGAATAAGACGTTAGTCAAATAAGCAGTCGCGGACCAAGAGCGGCTACTGGTGGAAAGCCTCAGGCAGGTGACTCCAGTAGTGACAGGGTAAGAGACACGAGGATGCAGATGGGCAGCTTGAGGACCTGCCCACAAAAAATCTGCAAAAATCCTATGACTGTCTCTCCCTCGGCGGGTATAGGTCGCCGTAAAAACCTTAAATCGTTACCTCCTCAGTAACAACCCGCTGCCTTGCGGTTAGGGTTTTTACCCAAAGGCTAAGGGAGACAACCCTGAAAATAAACAAACCCGCTGCCTTGCGGTTAGGATATTTATCCAAAGGCTAAGGGAGAAAACCCCGACAGAAAATCCGCTGGAAGGCAACGGAAAACCACCAGTGTATCTTTCCAAGAACAATTATGAATTCTAGAATATGTAATAACGTTGTGCCATGCGGTCCGACTAGCAATCGGCGCTGCTCGAGGTCCGGGCTCGAGAGTGTTAAATTAGCGACTGGCCACGATGATGTAGGAAACCAGGCATTACGTGGAAATTATGTTACTGGAATAAACATATGGAAAACTATACAAGTCGGAACATGGAATGTCCAAGGTCTGCTTGATGCAGGAAAACTCGCCATCGTTGAACGCGAGATATCCGGTTTTACTTTAGTTGGAATATCAGAAACTCACTGGAAAGGAAGAGGATGTTTCGTAAGCAATAATAACGTAATATACCATTCTGGTCATGAAACTCAACATAGGAATGGAGTAGCCATCATAATAAATAAGAATATACGCGACAAAGTGATTGGATACGAAATGGTGAACGACAGAATAATAGCCATTAAGATAAAAGCAAAACCTGTAAATGTGAACATTATACAAATATATGCGCCAACTAGTGACTCAGATAAAGAAACCATAAACAAATTTTATGCTATACTTGAAAAAACGATGCGAAAGATACCATCCCGAGAAATGACAATTGTGATTGGCGATTTTAATGCAAAAATCGGAGTAACAACTCACGAACCTGAAGAACTACGTCATGTTGTGGGCAAATTTGGACTCGGTGTCAGAAATGAGCGAGATGATCAACTGATTAATTTCTGCGCAAGCACAAAAATGTTTATATGCAACTCGGGTTTCAAGCAACATCCTAGACGACTTTATACGTGGAAATCTCCAGGGGATAGATATAGAAATCAAATTGACTATATATTGGTAAATGAAAGGTGGAAATCATCAATAAAGGATACAAAAACATATCCAGGAAAAGACTGTGGCAGTGATCATCAAATGTTAGTCGCAAAAATAAAAATAAAACTACAGAAGTTTAAAATGAAGTACAACATTCGTAACATAATTTCACGATGCTCGGACCGAGCCAACGAATAATATATATATATATATATATATTTATTTATTTTTTTTTTTTTTTATCTATAATTACATGAATACATGATAAAATTGTGAACTTTTAGTAACCTGCTATACAGCTTATGGTTACCGGTAGTGGTTATTTATAAATATGCTTCATCTTAAACACATTGTATACAAATGTTGGAAATTGTTCCAATAGAACAATTTCATTAAACTGCAATGAGCAGTCTATATTGTATTGTAGTCTTAATTCATTATATTTTGGGCAAGTATATATTATATGTAAACAGTTTCTGTTACGTTATTATTACAGTTACCGCATATGTTGCTTTTAATTATCTTTAATTTATGCAAGTAATAACCAATAGAACCATGTCCTGTAAGAATTTGGCTCATATAGTAATTTACATTAAAATTTTTATCTTTAAAGCGAGTTGTAATATTTGGAAAAAAACTTTTAATTAATTTATCATTAGGTACTTGATCATATCTGGATTTAAATTCTGCAAAAATTTGATCATTAATTACTTTAAGGTTATTGTTATTTAAATTTCCGTGTTGAGTTTTACTTTTAAAAATGAGTGATCTTTTCTTAATGTATAAATCCATTGGCAATACACGTGCAAGAACTAGTAAGGAAATATTAGACGTAGTTATATACGATGATGTTACATCTATGAGAAATTTTCTGCAGTTTGAATTAATATTACAAATTGATTTTTTACTTAAATTGTGATAGTATACACTGGAGCAATACGAATATAACGACTGAATTAGTCCTTTATATAGAACTAATTTTGTTTTATACTTTAATCCCCACAGTTTTCCTCCAAGTGACTTAAAAATGTAATAATATTTATTAACTTTATTGTTTATATGCTCAATGTGTTTAGAATACGTTAATTTATTATCAATTATAAAACCTAGATATTTTATAGATATAGCAGGGTTGAAGTTACAATTGTTAATCTTAATATTATCATATATTACTTGCTCATATGGAAGTCTACGTCGCGACACTACCATAATTTGCGATTTATTAATTTCAAATTTTAAATTTAACGAGTCGACTATTAAACTAAGCTTGTTTACAATAGTATTACATCTATTTGTATGAACAAAAATATCAACTTTGCCTGTTATAGGAATATTATAGATGAGTAATAAATCATCAGCATAACTATACAATCTTAAATTATTATCTATATTACGCATGTTACAATGTATTATTGAGTGATTTTAACGCAAGATCAGACATAATGGAAAGTAAAAACGTTTACCGTAACCAAAGAAATACTCAATTTGAGAATTTTATTTATTCAAGTGATTTGATTATTAAGAATAATTATAATGTACATACTTTCGCAAATCATAATGGGCAAAGTTTAATTGATTATATTATGGTTAATAATAATTTTAAGTTCACTATGTCTAGTGTTACTGTAAAAAATTTTCATTTAAGTGATCATAAAAATCTTAGTATAGATATTCATAATTCGAGTATTGTCAACAACATAAAACTATCTGTAACGAATGTGGACAAATTTATTAATAATTTAGATCATGAATTAATGATAAATTATGAAGCTAAACTTAAATTAGCTAACTCTGGTAATATAACCAATGATATTGCTGAAAAAATAACTGAAACTTTAACTGCTTGTGTTCATAATTCTAAAGTGAACGTAACTAAAAATAATAATTCCTGGTGGAATGATCATTTGGAATACATTAAAGTAATTGTTAAGAAATTTCATAAAATTAAACGTAAAAATATCATATTTCAATTAACATACAAAATATTATTAAGAATATATAGGAAAGAAATTAACTTTTATAAACAACTCGCTTGGAGGAATCTATGTAGTTCCTCCAGAACATGGGGCAAACCATATAAAATTTTAACGAGAACATCTTCTTTCCAATTTCCGGACTTAACTGTAAATAATACTTCTGTGTCTTTCAATGAAGACAAAATGAATTTATTATTGAAATCTTTTTTTATGTTTGACAAACCTAACTCGATCTCCTTGTGTAAATTGAACGATAATAATAAGTGTACGCTATATTCCATTACATACGGCGAACTTAAAAATATAATTACAAAATTAAATAATAAGAAATGCCCATCTGAAGATGGCATCACAAATAAGATTATTAAAATCGTTTTCTTTTATTATCCAAATTTACTTCTATTACTTTATAACAAATTATTAGAATTTCAAATATTTCCTCAAAGCTGGAAATGTGCAAATTTAATTATGTTAAATAAGCCGAATAAAGACGCAAGCAAAATTAATGGTTATAGACCAATTTGTTTACTGAACATGTTAAGTAAAATTTATGAAAAAATCATACTTAAATTTTTAAGTTTGGAAATTGAAAATTCGGCATTACTTGATCCGTATCAATATGGCTTCAGAAAACATTTTTCTACCGAACTTGCAGTTCACGACGTCAATAATAATTTATTTAATAATATTCAACGTAAAAACATTTCTATAGTAATTTCTTTTGATATCGAAGGTGCTTTTAATAATTGCAATCGTCAAGTTATCATAGATACTTTAATTTCTAATAACTTTAGTTCCAATATTATAAAGTTGATATACAATTATTTATCAAACAGAAAGGTTAAATGGATCTATCAAGATGTAACTATCACTGTTGATAATAATCATGGCGTTCCACAAGGGTCAGTCCTAGGACCGATCTTATGGAACATACTCTACTCAATAATATATATATATATATAATAAAAAAACTGTAATGTTTGTGAATATTTTCATTATAATTACTGCATTGGACTAATTTTATCATATATAAACAGGGTATAAATTTTTCTCTGCCTACAACATTTAGTAATGTGGTAATTTCGTTTTACAAAAATAATAAGCAACATATATAATACTCTAATAACGTACTTTAGTACATTAACATCCTGTTACAAAAGTTACAGTCATTCCAATACATTTATTGAATTTGTAATATTAACAACATTTATTTGCTTTTTCAAATTATTCTTTTCTTACGAAACTTTATACGATTCGATTTTTTTTAAATGCATTCTCATGAATTGACAAATAGACTTTTAAATTAATATTAATCAAAAATGGTCCTACTTTGTGAACTTCTTAAAAAAATTATATACAAAACGTACACATCATATATATTAAAACATAACAATTTTTTCTATTATAACATTTATTTGCAGGAAAATAATCGTACAAAACAGAAGATTAATGATCTGTATAAACAGATAAATATTTTGAAAAAAGTAAGTTTTTAAATGATTATTATCTATATTTAATAATTTTTTAATTTTTATTTTTTACAGATACAACTTTCATATGTAGTTTAATAATTGAAATACATTCAACGTACTCAAAATCACATCCATTAATAGTCATTAAAACTCTACTCTATCTTTTACAATCAATTCCGATGAACGTCTAAATATGATTGAATCAGCTACTTAATTAATATTTCTATGTCCAATCGAAAACAAATAACATCAGCGACACGCAATGATTAATCAACTACAATTAACATATGAATTAAATAATTTTCACATTACTAACATATACTTATTAAACATTTTCAAATCGTGCAATGTAAAAGTAATTTTAGTTTTTGCATCTTGAACATATTCGTTGATTTTTTTACTATCATTATAAATATTTTAATACCACTTATACCTCCAAATAATACGATAATGTTTTAAATATAAATAACAAATTGTTAATATTTCAAATTTAATATTTCAAATGATTTAATCATGTATTATACATTATATATACATAATGTCATGTAATAATTACATTTTGTCTTTATTTTTATTAGGATAAAAATGAACACATTATTACTTCAGAAAAAAAAATAACGTAAGTACATTTACAAATATTTTAATTGATACACTAACACATCTATATCTAACTAACATATATATAAAACTGTAGTGTCTGTCTAGATTTTGCGAATATTTTCATTATAATCAATCTATTTATCAGTTTTTACTACACATGAACAGAAAATCAATTTTTAAATATTTTTCTCTACCACTTTCGATTTAAATGACAAACTATTACAGCAATATTTATGAAATTCGCAAAACTTACACCTTATAATTTTGTAACAATTGTTGAATACTCATATTTGATATTTTATAACGAACAACGTAATTATTTTCTAAATACAGAAAAAAACAGTGATTTTGACAAAAAAAAAGTAATATTTAAAAAAAACAAATAACTACACATGATATAAATCTCACTTTTTATCTATCATTAACTGAATGTTTTTTAATCATATTTTCTTAGAGGAATTAACAATACAAGTTGAAAAACTTAAATCATCGTCCGATGAAAAAGATAAAGTAATATTTTAATAGTATATATTTATTAAAATCTTTTATATACACATACATATCAAAATATGAAACTATTACACGTTCAAAATTTTATTTTCAGACTATACAAATACTTAGAACACAAGTTAGTCACTTAACTGACATTCAAACAAAAATTTTAATGAATCAATTAAAAGTAAGAATAATAATATTTCAATTAGTTTTTATTACTTACATAAATAAACTATTGCATGCTATCAATTAAATACATATTACACGCATATTTATATGTACCTTTTTTTTTCATTTGTTTCATTCAGATAACATAACGATTCGTTAAAATTTGAAATTTCCGTATAACATTAAAATTGTAAAAACAATATATATATATTTATATATATATATATATATATATATTATAACATGTATTTTACTTGTTATATAAATATTTATTTTATAATTATTTTTATCAAAAATATTTAATGTTAAGTGTATTTAGAAATAAAATTTTTTCTTTATTATTTTATAGTTTAATTTATGTAAAATATATGTGTATTCAGAAATAGTTTTTTCTTTATTATTTTATAGTTTCATTGATTTCTACATTAACGTTCAAATTTTAAATTTCGTTCACTTGAATATTCTCGTTATTTTTTTCATTGCCTATCATTTAAAATTAATCAAATACAATTATCCTTTAGTTAACCAAAGTTTACATTAAAATTTTATTTTAATTGAATCACATATAATCCACGTACATTTCTTTGATCAAATAATCAATCACTTCAACCGATATTTAAACATAAATTATGTATAAATAATGATTACAACGCATTATAATATACCTGTTCTCCTTCATAATGATACATTTTCACTCTCTTTTCAAATCGCACTTTTCTTCGATGTTTAAATAGGCTCTGCGTTAAGAAGCTACATAACTTCACGCGC
This sequence comes from Coronaproctus castanopsis, assembly GCA_032883995.1. Taxonomy (NCBI): domain Eukaryota; kingdom Metazoa; phylum Arthropoda; class Insecta; order Hemiptera; family Monophlebidae; genus Coronaproctus; species Coronaproctus castanopsis. The sequence continues at coordinate 60,723,598 of CM065052.1, forward strand.
TGCAAATAAATTAGTTAAAAGACGACTGTTACAAGAAAAAAATGCTCATTACAACGCGTTTCTCAGTAATATACCACAAATGAATAATCAGCTATGGAAAGTAAACAAATATTTTTCCCGGAGACAAACAAACTTGCCTCCTATTAAAAAACCTGGAAGTGTCGATATAGTAGCGTACTCAAACGAAGATAAAGCTGAGCTTATAGCAGAACACTTTCAGAATATACATGAACAGAACAAAGCAATGTCCACACGATACCACGAACGGAAATTAAAACAAACAATAAATACATTTTTAACAAATAACGTACCTGCATTAAACTATGCTGACTTAACCTCACCGAAAGAGGTCAAGAACTGCATTAGATCATTAAGAAATACATACTCTACCGGACACGATAAAATTAGTGTAAAAATGATTAAAAATTTATCTCGTAAAGGTGTAGTTGCTCTCACAGTGTTATTTAATTCCTGCATTCGTTTGTGCTACTATCCTCTGTCGTGGAGACTGTCCTTAATTGTACCTCTTCCTAAACCTGGCAAGGAATGCTTCCTTGATGAAAAATATACGACCTGTTAGCCTGCTCAGTAACATTAGCAAAATTTTTGAGAAAATATTACTCATTAGATTTAGAAAACATAGCGATTTAAATGGTATTCTTAATAAGTTCCAATTCGGCTTTCGACCGAATTTAAACACTACCACGCAGCTAGTAAAAATTTGTGATCTGATTACTGATAATTTTAATAAAAATAAGCACACTGGGCTAGCACTGCTAGACATTGAAAAAGCTTTCGACACTACTTGGCACGATGGAATTCTGTATAAATTAATAAAATATGGTTTTCCATATCAACTAGTTTCCATGACTAAAGCATATTTACATAACAGGAAATTTTATGTGAAAATTAAAAATCAAAATTCTAAAGTCAGATATGCATCGGCAGGAGTACCTCAGGGCAGCATCCTTGGTCCATTCTTGTTTATTATTTACATAAATGATATTAGTACAATTAAAAAAGTTGATGTTAATTTATATGCTGATGATACTGCTCTGCTGACGTCATCATACCGTATTGATACGATTAGCAACAGATTAACTACTGCAATTAACAAACTGTCCAAATACTTTCATAAGTGGTGAAAATTAAAATTAATGATAGTAAAACAGAGACTATTATTTTCACAAAGCGTAAACCCGCTATAAATGACTTTGTTCGAATTCATAATGAGTACTTAGACTGGAAATCTAAAGTAAATTATCTCGGTGTAACACTAGATAGTAAGCTAACTTTTACTAAACATATTAACGAGTGTATCTACAGAGGACATAGAAAAAATGAGTGTACTGTTTCCAATATTTAACAGGAAATCTACGCTATCACCGGTGAACAAGCTTTTGATTTATAATCAGGTAATTCAACCTAAAATTCTTTATGCTAGTCTTGTATGGTCGAACACCTGCCTAAGTAATATAAACAAATTACAACGATTACAAAATCATTGCCTAAGAATAGTGTTGAACAAATCCACATACACGCCCATTAAAACAATGCATGACATTTTAAACTATCCTTATATTCAAGAAATAATAAAAAACAGGACCTTAAAATTCTTTAATGCATGCCGCATGTCTGCTGACCGAAATGTCAATGAAATTGGAAACTACGATTATCAGTCTCTACGACACAGGTATAAAAAATATAAACATAGACGAATTAAACATATCCTATTAGGGTAGCATTTAAAATTCAATGATATTATAGATAATTTTATTTGATATATTTTTTATATTTTTCGTTTTTCTCTTTAAATTTTATAAATTATTTTAATCATTGTGTTTAAAATTTACTTATGAATCGTTGCAGGTTTTTTGCGTAATTTTTCCTGTAAATTTCATTAAGCAATGAATGTTTATAACTATCACTCGTGTATATTTTTAAAAATTATTATTAAGTTTATCGGTTAAGGAATTTTTTATATTTCGGAACGATAGAACGGTATATTATAAGTTATTATTTTCTTGTAAAATTTAATCAATCAAAATATACTTTTCTTCTTTATGTTTTTTTTTTCAATATGATAAATTTGACAGCAATAAACAGCTATATTATATACACGCATCAATTTTTTAGAAAGAGGAAATCAGTCAATGAACGTGTAAAAACAAGAATGGAATTCATGATAGAGCTGCATAAACAGTTGGTAACGGCAACCTCGAGAAGAACACCTATACAAGCATTCACCAATTGCAAGATAAAGTTCTTCCGTTTCTTCGGGGTTAAGTAATGTCAAATATTAATATTATTCGCAACGAACGAAGACGTCGCATAAAGCTGTAATATTATCCTTAGATGATGATGATGATGTTGATAGCGATTGAGATAATAGCTGTTTTTGCTATGTAGAGTTTCGTCCTATTCTGTCGAGCGTAACTAAGTTTCCATTGCTCAACTAGATCTGCTACTTTAACAGTATCCAATGTTAAATCTATTACACATTTTTGTTGTTATCTTTGAAAGGTATACTTATTCTACACACGCGCGTGCGCGCGCACACACACACATATATATATATTACATTTTTTTATTTGTTATAATTATGTCATTCTTATTATTTTTGCATGTTTTTCATTATACATATGTGTAAAGTTTTTGTGAATTTTTTAAATGTTTGTATACAAAATAATAATAATAAAGAAATTTATAAAATGATTTTTAAAAAAAAAATTTGAATAGTGTTCCATAGGTTGGCTACAGAGGTAACAAGCTCCGATACTCGCGTGCTCTTTCCTAATTATCGTGTATTGAGACTCCTTAATTTGTATGTGAATTATTCAAAAGGCGACCGCGACTATTGTAATAGTTAAAAAATAATAATAGACAAAAATAATTTAATTATTAAATTTTTTATCATTTGGTTATTAAATTTCATTATAAGTTGCCGATCAGGAAGTGGGATTTTAATTTCATTCAAAATTGCTGAAGACGGCGTGGATTATTACATTTTGTTATTATATTTATGTATGTATGTGTGTGCGTGCGTGTGTGTATTAATAATATGTATGCGTGTTTGCGAATATAATGTACTATTTTATTTATTTATTTAGCGTCTGGACCACTGTTGTAAAGTATTTTTCTCAGCTACACAAATGAGAACGTTCCCGCGGTTTCCTTCATTTTATGTGATTTTCCCGCCACCATAAGTAGCAGCCATAAACGAAAATAAGAGATAAGGAAACCGTGGAATGTAAAGAAAGAAACCGTTAAGATGTTAAAGGTTATTTAATTTTTAAGGTTATTGCTAGATGATTGATCGTTTGTAAACGTCGTTTAATTTTTAGAACTGTTTTTGTTCATATTGTATTTTAATAATAATAACGTAAAAACGTTTATTTTATTATTTATTAATTATAAAATTTTTAATTAACCATGTCAATAATCATAACTAAAGGTATGAAAGGGGGGAAATGTATTTTTCATAATAATTTTAAATATCACTTACAGCGTGAACGATGTACAGATTCGTATTTATCGTGGAGATGTGTTTATCGCACATGTAATATCGGATTGAGAACGAATCTTGACATAACCGAAATATTGTGGATTAGTGATAGGCCACACAGACACGAAATGTTAACTGAATACAAGCTGACCAACAATCCGTTCCTAACCTGGAATACAGACGCTGTTTAATTTTGATTGGGATTAGACTTATAGGGGGGTCACACTCGCTTTGACACGATGCCTTTAACGGGTTTATGCAGTATTTTTCAAGGAAAACTTTCCCAAAGCTTCTCCACTGCACCCTGATACTCATGATTCGCGGTTGCTTATTCGTCAATGACTTATTAGCTAATGACTTATTCGCAATTAACCTTCATATCTGAAGGCCGTTCCACTATCCACTACCTGCGGACGCGCCTCTTCCTCTAAGCTCGGGGTCCCTCGGTTACACATTTAGGAAAGCTAAGTCAGAACTCACACAACATTGCTGATAGGAAAATGGAGGATGGTTCACTTGCCGAAGGTGTTCCTTCTAGTAAATACCTTTAAGCTTTTTGCTGTGTTAACAATTGCAGACTATCAGCAACTCGCTCATGGCATATGTGCTCCAGTCGGATTGATGAATTCCAATGTAGAGCGAGTAGGCGAATATCCAGCGCCTTAAAACTGGGTCCTTTATGCCACTTAGTGGATTTTTTTTGTGCATACGATTTATATTTTTACTATTTTAGATGTAGGATAAAATGCAAGAAACTAAAAATTTTTAATGTCTAGAATGCTATGTATCAATAAAAATGTTTTTATATTAATGTAAATAAGTAGATAATGATTTTTTTATGTTTACTGCTTCTTTTAGATGAATTTTGGGTATTACAGATGATGAGATTTTGCTTATGCCAATGATACAGCACTTTTCTGTAGCTCATACAGGCCTACTGCAATATGTAACAAGCTGCAAATAGCAATAAATCGTACTGTACGTTACTTTCACAAATGGCAAATTGATATAAATCCAGAAAAAACAGAATCCATATTTTTCACTAGTAGAAGGCCTTTACTTCCCACAATGCTCGAAGTAAATTCTGCATCAGTTCGTGGTCAAACTATGTTTGCTATTTAGGTGTTACTTTAGACATGAGGTTAACTTTCTCAGAACATATAAATCGAGTCATAGTTAAAGCTAACAAAACTATATGTACGATTTATCCCTTGTTTAACCGCAAGTCGCATGTTAACATTAATAATAAATTAATGCTATACAAAACACTTGTTCACCCGGTGATTATGTACTCATGCCCAGTTTGGAGCTCAATTTCTGTTGCTACTTAAAATAAGTTGCAGCTTCTGCAAAATAGATGTCTACAATGTATTCTAGATGCATCCAGGTACAGAAAAATTGTTGACATGCATGCTGATCTTAGAATTCCCTATATTAGAGATTTTGTACTTTATTTAGCAAATCATTTTTGTGATAAATGCTTAATACACACTAATGAATTAATTGCGTCGATTGGAAATTACGATTTCAAACAGCTTGATTTCATGTATATCAGATATAAACATAGGCGACTTAAACATAATTTGCTTTAAATTTAATGCAATAACTAGATTTATAATAAATATTTGTATACCTAGTTTATACTTTGTCCATTTTAAATATGTTTAGGTTCACTTATTAATGTAACCCATATCATTTGTAATTTTTATTAATTATGTGTAATTTCACAATGTATTACCTTAACCGTAACAATACTTGAAGAAGTGCTTTGTTTTTATTTGACAGGTTTTTCGTATTTTCCTGTTAGTATGTAATTATCATTATGCTTAAGTAATTAAAATTATTTTTCTGTTTACATAGATGTGTGGTAAGCTTATAACGGTACACATTTTTCTTTTTACTGTTTGTCATAAGTGTAAATTATTCAATAAACTGTTCTGTTCTGTTCTGCAGTTGTTGGAGAGAGACGATATATCTATAATTGATGGTGCATCAGGAAATGAGTTAGATGAAACACTAGTTTATTCACGTAACCACATTTTATTGAATCATGCATTTCAGATTTTTTAATTTACTACCATTTATTAGTTACAATTTTTACACATGTTATTCTGATTTTATTTAGATACAAATGTTATTGATATAATGGAAAATGAAGATGATGAAAACAGTGAATATGAAGAGGAAATTAATTATGATGAAATTGAAAATGTTATATGCAATAATGAACCAGAGAATGGAACTAATCAAACATTATATGTACACCGTTTTACTTCCAGAGAAAAAAAGCAAATCATTTGTAACGCAACCAATAAACTGGAGGGTTCCACACCAGGAAGAAATTTTTCATTTACAAAAACTGGTAGATTTTTTTAGTCAATACATAACAAATAACTTGTTAAAAACCATGGTTGAAATGACCAACTTGTATGCGGTGCAAAAAAAATGTTACATTTATGCCAACCAATATTCAAGAAATAAAGATATTGCTAGGAGTACACATTCTTATAGGCAATTTGAACTTACCTCGTGTCCGTATGTATTGGGAACCTCATTATGGCATTGGAATTATAAAAGAAAATATGACACTTAAACGATTTTTCAAACTTCAAAATATGCTTCATTTTGTTGATGTTACTGCCAGACAAGGTAATGCAGAATGTATTTGGAAAGTTTGCCCCATTTATGATGAAATAAGAAAACGGTGTCTTTCCTTACATTTGCAGACTAATCTATGTGTAAATAAACAAATAGTACCTTTCAAGGGCTCTTTGAACATCAAAAAATATATAAAAAATAAGCCAAAACGATGAGGTTTAAAATTTATATTCTTGCAGATACAAGTGGGGTATTTTATGATTTTTTGATATATCAAAGATGTACTACGGAGGTGAATGAAATAAACCATAAATTTGGGGCTTCTGCCGCTGTTGTTATGCGGTTATCAGAAAGAATCACTGAACATAATCATCTCTTGCATTTTGATAATTATTTTAGTAACTACAAATTATTTAAATTTTTATACAATAAAAAAATATATGCAATTGGAACAATTCATGTGAACCGCTTTTATAAACAACGTTTATTCCCAATCAAAGAAATGAAGAAAAAAGGTAGAGGTTCTGTAGATATAAATGTAAGTTCCAATGGGCAAGTAATTCTTAGCCAGTAGGTTAACAATAAATTAGTGACAGTAGCTTCCAACCAACTATTATTGCCAGAGATGGGACCGTCAAACAAAAAGATATATAAATGTACGCCGCCTAGAATGTATCCAATTATATAATCGTAACATGGGTGGTGTTGACCAGCTGGATTGTTCTGAGTTTATATTGATCTTTCATACGTTCAAAAAAATGGACAGTCTATATGATTTTTCATGCAATTGATATGACGTTACAAACAATTGGGGTGAATATAGAATGCAAGCTGCTGCAATTGGATTACATAAAAACAAAATTTTGGATTTGTTGCACTTTTGCCAAGAAATTGCCCAAAGTTTAATATTATTTAAAAATGAATCGAAGCCACAAGGAAGACCATCATCATCCCAACCAACATCAACCAAATCAACATGTTCAAAAAGAGAAGTCAAACCATTATCTGATATGCGATATGACTGCTTTGACCATTTTCTGGACATTGATAATAAATCATACAATTTGAGATGTAAATATGAAAACTGTATGTAAAATGTATGATGAAAAATCGAAACTGTTTTTTATTGCATCATAAGAAATAAGTTTTTAATTTCTGTATATTTCCTAATTATATAAAATATACTTGTTTTTTAAATGAATTTCTTTAATTATCATATATGCAAGTTAAGAGTTAGAGGCTACACATGTGGACCTATGTTTATATGTTTAAAATTAACACATTATTAATAATTATGCATCCTATAAATACAACATAAAAAAAAAAGTTGTTCATGAAATGTTTATGTGTCTTGAGACACATGTTGTATCTCCCCTCCAAATAGACCTAGATAACTGGGGTTAAGTTTTTCTTAACTAGGAGATCATCATTAGGTAGCAAATTTCAAAATTTTATGATAAAAATTCATCAACTTCCACTGAAAGGGTTAATATATATATGCTGAAGAAATTAAACAAATTGCAAATATAGAAAAAAGGGGAGTGAAAATAAATGCACAATGTATAAACGAAATTAGTTACGTGGATGATAAAGTATTACTAGCTGAAACAGAAAAACAACTACAAAAAATGGTGGATAAAATGAATAAAATCGGTTTGGAATATGGAATGAAAATGAATACTAGAAAAACAAAGATCATTAAATTCACAAGAGCTAAAAATAATAATGTGCATATTAACATCGACGAAGTGAAGTTAGAAAGCTTAACAGAAGTTAGATATTTAGGTAGCCTAATCACTGATAGATGACAAAGAAATCAAATCGAGAATTGGCATGGCGAAACAGGCATTTAACAACCTGAGTCATGCACTAAAAGATTCAAGATTAATTTTAGAACTTAAGAAAAGAATAATGCATTGCTGTTTGGTCAGTACTACAATACATATGCGAAACATGGGCCATAAGTGCAAGTAGTAAAAAAAGAAAAAACTCATTTGAAATGTGGTGTTACTGCAGGTTGTTAAAAATTCCCTGGACAGATTTCATCACCAATAATAATGTACTAACCCGAGTAGATGAAACAAACCAGTAATAGTTGACAACGTTCAAAAAAGAAAAATGAAATCCATAGCTCATGAGATAAGAAAAAGCGGAATATTCATGTTGGCGGCACAAGAGAAAATACAAGGGAAACGCTGCAGAGGAAGAAGACGACTGTAAATAATAACATCGTCTCAAGAGTTGCGACTATGATGATGATATAAACACCATATCAATACAAGTATTTGCACACTTCTTTAATGTAGAGAAACCAGCTCTTGTAATGTACTAAAAGTGCACCACGCCTCAATTGTAAAGGCAACCACTTGTTTATAGACAAAGGATGCCTACATTATTTGGATAAATGTAACATTCAAAAAATTGGTTATGATAATATATTGTGGTTCAAAGTCATTCGAATGACTCCTATGTGCAAGCTATTTTTATTTTAGATGTTTCATACTGTGTAAGAAATGATGATTGAAGTGTATACTCCTACATATAGCCACTACGTTTTGTATCATAATTTCATATTAGTTATGTATGTATACTCATTTGATTTTATATGCATTTATACTAAATGTATATGTATACTATCATATAAAAATTTACCATATGATATTTTCATAATTAAGCTGTTATTATGTTCATGTAGGTTTTCATAGTTCCTTCAATTATTTTTAATTCATAGTTATTTGTTACCTTATGTTGATAATTTCATTTTAGGCATTAACTTTATGGACATTTTTATAGAAAATCTGAATAGTTTATACAGTAATCTATACATGCATATAACTACTGCACATATATTTAGAATTATTTTATAAAATTTCTAATTTATTTCAATTTTACAATATGTTTAAATACTCATATTTGTGTATAAGAAAATATCTGATTTTAGTTATCAAAACTATGGCCATCAATATTAAATTAGAGTTAAAAAAACAAGTGCCTAGAAAAAATGAGAAAACATTATCTACTTGCATTCTCATGATTCAGTATAGAGTGTAACAGTATCTTCCTTTCCTACCCATGTAAGAAATATTTATTACAAAATTGTTAAACAGCTTTCTGTTTTTAAATTACCAATTTGATGCTATTAAGTAAAAATCATAATAGTTAGTGTTCTGCTTGTACATGAATGACTGAATAAGATATAAATGAAAAACGAACATGATTAAAGGGGGATAATAAAATTTAATTCCTTAAATAAATCAAAAATAAGAAACAAAGCAATCATTTGTCATTATCTACATTGAGTATGCAAAAAAAAAAACTATTACATCTTACCTGTGTGACTTGGCAAAATGGAAAATAACTGCATGTGTTTATTAACACAATATCAGTTATCTGATGAGTTATAGTAGCAATCACCTTACTAATCAAGTAACTGACTGTGTTTTTTAACACAATGTTAGTTACTTGTCTGATTATAAAAATACCTCCTAAACAAAATGCCAATTACATAGAAGATGGTGTTTCAGACATTAATATATTTAGTGATGATTAAAAAACATACAAAGGAGGTGAACATATTTGCACTGATGATAATTATATATATAATTATATATATATATATAAATTATATATATATATATATAAATTATATATATATATATATATATATATATATATATAAATTATATATATATATAAATTATATATATATATATATAAATTATATAAATTATATATATATATATAAATTATATATATATAAATTATATATATATAATTTGCTTTTGTTGTTTCATTATATACTAAATGTTATTTTAATTTATTGTTTTATGATCATGCATTATTTATATAATCTTTCATGTTGTGTAAATCCAAATTTTGTATAAAAATGTCTACAAAGTTAGTGCCTAAAATGAAGTTATCAACATAAGGTAATAAATAACTATGAATCAAAAAGAAATGAAACAAAGATGGATAAACTCTAAAAACACATGAAATTTCCTTGTATTAGAAAATATGGGTCTCCAATGAACAAATGATACCATTCAGAGGAAGTTTAGATGTATGGCAGTACATTAAAATAAAAACAAATATTTGGAGCATAAAGTTATTTGTTTAAGCTAGAACCAGTGACATTATTTATGACTTCATTCTTTATCAGTGTTAACAGATGGAACTAAAAGAAAAATTCAAATAATTTGATCAAGATGTAGCTGTTATTATGCAGCTTACTAATAACAGAATAAAAATTAAAAACATAAAACTATTATTTGATAATTACCGTTTGATGTTTGATTTAGTGGCTGAAACGAAATCAGAAAAAGAATTAATTATTGAGGCCCCAAATTAAATTGATACATTTATAGCCAAGTCTAATATTATTGCTGCAGATTTTAAAAAATAAATTTCAGCTAAACAAACAACTATACAAGTTGTTAAGGATGTACTCCATACACCTTAGGCTGGTTTCATACCAAACGAGTCGAGTCGAATTAAATCTGATTCCATAAGACTCAACACAAAACTATTGAATGTGTTCGTAATGCTAAAGATAAAAATCTTTCACACTAAAAGCATGGAGTCGAGTCGAATCATCACGAGTCTTTGAGAGTCAATTGTAAGTCAAGGACTCAGCAAGTTAAATTTATAAACTGTCCTGCAGAGTCATATTTTAATTGTTTCTTTGTTTATAATTATGGATATCGATCGTTTGATAATTCTAGTTCAGAATTATTCTGAAATTTATGATCCAAAAAATCATAATCATCATAATCGCGACCATATTAGTAAAGTATGGAAAGATATTGCAAATGAGTTAAATATTAACGGTAAGTTCCTTCTAATTTAAGTAGAAAATAAAAAGGTTTGTAACTCTCTTTTATACTTTTCATGTAATTTTATACAAACGTATTACATCCACGTCGTGCGCCTGAAAACGTTTTATCAATAAAATGGCCAAGAATATGGGAACCCGTCAGCGAACTGTACTACATTGTGCTTCTCGTCTTATTTGTGCAATTATATCTATGATCACTAGACCTCTACTAAACAGCCCTTCTCAGGGCTATCTGATGAAGGATCCAATCAGAATTCTACAGCTAAATGTAGAAGGAATAAGTAGATCGAAGAGCGACATCCTACACAAGCTAGCTCAAGAGACGAATGCTAACATATTACTCCTGCAAGAATTACACACAGGTAACTCAAAGCAGCTATATCAACGTGATAGAATAAGCGGACATAATCCTGCAGCTGTGATGTGCAATGAAAAATATGGAACTGTCACATTTGTAAGAAACGACATCGAGTGGGCATTTATCGATGCAAGAAGGACCGAAAATGGAACAGAATACACCATAATTGAAGTGGCAGGAGTATCAATCATCAACATATATAAACCTCCTGAAGCTAACTGGGAAAATATTATTTCAGTTTGACACAAACCAGCAGTGATTACTGGAGACTTTAATTGTCAGCATACCTCATGGGGTTATCGAGAGAACAGCACCAGTAGAATAAGTCTCATGACTTGGATCGAAGCTGAGGACTTATATTTAATACACGACCCCAAAACAACCAGGAACATTTCACTCTGCACGTTGGCAACGAGATACTAACCCAAACTTATGTCTGGTGACAAAGAATGCCCAGAGACTACCTATAGAAGCTCGAAAACAAATCCTAGGAGCATTTCCAAGGAGCCAACATCGACCAGTATTAATTGAAATAGGAATTAAAATACCCTATGTCCGCACAGTACCAAAGCATCGGTGGAATTTTAAAAAGGCAAACTGGGAAAGTTTTACAAAAAACCTTGATGACGCAGTACGATGGATCGATCCAACCGCATCCAACTACAACAGATTTAAAGGATTGGTAATAACAGATGCTAAATGTAACATCCCAAGAGGCTTCCGAAAGCAATATGTACCAGGATGGAATGAAAAATGCTGAGAAGCATATGAAGAACTGCGTGGGAAAGGTCTCATTAAGTTAGTTTGTAATGGAAATGCTTCATCAGCTACAAAATAAAAAGGCATTCGAACATTAGTCTGTGCTATGCTCTGATCTTTGGGTATATTTAATTTTTTCCAAAAAAAAAAACTTTCCCATATTTGATTCATTGAAAATTCGACTATCATTATCCCGACCATAACCACCATCTATTAATATAAAAATTACAATTTGCATCAACTACCGCTAATAGCACAGTTGAATGAAATCCTTTATAATTATAAAATTGGGATCCAGCTTTTGGCGGACATTTTATTTTGCAGTGCTTTCCATCTAAACTGCCAATGCAGTTTGGCATTCTGCATATATCAAAAAATGCTTTAGAGATGGAAAGCTATTTTTCTGTTGATGGTATTTCCATATACATAGGCATTAATATTTTCCATATGGCGCTATTAATTTCCATAATATTATGTATTGTGGAAATGCCTACTCGGAAAGTGTTACATTTGGTAGATGTGATAGCTGACTGTAATGGTTCTGACCGAATATGGAAAATTCGACCCATTTACAACGCAATACAGAAAAGATGTTTATCACTTAATTTGGAAACAAATCAATCTGTCGATGAACAGATTATCCCATTTAAAGGTTCCTTCAATATCAAGCAGTATATACGGAACAAACCAAAAAAATGGGGTATAAAATTATTTCTGTTAGCTGGAGTGAGTGGAATAGTATATGATTTTTTTATTTATCAAGCATCAACTACTGAAATTAAAAGTGTTTATAATAGTTTTGGGTTATCAGCTGCAGTCGTCATGCAGTTATGTGATCGAATTACTGAGCCAAACCATCTAATTTGTTTTGACAATTTTTTTAGTACATATAATTTGTTTCAATATTTACATAATCGGCAGATATATGCTATTGGAACTATTCGTTTGAATAGGTTCCCTAACAAAAGTCTGCTTCCTATGAAGGAAATGAAGAAAAAAGGACGAGGAAGCACCGATTTCATTATAAGTTCAGATGGACAAGTAATTGTTACACAATGGTTTGATAACAAACTTGTAACTATTGCATCAAATTTTATTTCTGTTGGCCAATTAGATTATTGCAAAAGGTAGGATAGAAATCAATGTAAATACATATCTGTTGAGAGACCAGAAAGTATAAAACTATAATCAAAATATGGGTGGCGTAGACAAAATGGATTGTTTATTTAGTTTATATAGATCATATATACGTTGGCGAAAATGGACTTTACACATGCTATTTCATGCCATCGACATGGCACTTGCCAACAGCTGGGGTGAATACAAAATTCGAGCCGCTTTACTGGGCATTAGTAAAAAAAATACTTTGGACTTGCTAAAATTCCAACAAGAAGTAGCCCAAAGTTTAATTTTTCAAAACAAAAAAAAAAAAGAGGGAGACCATCATGTAATACTATTCAACTTCCACATACTACAAAAAGAGAAATCAGGCCAATTTTGGATATGCGGTATGATGGTAATAAACATTATGCAGAAGTTGATGATAAAGTAACTAGATGTAAATATCAAAATTGTAAATATAGATCACATGTCTTTTGTAAAAAGTGGAAAGTTCATTTGTGTTTATTGAAGGGTAGAAATAGTTTCCAATTGTATCATGAAAATAATTAATTATTTTGTATATATAAGGTACAAGTTCATTCTAATTTCAACTTTTTTATGTGGTACTTTGCATTTAATTATATCATTATTATATACATGCCATAAAATTTATTTTGTAAAATATTACTTTGAAAAATACCATAAATTTTGTATTATGTAAATAATTATCTATTGTACACATTATGACTTTATATACATGTGTATAGGGTAGTTTATTATAATTTTATGTTATTAAGGTGGTAGTTTATATTTGATTATATCATTTATATCATGTTTATATACAATAAAGTTCATTATACATTATTTCAACATGTCACAAATTTTGTACTATTGATGTATGTATTTGTGTATAGTTTTCGTCTACATGTATGTATTATAATTTGTTTGGCAAAGGGACATGTGATTATTTTCCTAAAATAGGGGTCAGTTTAACAAATATATGTCGGAGTTATAATTTTTTTTTACCTTGTAAACAAGTCCAGCAAGTGGTTATGTATCTGAGGAAGTACATGCTGTATTTCAACCCCCAATTATTTTAGCACAATGGGGTAGTTTTTTGTAATCAGCTGGCTCAAATTAGATCACATACCGAATTTCAGATTTTGAAGACAAAAAATGGTGGATTGGCACTGAAAGGGTATCAGAGCTAAAATATCTACCAAATAATATTAACATAGATGATATACAAGACTTAGACGGTAAAGTTAAATCTCTCAATATAAAACAATTTACTAAATTAAACCATGTAACAAATACCATAATTAACCAAACGATCTACTTAGTTACTTTTCCTGCTAACACTAACATAAAAGAGTTAACCAAAATAAACGAAATATGTTTCTGTATAATAAATTGGGAAAAATATATGTCTAAAAACCATATAACACGTTGTTTTAAGTGCCAGGCTTTTGGACATGTGTTCTATAATGCTTCCCGCATAATGTAAACGAATGCACTGTCTCAAACATTAAAATGTGCAAACTACGATAAAAATACAGCAAACGACAAAACTTGTAAGGTATACTTAATAATTAATGAAAGTCTAATAAATAAAAAAACAACTAACTCAAGATTAGTAACAAAACCTATAAATTTCATAAAACCATATCCCTCTTTCAATATAATAATACTAATCATCGAACTTGAGCACAAATGACGAGTAATTTTCCAAAATAATCTAACCAGAAATTTATATCTACAGAGTCCAATTTTTCGTTTATATTAAATTTATCAAAGTTAATTAATATACGTAAATTAATAACTGTTGCTAAAATTATATTTGATAAGGTACATGGTAATAATGCAGTTAGTATTTAGAAATCAAGTATAGCTTTCAAAGTAATCGAAAGAAAGAAACAAAGAAAAAAATTGTATTTTCTAACAGTATAAACAAACATTAAAATTATATTGACTATCTTAGTACGATAGTGAAGTTGTTTAACTTTCTGTGTTCGATATCGTTTATTCGTCGATTGTATAATTCGGTAATTTTCGAGGTCGGGAAGAAAGCAAAGAATATTCTTAACTCGTTATCTTATCGATTATAGAGAATAGTCGTTAAATGTCGCAGTCATCGGTGGGTAGGGGCGATACACTCTCCTCTGCCCCTCAGGTAAACGCCCCTCGTCGTAGCGGTACTAATGCACGTAATAATAATAATAATAGCGGTGGTAATAATAATAATAATGTTAACGATAACACTAGCAATAATAATAATAGTAATAGTAATAATTATAGTAATAATGATAATAGTAATAATAAAAATAGGAATAATAATAATAATGCTGGTAGTAATAGTCACAATAATAATGGCGTCATATGTGTCATTTTTGCTCTCGTTTATATTTTAAAATATAGCGTGTGTAATACCTATTTAAGCGGAAGAATTGTTTATATATAATATTTGGTGCTTACTTTACCTATAAAAGCTTTCGGCAAGTATAGACATTGTAGTATAGTTTTTTTATCATCGAATTTTCGGATTTAAATATTGTATTGGAATTTGTGTAAAACTTTGTTGGCTTTCATAGTAAAGACACCGTTTTAAATTACGAGTAATCAGTGCAGCCAATTGGGAATTCAATATAATTGTTTACTGTATTTTTAACGTAATAAATATTTACGATCTAAACGAAACGTATACAATTTCGGAGTGAGGTAAACTCTCTTTTATCAGCTATTGGTCGAAGTTAACTGGTTTCAGCGTTATCAACGAACTCCGTTAGTTCAGTTACGCAGGTCGCCTAACCGCTGTGTTTGGCAAGATAACAACGATGCTATCCGGCTACGTATCAGATAAGTGATCGTCTACTTTACTTTTTATTATTATTATTTCGTCATAATGAATAAAATGACAAAGAAAAACGAAAAAGATGTTATTTTAGAAATAAGTAAACTTAGTGCTAAAATTAAAGAACAAATATATTCTAAGAATTCTAAAAATGTAACTAAGGAGCAAAAGGAAACAGTAGTCGAATGTACTGAAAAAATCGATCTACTTCTCTCTGAATTAACTTGTATTGTGGCAGAAAAAGAATCAATCATTAATAAAAAAAAAAAAAAAACTTGAAATAGAAAATGTTGTTAAAGATGTAGTTCATGCTTCTAGCAATAAATGTGATAATAATCTTAAAGTAACTTTTAAAGATAAACTCTTAAATAACAAAGTACAAAAACCAGAAAACAAGGTAATAATTAAATCAGAAGACATTAATAAATTTGAAAAAGAATTAAAATCAAAAATTTGCCCAAATAAATTGAATATAAATGTAACATTTTATAAGAAATTAAATAACAATACTGCAATAATAAAAACTGAAAATAAAAATGATCAACCACGAATCCTCGAGGAAATACAAAATAATATTAAGGATGTTAAAGCTACTAAACCTAAATTACTCGATCCGACTATAGTTATATTTCGAACTAATAATATATGCGAGCATGACGTCAAAGAATATTTTTTGTTAAAAACTAATCAAGAACCTGTTAGCGTAAAAAAAAATAATAACAAATAAAAGTAGTAGAATATATGTTCGTTTATATCCTAATCAGTATCCGTTACTTCCAGATAATAAACGCTTAAGAATTAAATGGGAAAGTTTCCTTTTTGAAAACACGGTGTCTGTTAAGAGGTGTAGAACATGTAATCGTTTTGGTCATCTAGAAAAATTTTGTAAAACAGATTTAACTTTTATTAATTTTGCTCGTAAAATGAATGAGGAAGGATCATGTAGCAATTGTGCGCATGATCAACTTAAGAAAAGTTCCGGAGACAAAAAAGTTGATTTATCAGACGTTTCAATAATAAATGATTGTGTGAAGAGGGTTTTGATCACACGGTGCACGATCGCAATTGTCCAGTATATCAAAAAAATTTTAATTATATTTCCTCAATAACAGACTATGGTACTTAAAATACTCTATCTTAATGTAGACAATTGTGCTGCTGCACAACTATTACTTTTTAGGCAAATGAATAATTTTAATTGTGATCTTACTATTATAATTTGTGGGATACAGTGTATCCCATCTGTCACTGACAGATACAAATTTATTTAAAAAAAAAAAAATTAAGGATAATCTTCCATCCAGTCCGCTTATATAATATAATCATTATCACGTATAAACGTTATCACTAATTAACCTAATTAATTCTTATCAACTTTCGGAGCGTGGATAATTAATTCTTATCATATATAAATCACACCTTACAATGTTATCATGACTACTATATCGGATGGAAGGAATAATTTAAAAACGGCAACTTTTTACTAAACGGATCACATTATGTACGAAAGCAATAGGGATATATACTGCGGATATCATTCTTTATGCGTACATAAAAATTACGGTTGTAACTGTTTGTTGTGTACACCGCGTAATTTTATTTGCGTTTTTCGTTTAATTTCAACACGATTTATCATTAATCACACATCCACCTACACCTGGTAAGTACATCATCCGAATAAAATATTTTAGCCATTTTTTTAAATATTCCTTCCCTCCGGTAATTCGTATTTTTATAATTTAGATTATGGCGACATGGAAGCATGGTGTAGCGAACAACGAAGACTTTCCATCCTTTGTCAACCAATCGGGGAAACGAATAACAATAATTATCGTAATACTTCAAAGTATAACGAACAAAACGTTACCCACTCAAACATTGAAAAATATAACATCGTACCTTCACCAACATCACAACTTACAGAAATATCAAGAACCACTTCATCCGCTAATGTCAGTATTCAACCTACTACGGAATCCATCCAACAACATATTAATCCAACTGACGAACGTATCATCACAAGCAATGAGGACGAACATATTTTTCTTCGTCCTAAACCAGTTACAGAAATATTACCAACCAACACACACATTTACTCAATTCAAAAACGAAAACGCTCAATTTCAAATGTAACAATGACGATCGACGACGTGATCACAGTCATCACAACGAGAGCGGAAGATCTACACCAGTACAAAGTAGACTCAGTTCCGATACATCCGATAGAGCAATTGAATTGGAAATTAATAATATATCATCCGATTCGGAATTACAAAGACCCCGAAATTGCCGGACGCTCAAGAATTTTTCACTCTGAAGCGGAAAACGGAAGCTCCTCCTCATATATTCATATCGAAGAAGAAGAAACTCAACTTCAAAGTCAGCGCGAGTTGTGGTTCACATTCGTCCTCCATAAAAAACACATCCCCGACGACTGGAGACGACGATGTACCGGACGGAAGCAACATTCGGAATATTCGACCACGGAGACCACTACCACTTCATATACGGCGAACTCACCTCCACCGCCAATGTCTCCCGAACCAGAACAAGAATCGTCGAATTTATCAGTCGAAACCCTATTGCAAAAACAGAATCAATGGTTACAGGCCAGAAAATTAGATATGTTCGGCGATTCTTATTATATTGCCTCCGCTACGGTCCATCCGTTTACATCCAGTTTGGAAATTCGATTAGTGTTGGATGGAAACGCATCGATGATTTAATAAAATCAATTCAAGAGTCGCTAACAGACAACGATATATTACAAACGTGTCAAGCATACGCGGACGATAAAAAAGATATAAAACGATCATACGCGGAAGAAACAAAATTAAAACGTCGAAATACGATAAGTCATATAAAAGAAAATAATAAAAACGTACGAAATAACATCGTTAACCAAATGGAATACGGAAGTACCAGACGAAGTACGAGATGAAATAATCCAAGAACATGAATGCCATCTCATACGTAAAAGAATACATTCAAATGCAAAAAATCGCTTTAATACAAACGTTACGTAATAAAACCAACATCCATATTATATTAGATACGTTCGATCAACTATATTACTCGGATGAAGACATCGAATGTATTATATGGTTAAATAATTTACTAATACAAAACGGTATCGTGGTTTGAAATTATTAAATCGTGCAGATATACCAAAATAAACGGATTAATACCTCAAGGATATACCAACGCGGGTAAATCGATGCTTATAAATTTATTAAAATCATCGTTTCGTCCGGAAAGAATCCCACGTGAAAAGGACAATAGTAGTTTCCAATTCGATCAGCTTCCAATCGCAAATTTCATATTATTTGAAGAGCCGCTAATCACACCTATTACTGTAGGAACGTGGAAGCTACTATTGGAAGGGGCAACGATTAAGACCGATTAAAAGCACGCGGATAAACAAGAAATAAAACGTCTACCGATATTTATTACAACCGCGATTCCGATTACTAATCAAGTGGTTAGTTGGGAGAGTACACAAATTAACCGACGAATCAAAACATTTATTTTTAATAAAACGATCCAACATACGATAGACAATACTATCATTCAAGAACGATTATCAAACGAAATAACGGCGAGTCCATCGAAAAAAAACATCTATTCGCGCTATTACACGCGATAAAAATCAAAGAAATAATCGAAACGGAAGACGGATCGCATAAAATCAATCCTAAAAAAATTACAATCAACAGTTCATAACAAAATTGCGATAAACACAAATATTTATTCCTATTATTTAAATAATAGAGTTGCAATTATAGTTAAAAGATTATTAACTCACAATATAGTATCTATCTCCAATAACATTATAGAGCTATTCGATTAGAAAATTATCTTCTTATAGGATGTTATCTTTCACCCAATCAAGAGACAGAACCCCTATACAAACCATTGACATCCTTCTTAAAAATAATCCTCAACTAAATGCTATTATCATTGGGGACTTCAACATCCACCTACCTTCCCATGAAACTAAAATTAAATTGAACACAAATTCTGAGCTTTTGTATGATCTTATTTATAGTAATGATTTATCTATAATTAACGGAAGTGTTCCCACTTTTGAAAATTACAATGGGAAAAGCGTTATTGATTATCTCATGGTCTCACAAAATATTCAGTCTTTATTCAATCTCAAAATTCATTATGCTGACCTTACTCCTCATAAATGCTTTTCTATAATATTTAGTGATGTGCTATCAAGGGAAATAAATCCGTGATCCTTAAAGCAGATATATCTAAACTTATTAAAGTTTTGGATAATGATTTTATCAGTAAGATGCTAGTGAATGTTAATTCATGTGAAACTGCTCACAATTTTGATATTATTATTACTTCTCTGAACTCATATCTTACTTAACATTAGTAATACATCGAAATATGTTACACCGAATATAAATAACTGGTGGTCACAGGATCTTCAAAAACTTAAAGTTCAAATAAATAAAATTAGGAAAATTAAAAATAAAACAAAAAACCCTTGAAGCTGATAATTACTAATGCTATCTTAAAAATCTTAAACAGAAATTACAAAAAATCAATTATGCAAGCCAAATTGAATTCATATAAACGTTTCATCACAGAATCCAGTGCTTGGGGTAAACCTTATAAATTTTTATCTGGGAAAAACAAACAGTTTACCATTCCTGAAATCACGCTGCAACATAATAAAATCACAGGCGATTTGGAAAAGTGTGTTGCTTTCTTGGATCATTTTTTCCCATTAAAGATAGACTGTAAAATTAACTCAGCTTATTCCACTGCTCTTCATAGACTTCATGTGTGCCGAGATACCCTAAATCAAGTTTTTAAATCACTTTGTAACAAGAAAGCTACTGGGAGCGACAGGATCACAAACAAAATACTTAAACAAATTAATATTAATTTTCCTAATTTATTTTTTACCATTATTAATAAATATCTCGAGTTAGAATTTTTCCCCACTGTCTGGAAGATTGCTGATCTTGTTTTAATACAAAAACCTGGCAGAACACCAACAGATATTACAGCCTACCGCCCAATATCTTTACTTAACTCATGTGGGAAAGTCTATGAAAAAGTTATAAACCTATTTCTAACCACAGAAATTATGAAAAAACAAATTTTACATCGAAATCAATTCGGATTTAGACATTCTCATTCTGCAGAAGGTGCAGTCTATAAGCTTGTTTCCTCTATTAGAGACTGTTTAACTGCTGGATGTACACCTTTTGTTATTTCTTTTGATATAAAAGGTGCTTTTGATAATTGTAAATGGTCATCTATTGTTCAAATTCTACAAGATAATGAAGTTAATCCATCCATAATAAACATAATAATAAGTTATTTTCAAGATCGCTTGGCTTGCCTTAAAATTAACTCAGCTTCATCTACTACAACGGTGTCCTGTGGTGTTCCTCAAGGCTCTGTCCTTGGACCAACACTTTGGAATATTCTATATTCTAAAGTACATAAAGATATTGAACTTTTTTGTAATATACTTAACATTGACTGCACTTTAATATCTTATACAGATGATCTATGCATTTTGTTTAGCATCAAGCATTACACAAATGTTAAAAAGATATCTACAGTATGTAAAAAACTCGAAGACATTATAGCTGAATTAGGTCTTACTTTTTCTGTGGATAAGTGTGAAGCTATCATATTTTGTAGCCAAAAGAAGGTAAGCGATTTTAAAGAAATTACACCAGTTTCTGGCCAACCTATTGCCAGCAAAATAAAATACCTTGGTATAAATTTAGATCATAAATTAAAATTTCTTTCACATTTGGATTATTTAAATCGTAAATGCATAAAAATTTATGATAAACCCCGTAGTTTAATTCCCAATAACTATGGACTTCGACACAAAGAGCGTATTGTTTTATATAAAAGACTGATCCAGTCTATATTTGGATATGGTGCACATATTTATATTAATCATAGGAATCTTACGACTGTCGTCAAAAATCAAAGGAAATATTTATTGAATATATCATCATTGTACAAAACTGCCCCCTCTTCAGCGGCATGTGTTATTGCAAATATCTTACCTCTGGATTTATTTCTTATTGGAAGAGCCATTCTAAGTGAATACAGAATTACGCTTAATCTTAATCTAGTTAGATCCTTAAAATTTTTTCAAAACAATACCTTAATCTCTGATGTTGGCCCAACATCACCAGTTAATACATTGAAAACCTATCTTAAACATAAATTAATCGACATTTGGCAACTGCGTTGGGAACTGGAAACTACTGGTAGGAAAACATTTTCATTCATTCCAAACATTAATTATAGGTCTAAATTACACAACCTTGAAATTACTTTTTTTAATGCGCAGATTTTGTCAGGGCATGGTAATTTTGGAGAGTATTTACATCGGTTTAAATTTACCTCTTCACCTTATTGCCAGTACTGTGATCTCAAAGAAATTGATAATATACATCATACTATCTTCAAATGCTGTGCCTTTAACGAAATAAGAAATAAATACCAAATTAATGAAAACTTACCTTTAGTTTTAAATGTAAAAAATGCTGATCATTTGTTAGAATATTTTCATATTATTATGAAAAGGAAATTAAATTTGAGCCTGCCAGCGCCTGATCAATCCTCTTAATACATGTGTGTTTATATGTGTATATGTGTATGTATGTATATATGGTAAATCTTATTAACTAGTCCTTACACTAATGTTTAATAATATTATAATAATAGTAATAATATACAATGACGATAATACCTTTTTATACAGTGTTCTTAATATTTAAATCTTGTATCTTAATTTATACCTGCTTACGCTATATGTAAGCAGCTACTTTTGCGATATAATTTAACTAAAGTGAACCTAATATATAATGTGGCAATTAAGTTTAATTTTGCTATTTTTTTTCTTATTGTACATATGACATATTTCACGGTAATAGCTGGGACTATGTTTTGTCATTCTGGCTGTTGCCCTTAAATATAAGTACACTCGCAAAGGACTTGAAATATGAATTTAGAACCATTATATGTTGATTAAGTAAAAATTATAAATGATGTTGCATAAATTTTTAAACATCTCATTTAATGTGTACTTTCAATCTTGATACTTATTAAATAAATTGTAATAGTTTAAAAAAAAAAAAAGTCACAATAATAATGGTAATAACAGAAATAGTAGTAGTAATCAAAGTATTAATAATAATAACGATGCAAATAGTAATGATAATATTGGTGATAGCAGCGTTCATATGAGTACTAGTGGTAGTAATATTAGTAACGTTAGTGAACGAAATCATTTCGTGAAATTTAGCGATTCTTCCGATACCGTTATGGATGAAATTACAACAGTCCGTAATAATAGTCGAATAGAACCAAATTTACAGATTATTTCAGACGTTTTGTGCAATACACGTAATTCTTCAGTAGAAATTTCAATGTCGTCCCCGTCTGTACGTGTTTTCCCAAATGATTTTCAGGCCTTGGCTGTGTTCTGATAGAGGGAAACATTAACAACATAGGAAACCTACACCCTATGTTTTTAGCAAAATTATTGCATAATAAAGTAAAGGGCTTGAAATCTATGACTAGGAGTGGCAAAAATCAAGTTAGATTAGTTTTTAACACGATTATCGAGGCGAATATGTTTTTGCTATCAGAGAATATTCATAAGGAGCTCAATATTGGATTTTTTATCCCGCAAATGTTGCTTTTCCGTTTTGGCATTGTGAGAGACGTCCCAACCAATCTTTCAATCGAGGAACTTACTGCTTCTTGCACTGCAAGCTCTAAAATTGAAGATATTCGTAGACTAAATAAAAGGAATCATAATAGTTCTTTCTCCCCGATCCCATTAATTGAAATAAAATTCCGTGGAAATATACTGCCTGAGTCAGTTCGGTTCTTTGATTACTATTCTTGCAGAGTCGAGCCTAGTATCAGGAGACCTAAAATGTGTAATAATTGTCTCAGATTTGGACATATCAGTAAGCTTTGCCGTAGTAAACCTAATTGCGCCTTTTGTCCCACAAACCACAAGTCTTCAGAGTGCCAAACAAGTCGTGAAAGCCCTCCCTCTTCTTTATTCTGCACTAGGTGTAAGGGTAATTATTCCGCCTTTGATCGTATCTGCCCATTTTATCAAGAACAGATTAAAATTCAAAAAATTATGGCAACAGAAAATGTATCATTTTCTGAGGCAAAATTACTTAATAAAGGGGCGGTGGTCACCCCTGCTTTTTCATTTGCTGAAATTACAAATAATCAAAATTTTCCTGAATTACGATCCAGATCTAGTTCATTTAAACGAAGAAGAAGCAGCAATGACTCAGGTCCTTCCGGTCGCCACTACAGTAATGGTAATTATAACCGAAATAATAGTAATAATGGTAATATTACTAGTAGCGGTAATAAAAATACAAGTAATAACAAGTAATAAATCCAATGTGTGGGGCAATAAGTATTTTTCAAACCTAGCTCTTAATGTAAGAACAATACCAGTGTACTCACAGGAGGGGAAATATTACTGTTAATTCCTCACCTTCCTTAATTAATTCCAATAACGACAAACTCATATCTCCAAATCCTATGGGGCAACAACTCATTGAAAATCAAAATAGTCCTCATCCTTCTTTGGAAAAGCTTCCTTCCATTACACCTTTTCCTCTTCCTTCTGATTCACTTGTGCCCGCACTACTATCTACGCTCCAACAGTTCCAAATTCCGCATTTAGAGCATAAGCTCGAAGCCATTATTCAGCTGCTTTGTCGCTCATAATTTTTTTTTGTTTATTTGTTTTGTGTGTGTGTGTACGCGCACAGATGTGTATATGCGTATGTTTGTATATAATAATAACAATTACATCAATGCCATCTGCAAGCAAGCAGCCTTCTTCACGTTTATATGTGAAAAGACATCACCTCTTAAGGAGGGCTTGTCGAGCATGCAATGCAAAAAGACTTTACCTCTAATAAAGAGGAATTGTCGAGCATACGAAGAACATAATCATGAAACCTCTTAATATTTTGCAATGGAACTGCCACAGCCTGAAATATAACTGTGGCAGCCTTGAAAAACTAATCGATAATTTTGAAGCTGATATAGTGCTGCTCTCAGAGACATGGCTTGATCCCAATGAACAATATTCTTATAATAATTTTACTGTTTATCGCGACGACAGGGCAGATGGATATGGCGGAGCTGCAATTTTAGTGCGTGATAACATTCCTTCTGTTCTTGTTTCCTGTAACTTACTGGAAGATATCTCTAACTCCATACAGTTGGTAGGCGCTAAGATTTCCATAAGTTTGTCATTTTCTATATTTGTTTATAGCATATATGTTAAACCTTCTTTCCGACCCAATACGTCTACATTCCTAAATATTTTTACTTCACTAGGAAACCCATATATCATTGGTGGCGATTGGAATGCCTCCAATGTTGCTTGGGGTGATCACACAAATAATTACTTAGGGCAAATAGTGTATGATGCTTTCCTAGAAGCAGACTGTTGTATATTAAATGACGGCAGCCCTACTCATTTTGGCAGGCCTGGAACTGCCGCTAACCCATTAGATTTAACGTTTTGCTCGCCTTCATTAGGTTTCCTAGCTTATTGGAAGAACATATCAGACACTGCAGGAGGTGACCATTGCCCCATACTCACCCAAATAAATATAAATTGCGCGTACGATCACAAGGTTCTAGGACCCTCCTCAACACCTAAGTGGAATTATAAACGTACTAACTGGAATCAGTTCTCAGATCATCTTGAGATGACTAATTTCACCATATGCAGTGAAACTGACCCGAGAATTCAGTTTGAAATGTTCTATAAAGCTATCAGTGATGCTCTCTCTATCTCAACACCACCACTACATCATAATATATCTAATAAGAAATATAAATGCAACTCAAACCTTTGGTGGTCAGATTCCTGTCAACGTGTTGCATGGGATATAAGAAAAGCCTTTCTACAATATAGAAGTAATAGCACTATTGAAAATTACCTACATTGGAGGAAAGCTAACGCATTAGCCAAGCGTGAATTTAAACTGGCAAAAAGGAAAGCATGGCAACAGCTTTGTACACAGTTTAATCGGCAAACCCCAATTTCAAAGGTGTGGGTTATCAAAAGCCTTCAGATGTTCCACCTATAGCCGGGTTAATCAATTAAGTGATAATATGTATTCCTTCATCGAAACAATGCCCCCTTCTCATGTACCTGAACTGGAAGAGGTCATGCAACCTCTCAGTAAGCCTTCTAACCACTTTTTAGATTCTCCCTTTACTAAGAATGAAGTTGCTTATGTCTTAGGAAACAAAAAATCGACTGCACCTGGTCATGATGGCGTGTCTTTCGAAGTACTACCGGATAACTTTTTCACAATCTTTGTGGACATTCTTAATAAAGTTTGGCAGTCCAAATTGATCCCCAATTCTTGGATGGTATTTGTTGTTGTTCCCATCCCTAAGAAAAATGGAAAATTTTGACCTATTTCTTGGCCTCCTGTTTCAGGAAGATATGTGAATCAGTTTTAACGTTATGTCTTAATTGGTGGTTAGAACACAATCAAATCCTTCCTTCTAATATGTATGGCTTCCGCAGTAATACGAGCACTTTGGACTGCGTGGGTGACCTGCTAGGCAATATATACAATAGTCTTATTGAAAAACATTTTAACATTACTGTTTTTCTAGATATAATGGATGCTTATGGTAGTGTCCATTTGCCTACCTTGCAATGTAAGTTATTATCCATAGGTGTTCCTGACCACTGTTGCCACTTTATTTGTAGATTATTTCTGCAGCATTTTATATCATTAAGTACAAGGTTCGTTAATTATCAACATACAGTATACAAAGGTTTACCCCAGGGGTCTTCTCTAAGCCCGATCCTTTTTAATCTTTATATTTTGAATTTGTCGCAGCTCCACATGCGCTCTAGGATTTTACTCTATGCAGATGATATCGCTGTGTTTACATCAAATTCGAGCTTTTCTGTTGCCATGTCCAATATTAATGCTGATGTTGCTACAATAGAACATTGTCTTTCTGACTTAAAGTTAAACCTTAGTGTTGAAAAGTGTGCAGCAGTAGTTTTTTCATATCGCCAATATGACCCAAATGACCTTTTCATTATCACGGAAAGGGGTGATATTCCTTTCTGCTCATCATTTCGCTATTTAGGAATTATTCTGGATTCTCGATTAACATGGCGCCCACATATTGATAAACTATTAACAACTATCAATCGCACTATTAACATTTTATGTATTTTGCATAATACACGATGGGGTGGTGACCCTTTTATTCTATTACTACTCTTCAAATCAATAATCCGATCTAAACTGGAATATGGTTCCATGTTCTATGGAACCGCGTCAACAGTATTGTTAGGCAAGTTGCATCGTGTGCAAAATGAATGCATTAGGCTGAGCACTCCAGTATCAGCACTAATGGCAGAGTGCAAAGTTCCACCCTTACAACTTAGACGGAGTTATTTAGCCCTGAAACTGTTGATATGTAGAATGAATAATGATCGCTTTCTTTTGTTTAACATGTTCAGTCATATCCATTCTAACTGGCGTTTTTCAAATAGAAAAATGCCCCTGCTCTGTTCCGTTATAACAAGGTTGGAGGAGTTTCGTGCATGCAAGCTCCTTTTCAATTTATGGTAGCATATTTTTACTTCTCTAACAAACAAAATTCATCCTTTTTCAATAATTCAGATACCGATCATGAAATTGATGAGGAAGATATAGAGCAGGTTGAGGGCGAAAATGATTTTTTTGCAATGGTAAGTACCTATGTTTATCTGGTTTTTTATCGCAGGAACGTTTTTATTTATTATACACCGTTCGTATTAGAAAGTGTGTTAGTTGAATGTTGAAGTGATTTTATTGAAATATATTGTTGTTGGTACTAAATGGAGAAAAATGCCATGGAAAGTTACACGAACGGCTGCACATAATATACTAGTGAAGCTACCAGGTGTTGTTGGTCACACTCCAAAAAATGCGAAAAATAAAACTGACTGTTGGAGACTATTTTTTGATGAAAGAATACTGACTTTATTGATTGAAAATACAAATGCTTACATAAATAGTATAAAACAAAAATGCACACGCTCAACAGATTGTGAAGAAACAGATAAAATTGAAATTAAGGCATTTATAGGCCTTTTATATTTCGCAGGAGTTTTTTGTGGCAGTCATCAAAACCGGATTGATTTTTGGTCAACAGATGGTCTTGGTATTGATATTTTTCGGATGATGATGTCTGAGAAGATTTAGGTTTCTCGTCAGATGTGTTCGCTTTGACAACAGAAGTATCCGAGTTGAAAGATGTATGCTAGATAAGTTGGCCGCAGTGAGGGAAATGTTGTTATTTTCTTGAAAACTGTAAATTGCACTACCATCTGGGACAGAATGTGACCATCGATGAAATGCTTCCTGCATTTCGAGGGCGTTGCGCATTTAGGCAATATATTCCCTCAAAACCAAACAAATATGGAATAAAAAATTTTTGCCTATGCGATGCTAAACTGTTTTATACGTATAGTATGGAAATTTATTGTGGCCAGCAAGCAGAAGGTCCTTATAAACAAAACAATTCCGCAGATAGTATTGTACTTCGGTTGGCGGAACCTATTTATGGAAGTGGCAGAAATATTACTGCAGATAATTGGTTTACTAGTGTAAAACTAGTCAAACAGTTAGAGGGGAAAAAGTTGTCGTATGTAGCAACAATAAGAAAAAATAGAAGAGAAATACCTCCCATTTTTATTTCTTCAAAACGCCGTAAACAATACGACACTATATTTGGATACACAAAAAATGAAACATTGGTATCATATGTACCAAAGAAAGGAAGAACTGTAATATTGCTTTCATCCAGTTCTGCAGTTTCAACTGAAATTGAGAAAAAGCCAGAAATAATTGAGTTTTACAATAATACTAAATGTGGTGTAGATGAAACAGACCAACTTTGCGCTACATATAATGTAGCACGATGTACAAGAAGGTGGCCAATGGTAATTTTTTATCGTATTCTAAATGTAGCAGGAATTAATTCAAGAGTGATATGTCTAGGAAATGGTGTAAAATTCACTAGCAGACGAGATTACCATAAAAAGTTAGCTCTGGGTTTAGTGACCCACAATTACAAAGAAGGTCAGAAATGAAGAATCTACCAAAAGAGTTACAAGTTTTGCTACAAAAGTATCAACCGGAAACACAAAAAGGAGATAAGGAAGAACAAATAAAATGCAACAATACTGATCGGGGTAAGAGGAAGTATTGCGGTCCCTGTTATAATGAAACCAAAAAACAAAGTAAAACGCAGTACTCATGTGAAAAATGCTGTACGTTTTTATGTACAAGTATACACACAAAACGATTGTGTCCAGAATGTTTTGATAAAATTTCAGAATTCTGATCAATTCATCTTGTCCGATTTTAGTATTTTTTGTAATAATATAATTATGATTAATGTCAAAAAATTATTTATAATTTATTTTCTGATTCCTCACAAATTTTTATTATATAAATTCATTTATTTAGTTGTTTCCATTTTTAATAAATTAATGCAATTATATTAGTTTGTTATAATTTAATAAATATTAACAGAAAAATATTAACCCAGATATACCCAACGTCCTTCCAGAAGGATAATTAAAGGTATATTTTAGTTTTTAGTTTTTGCTAACACTGTTTACTTTTGTCGCTTTTTATTTATATCAGCAGTTAAAAAACAGTCTATTTTATTGTGTGAAACCAGTTTTTGTGGTTCATTGTTCTTGTGACGTGTTCTATAAAGTTTCATAAACAACACTTTTGAAGAATGGCTTATAACACTGACCTTCTCATTCCTAGAATGCTTATTATTTTTTGCTAGTTTTTTTTTTATCTACTACAATATAGTTAATGAGTGTATAGTAGTGTTTATTTTTATATTTATACAATGTTATGATGTCGTTTTTACAGCGATCCTTCCAGAAGGACGTTGGGCATGCACAGTTATATATATATATATATATATATATATATATATATATATGTGTATGTATGTGTGTCTATATACACAAACATATATATATATATATATATATATATATATATATATATATATATATGTGTATGTATGTGTGTATATATACACATGCATATATATATATATATATATATATATATATATATATATATATATATGTGTATATACACATGCATATATATATATGTGAGTGTGTGTGTGTGTGTGTAAGTTGTATGTATATATATATATATATATATATATATATATATATATATATATCTATATATATATATATATATATATATAATTTTTCAGTAATAATGTTTATCCATTTTATATTTTCATACTAGTTTCGCTTCTACTTTCATCACACAATACACGAGTTTATTTATTTTAGGAAACCGATCACTCTCAATGAATTACTTGATATGCTTGAGGGAAATAAGTCGAAAATGGGATTGATATTGCGCTTTTACCCCCATTAAATGCTGTTGATGATATTACAGATGAAGATTCAGGTGAAGAGGATGATGTCCGAATTGAAAATTTACCTGCTAGCCAATTAGCTGCATCAGCATCAATCTCTAGCGTGGTAATGAAACTAATTATATTATATTTCATTGAAGATGCTTAGTAATTTTCACGACAAAATTATTAGTTCATGTAATTTTTTATTCTTGAAATCACTGTCCAATGTTTAATGATTTTTGTTTTTAGGTATCACCTGATGAATTATTGTTTTCAGCATCATCTGATGATGAAACACTTAAAAGAACGACCTCAAATACAAAGAAGCGAAAATTACAGAAATGTAAAAAAAAACACACAGTATGAGCTATAAGTGGACAAAAAAAGATTATCCCTTTAGTAAAGGAACCAGACTACCAATGATAACAGCTAATTTTCGAGAAAGAACTCTTTAGAGTATTTTGAAATGTTTTTTGATAATGATGTAGTAGATGAGATTGTAAAATATACGAATCAATATGCTGCAAGAAAAAACCATCTGGGAAATTGTTCTGTTGATGAAATAAAATGTTTTATCGCAATTTTGCTTCTTAGTGGATATAATTTTCTTCCGCGAAGAAGAATGTATTTGGAATTATCAGATGATGTTCATAACAAATTGGTGTCTCAAACACTTTCCAGGAACAGATTTAAATTTATTATGTAAAATTTACATGTCTGCAACAATGACAATTTGGATAAAGACGATAGATTTGCTTAAGTTCGCCCTCTTTTGAAAGCAATAAATGAGCGGTGCAGATCATTCATGCCATATTTTGAACATCATTCTATGGATTTCCATATTTTGGGCGCCATGGAACTAAGCAATTTATATGTGGGAAACCTATCAGATATGGCTTTAAATTTTAGTGTGGTGGAACTAGAACAGGATACTTATCATGGTTGGAACCCTACCAAGGAGCAGGTACATTACCAGTTAAATATAATGACAAAGGTCTGGGCTATGGTGTAGTTTCGTCTTATATTGACTAATTAGATCCACATCCTTATAAAATTTATTTTGATAATTTGTTTACCTCGTTCCCCCTTCTAATTGACTTAGCAGAACGAACATAAAAAATCTACAACACAGTGCATTAAGTGCGAATGTGCACTTCACATTTCATGCTTTGTTGCATTTCATACAAAATAAAAAATAACTGAACATTTTTTGTATCTTATCTGGAGATTTAAATAATAAAAATAATATAATTCATAATATACATTACTTTTAATTTCTTACTGTTGCATTTATTTAATTGTACTGTTAATGAAATTTCCGAATATAGTTGAAAATATACCATAAATGAAAGAAATGTATCAAAAAATCTGTCAGAAAGAGGGTAATAAAAGAGATGTCATATGATGCCGTGTATGCCCAATGTCCTTCTGGAAATATGGTCGTTTTTTCACATTCTATGACATGGTAGCACAAAATTTTAATTAGTACGTCTTATTTAAACACTAATTACACAGAATTTAATAACATTTCTAAAAATCGCTCGAAAAAAAAATCGGGCATATCTGGGTTAAATCAATAAGAAAAAATGAGTTCCATCCTGATTTAACAAAAAAAAATAGCTTTTTAAACACCTTAAATGTAGCCTAGGTCCATTGGACCTGGCGCGAGTAATGGTGTTACAGTTAAGTGCGCGACTAACGAAGGGTTAAAATTATGCTGTTTCACGTGTATCGCATAGTAACTTTTACCCTATTTCTCTATGTGTTATATACGTTAATATATTCAAAATTTTTATGGTTCGCTCTAGAAGATTAATTCCCAATTTTAAAAATTAGTATTCGATAATTTATTATATAGAAAGCAAAGATGACTGTAATAGACAATCTTTTGTCTCACTTTTCTGTGTTATATATTTCATTTCATTTATTTATGAATCACAGATATAATACGCCAAATTCCATTTATATACCCAAAATTTTTATCGTTCCTCTCGAATATTAATTATCACTTTTAAAAATTAGTATACCATTATTATTTCTTATAGAAATCGAAGATGACTCTGATAAACGGTACGCATTGTTGCAACCTGTTCGTCTCTCTGCATCTGATAGTGAGCGAAGTAACCCTACCGATTTTTCAGTCCCAGTAAGCGAAATCGAAATATCAGATCTATTATCTGAACAACAGTCTACACTGGATCATGCTACAATATTTTCAGTCCAAGATTCAATACCTATGTCTAGTATTCCACCAGATGAAAGTAAATGTCATCAGAAAGTAGATATATTTCTT
Source organism: Coronaproctus castanopsis (assembly GCA_032883995.1). Taxonomy (NCBI): domain Eukaryota; kingdom Metazoa; phylum Arthropoda; class Insecta; order Hemiptera; family Monophlebidae; genus Coronaproctus; species Coronaproctus castanopsis. The sequence goes on from CM065052.1 coordinate 60,756,393, forward strand.
CCCCTACACCTTTTGCATCACATAGTGGTGTGGTATGTCCATTAGACCAGGGATTCCCGATTGGTGGTGCGCGGAACCCTGGGGTTCTGTGGAAAGGCTACAAGGGTTCCGCGTTCCGACCAAAAATTATGTAGAAAAGAATCACAACCACGCCGCCGTTGTTCACACGCTCTATAGGCTATCGCGATGTAAAGCAACAACGTTTTGTTTTGACTATGTCTTATCAATGTGCGTATGTAACGTAATTTCCTATGTTCTATTTTTAACAAAACTGTGTTGGGCTGACTAACACTAACGCAGTTTTGCTCTTTTAGTGTGCAATCGACTTAAATGCAAACATGCGTTGTGTTCCGTTCCATGCTTCTACTAGTATTTCTAATCGCACTCCAATCGCACGTGCGGTGGCTCATGTTAAAAATACGCATGGGTATACCGAGCCGATAAAACAGCGCACTGTACATTTACAGTCGAGTAATGATCGCGATAAAACTGCACAAGTTTACGTATAAATATATAGTTATATTAGTGAAAAAAATATATAATTATAATAATGGATAGTTGGCTCAAAACGAGGCGCCTAGGCAGTGGCAAAAATGTTTCAGCATGTTCATCAGCAGAGTATAATGAAAATATTTCAAAAGAAGATGTTTCTGGTTTACCTGTGTATATTAAATTATTTACCTATCGTCATAAAAGCCTAATTTATAAACTTATTATTTATATGCACGGTTAATAATACAGCTGTCGGAGAGATGCAAATAATCGCCTACATGTTACACATGGACTGCGAAAAACGTCTATAATTTCCAATTTTCGACGTGTTTGTGCCAGTGGCGGCTTGAACTTTTTTTCTTTAACTCACGTTTAATATTTTTACACAACCCACCTATTAAATTGCACTAAATACGTCGCCGTTCGGATGTGCAAATTTGATATCTTTGGCTTAATAATTTTTTTCTCATGATTTGATCGTCAATTATAAATGCGTAATGAAATTGTATTGACATCATTTTGTAAACAATTATATATTTATATTTTATTTTTAAAATTAAAATGCCTGAGGGCGCAGGGGAACCTATGGCCAATTTTTTGAAATGTATTTTGTTCTTTATTTAATTTTAAATTATTACAGGTATAACTAAAAGTATTGTCAATTAATTTCAGGGTTTGGTAATTTCTAAAGGTCGTAGTACTTGACAGGAACGACAAAATACACCTGCTAGTGAAAGTGTTGTACCTCAGGAGAGAACTACTTAAAAAAAAAAAGAAAATATGACGAATCGTACTTGTCCTATGGATTTATTCCTGTCGGAATGGCTGAGAACCTGGATGGACAATGCGTTATTTGCAACAAAATAATATGTAATAGTTCATTGGTACCGGCAAAGCTAAGACGACATCTTGACACCAACCACCCCAACTGAAAGATAAAAGCTTAAGCTTTTTTGAAAGACACAAAGAAGTACAAAAAAAAGTGTAGCTTCTTTACATAAATATGTGAAAACAGATACAGATGTCGCCGGGCTATCAATACTGCTTGTTTTTGTGAGATACCCCTTCAGAGGATCTATTGAAGAGGATTTGTTTCTATGTGCACCTTTAGAAACCAATACAACTGGAGAAGAGATTTTTAAAGTTATTGATAGTTACATGAGTAAGTACCATATTGAATGGAACAAATGTATTGACGTGTGCAGTGACGGAGCAGCAGCTATGATTGGTAAAATAAAAGGCACTGTAACAAGAATCAAGAATGTTGCACCCAAATGTAGTACTAGTCACTGCGTTTTACATCGCCATGCCCTTGTTGCGAAGAAAATGTCGTACGATCTTAAGATAGTTCTCGATCAAGTCGTACAAATTGTGAACTACATTAAATCACGTCCACTCCAGTCGAGGCTCTTTAAAAAAGTGTACGAAGATATAGGAAGTCAGCATCAATCACTTTTTCTTCACACGCAAGTGAGATGGCTCTCAAGAGGAAGAGTTTTATTAAGGCTATTTGAATTGCGCGACGAGCTTAAGATATTGTTCACCGAACAACCCGTTTCTGCATCCATTAGTAGGCATGTCGAACTATTACACGATGAGCAATGGTTAATGAAGTTGGCTTACTTGGCAGATATATTTGATAAACTCAACGTAATCTGCAAAGCCTTACAGGGAAAAGATACTACTAGATTCACAGTAAATGACAAAATGTACAAAAATTACATTGAACGATTTGAACCCGGGCATGACCCATTATTTAAAATCAGACCTTAGTTTTGTCAAGAAAAGTAGTCAGTTATTTCTTCCTTACGAAAATTTATGCATTGATGAAGCTACTTGTCCTTTCAGAGGTAGAATTAAACACAAAGTTTACATCAAAAACAAACCTGATAAATATGGTATTAAATTGTACATATTAGCTGATGTGAAAACAGGATATGCTTTAACTATTGAATTATATGCTGGAAGGAACACGAATTTTGATAATAGTGCTAAGGGCATTATCGCCAGGTTAAGACATCCGTATTTAAACAAAAACCATACTGTTTATATGGATAGATTTTATTCATCACCGTTAGTTTTTGAATTTCTGAAAAATAATAATACTTACGCTGTAGGCACAGTTATGAAAAATAGAAAAGAGCTTTCAAAAGTATGCAACCACTAAAAAGGGACGAAGCATGCTTTGCCATAAAGAATGACCTTTTATTTTTAAAATGGAAGGATAAACGAGATGTTTTTATGCTCTCCACAAGACATGATTTCCACATGATTCACGTTAATAAGAAATACCCAAACATAAATCCACAAGTAAAGCCGTCTTGTGTGGTGGATTATAATGAAAATAAAATAGGCGTGGATCACATAGATCAAATGGTTATTTATTAATCATGACTGTTTGTAATGCTCACGTGTTGTTCAAAGAATCAACTAAACGCAAAATGTCACTCAATAAATTTATGAACAACTTAGCTATACAGTTAGTGGAAGAAGCTGAAAAAAATTTCATAGAACCAGAACAGTTCAAGAGCACAGCTGGAAGATTACTAGCGCGGCATTTTCCTTTTAAAGTTCCATCTGAAGGCGCTAAAGCTAAACCCAGCCATTCTTGCAAAGTTTGTACTGAACGAGCAAAGTACGAGGGTCGAAAAATACGAAAGGAAACCGTTTTTCAGTGTTCTGCATGTGATGTAGGTTTATGTGTTCCAGAATGTTTTGAGATATTTCATAAAAGGGCAAATTATTATACGACGTAAATTGTTTATATATATATATATATATATATATATATATATATATATATATATATATATATATATATATATATATATATATATATATATATTAGAAAGTATATTTTAAACATAATTATGTGTTTTATATCTTTTAATACTTAAAATATATAGACCTTCTTTCACTGTACAAATTCTTAATTTTAGTTAAATGTATGATGAAGTGAACATATCTAAATTCGATCTTTATCTACATGTTTAATCCAAACAATGTACACTAAAATGAACTTCAACGTTTTCTCTTTAACATATAAAAAATTAAATAATTACATAGTATCAGAGACGCATAACCTGGTTTTTGCAAAACGTCTAAAAAGTGTCGTCTGAGGGTAACGATTTGAAAAACGGGCCATGCACGTTTGCCGTCGTATAAAAGCACACAGTAGAAAATAGTGCCGTTGTATAGTAATGAAGTATAAAACGGGCACTACACGTGTACCGTCCGGAAAGTGTTAACCTACTTGCATGGAGTGCCAATTCTATAAGAAACAAGATACTAGAGCTTGAATAATATGTGACAACCAATAAGATATTAATAGCTGCTATAGGGGGAGATAAAATAAGCTTACTTATGAATGGATATCGGATTTTCTGCAAGGATAAATCAGCAAACAGTATACGTGTTGATTTATTAATTCATAATAGCATTAATTGCTCAATTATATCTGATCCCGGTACCAAACAGGTTCAAGCAATAGGAGCCAAAATTCTTGGAAAGTAACTATTTCTGTAGAGAACAAACAGAATTACCGCCAATAAAAATTTCTGGAAGTAAAAGAAAAAATAGCTGCATACCCTAATAAGGATGAAATGGAGGTATTAATTAAACCATTTTAACAGTGTACACAAACAAAATGACACAATGTCTATTCGCTATCACGAGAAACAAGTTACAAAGCATATTCATCATTATATATCAAACCACATAGCGACAATTAATCCATCTGATTTAACATCGCCTAAAGATGTAAAGAAGGTTCATTTTTAATTTCAGGAATACTAACTCAACTGGATGATTAAATTAATATTTAAAAAACTGCCCCACAAAGCAATAGTAGTTATTACTATTATTTTTAATTCATGTATACGTCTGTGATATTTTCCTCCGCCTTGGAAAGTATCGATAACAATACCACTTTTGAAACCTCGCAAATGCTCCCTTATCCCAAAACAGACAACCAGTTAGCTTTCTCAGCAATATTAACAAAGTATTCGAAAACATATAATTAGTACGATTAAGATCATATGACGAAAATCATCAAATACTTAAAGATCAGGTTTTTAGCAAAACTAGATACCACATTTCAATTAGCCAAAATTTGTGACAAAATTACAGGTAATTTGAATCTAAACAAACATACAGATTCTGTCATGTTGGGCATGGAAAATACATTTGATACTACCTGGCATGAAGAATTTAAAACTCATTAAATATAAATTTTCTACATACTTAATATACATCATTAAATCATATCTAACCAATAGGATATTTTGTCTAATTAAATGGTCACAAAACCACAAATCAATACGTCGAAGCTCGCATGCCTCAAGGAAGCATCTCGGAACCACTATTATTTATAATTTACATTTCTGACATCCAGGACTGTGACAAAGTAGACACTTACCTCTCTGCAGATGTGTCATTTATGACATCTTCGTTTAAATTAGCCACTATATGTAATAGATTAACTAAGGCAGCTGAGATATTTTCTACATATTGTTTCAAATGGAAAATAAAAATACATGAAAGTAAATCAGAATCGATACTCTTCACAAGGCGCAAACCTGTCACAAATAACAGTATTCTTATTAAAAACAAACCTTTGAACTGGCAAACAAATATTAAATATCTGAGTGTCTTACTGGTTTATAAATTTAGTTTCACAAATCGCATAAATCAGTGTATATAAAAACATAACAAAAACGGCACATTTTATTTTCTATATTCAACAAAAGATCTACCCTGTCAGTGAAAAATAAACTTTTACACTATCATAACGTGATCCTGCTAAGATGCTATATGCTTGTCCTGTATAGTCTTCTGCCAGTTTATCTAGTATCAACAAACTACAAACTAAAAAATCAGTGATTAAAAATTATATGAAATAAGCCAAATTAGGCTCGTACCAAATTCATGCATACTTTATATTTCCTTTATAAATATATAATGAAATTGTAACGACGACAAAGAAGTTCTTTAGTCAATGTATATCATCAAATAATTAAATATAAATTTCATTAGTAATTATAACTACCAATCCCTAAATCATCGTTATAAAAATAAAAACAGGCGCACCAAACATATTGTATTAGATAAAAAAACTCTAGTTTCTTGTTACTTTATGTTTAGTTGCATATAATGAGTTTATTTATCTTTTTTATGTAATTCCTATGACATTATAAGGAAGTTTATGTTATCCTTTCTGCTGGATAGTAGTTTTTTTTTTATAATTTTCGTTTTTACTCAGTCTTTGCTATATATTTTTTCATAATTACTCACTTACATACTTAAGGTAATTGTATCATTATTTTATTTTATTATTATTATAAATCAGATGTCAAATTAATGTTATTTCTTAATCTTATGTCTATTTTCAAATTTTTCACAAATTTAAAACATTTATTTCTTGATCAATTTTACAAAATTTATTATATTATAATACATATATTTATAACGTCATCAAATACGGCAATTATAAATTGACTTTTATCTATTGAGGGAATCAATAAATTTTCATTCACTTATTTTTAATATGTAAAATACAATAAATTTGATATATCTAAGTTAAATTATTTTAGTATTTCACCTTGAAAAATTACATTAAATTATAATTATTTTCTACACTGTATATTATAATAAATAGTTTTTAAACATATTTTAATCACTTTTAGTTTCCGGTTTAATTTTATAATAATTAGTTTTAGAAACTTTTCAATCGCTTTCAGCTTTCATTTTAATTTGTCTTTATTTAACTTATTATTTTAGTATTTCACCTTTAAAAATTACATTCAATTATAATTATTTTCTCCACTGTATATTATAATAAATAGGTTTTAAAAAGTTTTCAATCACTTTTAGTTTCTGGTTTAATTTCAAAATAAATAACTTTTAGAAACTTTTCAATCTCTTTCAACTTTTATTTTAATTTGTTTTTATTTAACTTATGATTTCTGTATTTCACCTTTAAAAAGTACATTAAATTATAATTATTTCTTCCAGTGTACATATTAATAAAGTTTTAAATACTTTTAGTTTCCGGTTTGTTATAATAAGTCATTTCTACCATTGTTTCTAGCAACTTTTTAATCTATTTCAGCTTTTATTTTAATTTGTTTTTATTAAACTTATTTTAGTATCTCACCTTTAAAAATTACATTAGATTATAATTATTTTTACCGGTGTATATTATAATAAATAGTTTTTAACCTTTTCAATCAGGTTCAGTTTCCGGTTTATATTATAATAAACAGTTTTTAAAAACTTTTTAATCGTTTTCCGCTTTTATTTTAATTTGTTTTTATTTTTACTGAAAAAGAAGCTATAAACAAGCACATAGCACCTATTAACATAACTTGACATACATTTGTCTGACATTGATTAAATTTAAAGTTTTGAGTTACAAAGTAAAATAATGGCTAAAGTATAAACGAAATTATGGTTAATGATAAAATAACATACCTGAATGGGTTAATCTTTAGTAGAATCCTCAAATGTGATTTTTGCCGATTCTGGTCATGGCCGATGGTGGTGAATCTATTTTCCTTTTTTAATTATTCATACTTCTACCTTATCTAACTTAATTCTAATTAATGTCCATAACATTTTGAACATTTATAATTCTCTACAGTAGGAATTAGGCCCCATTCGCGTAATTTAAATAATAATTTCATTTTATCTAGACACAATGTAGTTAAATAAAGTAAATTTACAGTACACATAATTAAAATCGTTTAATAATATTAAAATCATTAAAAAAAATTAAGCAGCCAAACAAGTAACATGATGAAATTAAAATACAAAGCTAAACACAAGCAACACGCGGAAGAAATCAGTGTACGAATACGAATAACCGAATTAACTGATTACCGGTAATAGGTAACATAATTCAACATAACAGCCATGTGGCATAACGTTCATTTCATTGGCTTAAATAAGCAACCACTGTTATCAATACGATTGTCTATAATTAACAAAGTTTAAATAATATTAACAAAAATATATTTCAATGTTTAAATAATTTTAAAAATTTTGTAATTAATTTTAATAATAATTTTGAATAAAATTTACTTTAATAATATTCTTAAGTTAATATCGTTTCCCGGCCTGTTGGGCAACTGATCAAAGTGTGGTATGGTATGTTGTTATTTGTTATCTGTTCTGATCAGCTTAATATCTGATACACTCCAATTTACCTAATCTAGCCGTATACATATATATATATATATATATATATATATATATATAAAGTTCTTAATATTGTAAAATATTTATAATTGATTACAATAATTTTCAATCTAATTCATTATAAAATTTGTTTTAAATTAATTTTAAAAATTAAAAAATATTCTTTTCTAAATTAATTTTTAAATATTTCTACCTAAATGTTCTAAACGATAACACGAATACAACGGAGAAACTTAATGTTCTAAACGGCAACTCCGCTTCCACCATTTTTGTAAATATAATTATGAGGGAAGTTGAATGAAATTGGCCTTAATTATTTTAAAACCGACGTCCGCGCATTAGTAAGTTTTTTACTTGTTCAACATTAATGTTTTAATCATTTTCGTGGAATAAAACACATGCATAAGTCGTGCACTAAAGCCCATCTTACACTAAAATTCTTTTCACTTAAAAAAATCAAAAGAAGAAATTTGACAAAAATAGATAAATATATAAAATTTTAAAAAAAAATCTTTTAAAATAATAAGATTATTGATACAAAATGATTTTATAAATTTAAACGTGAAACCGGTTTGGGAGCGCCTCAATAGTTGTTAACCTGATGGTTGAGATTAATTGGCTGGTTTACTGACTGGTTTAAGCATAATACATTGCCAGGATCCCTTGGTGCAATATAATGTTGACAAATTTTATATAAAGCTTGAACTGTCAAAATCCTTCTCTTGTGAATGTAGTAAGACTAATTGTTCTGGAGTAGCAAAATATGATACAAAAGCTGTATAGAAATTCGATTGATTTTTTGGCTGGTTGGTGGCTTCTTTTTTGATAATGAATCGACTACAATGAAAAAATGATGATCAAGCATAAGATCCAATTTGTTACTATTTTTGACAAAAGTCTTAATTCAATATTGGACCAGTAGATGTAATTTTGGCCAATATTCTTCATTTTAACAATGCCTAAGTGTCTTGAATGTAGTTCTTTTAGAACAATTGGTTGAAGAGCTTTTGGTATTACAATTCAGTGACTACAAAAAATAATACTGTAATTTATAGAATTCCTGGATTGTAGTTTATACCATTCTGCAAACATTTCAGCAAAGTTGATAGTTCTAGGTCAGCTGTAGTTTCTTTATGCAGGATCTCAGGTGAAAGTGTTGATATGGCTGCAATACTGGACAATCGATCATTTTGTGGGTAGAAACACTTATTGATGATATTTAAATTGTTCTCTTCCATTGGAAATTGGGTTAGATAATTAACATTGTGGTAAAGCGTCGCTGATGAATGATCGATTTTGTAATTAAACTGCGATAACTAGGTAGCATAACAAAGTATATGATAGGCTGCGAAAACTGGAAGCTCTTTTGTTGAATTGAAAACCTGTTGAATTGGCTTGGTGTCATTCTTTCATCCATTCTCACGGGTTAAATCAAACTATTACGACGTAGTATATAATTAGTTTTTGTCCTTTCTGGGTTATGGTCCCCATTCTTCCTGTTATTAAACTATACCGTCAAAGTTCTCAGCAAAGAAGTTAGAACTGAATTTTATTAAATAATTAAAAAACAGCCAATAAACAATTTTTGAACATATGTACTGGACCTCGCGATACCACAATAGTTTACAAGATTAATTAATTAAGGTAAGTAACAAACAAAAAATACACAACTATTACACCGCAAGAGAAAAAGGAAAAACCACAAACAAATAAAAGCACACATTAATGTTAAAACTAACGATTAAATATGAATTAATATAACATCGCACTAATAATTAAAACAATATTAATAAGCGAGTGGCTCATTACAAAAAATTATGTTTAATACGTCTATGCTTGTATTTTGTATACATAAACATTAGTTGTCTGGAATCGTAATTACCTATTAACGAGATAAACTCATTATCATGATGGTAATCATCGAAGATAATTTCAGAATATTATGCATATAATCTATTCTAGTATATATAGATAATTTCAGAATATTATGCATATAATCTATTCTAGTATATATAACGGAGATCATTTAGTATGCACCTAAGACACCTATTCTGAATGAGCTGCAATTTATTATAATACCGATTTTGATTTGACCAGTTAATGCTGTTTCCCAACACCATCAGATTATTTGGAAATTTTGGACGACTGCGTGTAAAGAAAATGACTCCCGTTTAAGATAGTTTGGCATTAATTTTCAATTTATCATTATGCCGATTTAAAGTGTGTTCTGGATAATAGCCGCATCGTCTGCATATGTACCACTTGTGCATTCTGCACTTCTGAGAAATGATATAAGTATAATGTGTAAAGAAAAGGTCCCAATACACTTCCTTGCGGAAAACCTCCTAAATGCGTCTTAATTAAAGAGACTGAATCGCCAGCAATTACATAAAAAGTTCTATTGCATTAACTTAATTAAATAAGGAGGAAATTTTAATCATTTTGTATAAAATGTCCGCGTGCCATGTAGTATCAAATGATTTAGCAGCATAAAAAAGCACCATATCAGTGTGTTAATTAAGATTAAAATGATGTGTCACGAACTCAGGTACTTTGAATATTTGATGAGATGTAAAAAATTTTGACGAAAACCAAAACTGTACATTGGGAACAATATTTTTAGAATGAGTGTTTCCTTAATTTGATTAGAATATTTTTTTTTACAGCCTTACTTAAGTGTGCTAAGTAACCTAACTGACCGAATGTTGCAAATCTGAGAACTGTCCTTCCCTGGCTTAGGAAGAACAATAACTATTGCGGTTTTCCAGCAGTGAGGAAAATAACTGAATTTAAACATGCAACACTTTAATATATTCGTAAATGACTATTACCTTCCGTATTAAGTTGTCTAGCAGGGGATTTTGATTAGGTTTTTATGTTAATTTAAACAACGTCCTAACAGATGCTTCTTCATTCAGGAAATAAAATAGACTTTGATAGATGCAAAATACGTCTTTTCTGTGAAGGAGTATGAATACACAGCACTGATTATTCAACTGGTACAATACAAAAATTTAAGTACAAAAATTAGTTCTGTCAGATTGTTTTAAGTATCTATTCTTCATTTTATACTTGTAAATTTGTGATCTTAAATTTAAATTTATATTTTGTGTTCTTATTTTTTAAATCTTTATTTTTATTTAAATTTAAATATCACTTGATAATGACGTAATTGCCGAAAAGCTTTGTGATTTTTTCAAAAAAATAAACGTTTAGTGATTTTAACTAATTTTTGTAATTAAATTAATAAAAAGTCACTACATTCCACAGTCTAAAAATTAATAGAAAAAATGTTTCAAAAATATTAAAAACATTAACATATGTAAGAGAAACATTTATTTTATGCTTGCATAAAAACAAATGTTTACAGTTCATCAAATTCAAGATAATGAACTACCTCGTACGATTATATAATATATTTCAATAGTGCATTTTAAAAATGTTAATAATTATTATTATTATCTGACTTAGTCACGAAGATAAAATGCGACACTCGCTTGGATCCATTTATCGTGTTCGTGAAACGGCACCGGAACGTTTATTAATGTCAAAATATTCTCGCGACTTGAATTTTGATAAACTGTAATTGGTAAAGAACCTTCATATTTACTACTTGCTGTTCGGTTCTGAAATTTAATTCAACAAAATTTGTGAAAATAATTAGATACGCGATAATATTTACAATTCAATTTTAAATATATATATATATATATATATATATATATATATATATATATATATATATATATATATATATATATATAATATAGATACACACAATTTAGTTAAAAATATACCGTTTGCAGAAGAAACTCTTATCGAAAAACTTGGTTAATCATTCTTTAAAAATAATTCATCAGAACAAACTACTGTTATATAATTCTAATTTTCGTAACTTTATTAAACAGCGTATATCTGTTAAAATAACATATTTGACTGAAATTAATGTAACAAATCAGAAAAAAAGAAATTACCAGAGAAAATATTGTTTTTTGAAAATTTTTAACAGTTCAAATTTTGATAAAATATTTGAAATATTTTTTTTCTCTTCGAAAAATACAAAAAAAAAATATTTGAAATATTTTTTTTCTCTTCGAAAAATACAAAAAAAAATTAAATCATTTAATTTGACGATTAGAATAAAACGTCTACTATTAATAAATAATTATAGATTCTTCGAACTGGTAATAAAGAAATCACAAAACGATTTTTATTACTGGCTAATCAGTTTAGTATAAAAAAAAATCTGTTTTCAAATTTATGACGTATCAGAATCTATTATAGGCACTTTTTAACTATAACGTACGTGTAACCTATAAATGAATGCAATGTGTACACAATTCTACAAATTGAACACACAGAAAACTGCTAAATATAGGCGAAAGGCCATTAAATTTATTTAAAATATTTACTTTAGGAATCCAGAATAAGTTAAATGATGGCACTCTAGATACTGACGGCGAATTCGGCATATTTTCACTAAGAGTGTACGTATCAAAATAACCGCCCTCCACTAATAATCCGGTTATACGCACAGAATTTTGAACATCCTTTACGTTATTATCCGTCCATAAACACTCTAAAATTAAATTATCCAGTGGCTCATGACACGTCCTGCATATAATGCCAAATCTTTCGTTAGTGACATAGTAATTTTAATTTTATTATATAGGATGACCCAGAGAAGACGGACAATTTTGTTTTTCGAAAGCGCAGTTGGTAAACCTGCTACAACAGTGTACACACAAAGAGATTTGTTTATGTCCAATTTCAGTTATCATGAATCTCATAACGAGAAGTAGCCCGCCTTTTGCATGGAACGTTATTTTCGGCGTGAATCGATCACGACAGTGCGAATAGAGTTTCGAAAAGAATTCCAAGTTACGCGATTTTTTTGTGGAGATACACCTTAAGAACCGCGTTTAAAAACACAGATTTCTGAGACCTATGCACGAAAAAGTCTTCAAAAATGTTGTAAAGACCGAATGAATGTATTATGTAATGTTGCAAATGGCGGTCATCTGAACAATATTGTGTTCCACAAATAATTATTCTCGTTTTTTCTATTTTTAAATAGAACTTCATTCAAAAATGTTGGTTGAGTAGTTTTTAAGTTATTCGAAAAACAGCAAAACCGTCCGTGTTCTCTGGATCACCCTATATAACCTTTAATGAAATTTTTGTTAACGGAAAATTTGTTCTCAAATGCTGAATTATTTTTTGATTTTTTGTTCATCAACACGCGGTTCGATTAATTTACACATATTATATTATCTATTATAATTTTCACTTTTTTAAAATTTAGTTAAAAATATTTTCATCTCATATCTAAATGAACTGCGAGTTAATATTTTACGGTTGAATTCAAAGTATTTATTAAGTATACGATAATCAAAATAAAAAAATTTTGATATTTATCAGTCAGATTATACAAAACGCGCTTACCTAGCCGTGTGTTGTTTTAGAACACTAAGAAATGTTTGTGCATTGAAAAACCCGGATAAATCTACTAGACCATTTAAAATAGAATTGCCGTTTTCAGCGTTCTTATTAAGCGCAATTATACACGAAGTCTTATTCATGACGGTTCTGATGTAGGTCGTGGGATTAGATGATCCATCCCACTGTATGAGCCAATTCTCTGGTGTCTAAAATATATATATATATATATATATATATATATATATATATATATATATATATATCAAAAGTAACAATGACAGATGTTGAGAAAAAATATAATATACGATTGAGTAATATTTCTCATGTACATAAATTACGAATTGTTGACTTACTTGATGGATTAAGATAGAAGTTATTAATTTTTTTGTGGTTTCGTTAATCATGCATGCCGAACGTAGTATTCTATTGATGTCGACAAGCGATTTATGGATATGTTGAACTAAAGTAAAAGCAAATTGTAATTCGTCATTTAAAAATAAGTTCATAAGATTTTCATCACCGAGCTGTTTCTTCGGCTTAATAACATTTTTCATCTTCAAAATTCCGACCTCCTATTAATGATAAAAAAATAAAAGTAATTTCGAAAAAATTATCCTGAAAATTAAAAAAATATATATATATCCACTAATAGTACAATTAATATATTCAGAATTCCATTATATTATCGGTAAACATATATGCGTCATATTTGCGCTTTTATAGTATGTAATCATTACACACCATAAGAATTTTTGCAATTCTTCTAAAAGATGTAAAACGATTTCGTGACACATTTTAATATTTACAAATTTTTCGGGAAAATATCATACTAATTGTTATACAATTTAATGTTTCGGGGGCAATATATTTCTATCTCTTAACAAATACAATTTATTTGACGTGTAACAAACACTGTGCTCCATAACTAAAGTTATATGGAAGATAAACAACGAAAAAAAAAAACAATTTAAAAGCACTAAATGTTTCTTCGTGAAAAATCACAAATCTTCTCGTCTGTTAGGCCATTATCAAGTGAATATTAAAAAAATATTAATTTAGATTGCAATTCACAAAAATCACACTTAAGTTATATGGAAGATAAACAACGAAAAAAAAAACCAATTTAAAAGCACTAAATGTTTCTTCATGAAAAATCACAAATCTTCTCGTCTGTTAGGCCATTATCAAGTGAATATTAAAAAAATATTAATTTAGATTGCAATTCACAAAAATCACCGCATTAATAAAGCAATCTGATAGTGAATACATTCACTTGATAATAATGTATAAAATTTGTGATTAAATTTAGTGATTTTTAATTTGTTTTTTTTTTGTTGTTTATTTTTAATAAATCACTACATTCCATACTTTTCAAATGATTTACAAGATTATTTGTGTTTGGCTGTTAACCCATAAATCGTCGACTTCTACGCTGTGTTTAGAATCCTTCCTGTTAAATTTTTCGCTTACCACAGCCTCACATACTGTTCGTTCCTTATATCTACTAATGAACTTAATTGCTGTCAGAGTTCAATAAATTATTGTGCTAAATAACCGTGGACTTTTCTTTTCGCTTACCCCCATAATCATCGTTCTATAATTAATTCGAGAAAAAAGTCAACCGCTAATTTCGGAAAAACTACTCGTATCGAGCATTATGTAATAAAATATTCACAATCACTATTCTAGTTAAAAATGGTGTATTTTCATGACATTACATAAACCAGAGCAAAACGTCTATTCGATCAACAAAACCTTAATGATAAGCTAGAAATATTAGAATTGGTTCGTGAATGGCTACCATAGTTTGATCGAAGCCAGAATATTTATGTAAAGATTTAACTACAAGATAAAAATGAACATAAAAAAGAACAAAAAGCTTCAACGACTGTATTGCTTCTTTTTGTTCAAAGTATTACAAATAGCATTAAAAAAAAAAATTAAAAATTTTAAACATTTGACAGATAGAATGGATTTGGTTTAAACACAACATAGTGGTCTGTGATGGGTCTGTTAACTAGTTGTAGAATTACGCATTCCTGACTCATTGTGTAGCTGTATTTATAAAAAGGCTCGTTGTTGTAAAATTTACTTTAGAAAAAAGTGAATTTTACTAAAAGTTAATTTTATAACTATAGGTTTCATATATATCTACACAGTACGGACAAAAACTCGCGCTTTAAATATCTTACAAATACACTCACTTGATTCAATTGTTTCCATAAATGAAGAATAGGAGACAAAGTAAATTTCCATGTTTGAACATCATCACTATTTATCTTCGTCGCGCCTTGACAAAGAACTTCATACGAAAAATATAAATAAACATTAACATTAAATTGTACGATCGGATGATTTAAAAAATATAAAATTGTAATCTGTCTATGTTGTATGTAAGCAGACAAAATGATAAATTATTTTCTACATTAATCATGTTTTCAAAAAGAATGTAATAGATTATTTTTTTTACCGACATAGGAAGACGGCCAAGAAAGAAAGAAAGAAATAAATAAAGAAAGTATATTTGACATTAATTTTACAATTTACAGATATGTGCGCCAATAACCGTATAATAAATGTCCCGGAAATGATGTTCCTCTCCATTTATGAAATAAAATTCTTACATTATAATAATAATAGTATGTCATATAACATTGTATGGTGGAACAAGAAGATGGACAGATGACTTAATAGAACATGTAGGTCATACATGGAAGTTTCAGAACAGACAAGATTAAGAATTTAGGAGAGGTCTACTGCTTGAAGGAGAAAATATATATATATATATGTTATAATTAAATTGACAAAATTATTTATTTATAAGTAAACAAATATATTATATATAAATATATACTTACCCTTGACTGTGTTAATAATTTCATTGCTACGAATTTGCTGCCAAAAGCAGTCCACATTTAACGGTAGGGAAAACAGATGAGGCGCATCGGTGTCTGATAATTTTTGAATTACAGATAAATAGTCCTGAATAAAATAAAATTATACTTTTATTTTGTATATTTATGAAAGTATGCAAGAAAAAATTATTCATAATGATATCGAAATATATCAAAATAGCGCCTGGAAATCCGGGTATATGCAACTACATAAGAAAAGAAAAAAAATTAGTATAGACTACCTCTTGGGGTGAACACAAGGGCAGCAACCTTTTGGGTAGCAACCCATAATTATAAATAAGGTTTAATTGCGCCCAAAAATCCGCGTATATGCAAGTATAGGAAATTTAAAAAAGTACTTTATTTTTTAGTATAGAAACTTCTCACTTGCGGAGACCAAAAAGGGCACCACGTCCCTTTTGGTAGCAACCCCCTAATTATAAAAAGGTTTTGGGTAGAACCCTTAGTTATATATTTGTTAAATAAGAAATAAATAAGAAAATAATAGCCGGTATAAAGGAAACAACAGAAAGTAAAGAAATCGCGAACGTAGTTTAAAAAGAAAACTGAGCGAAACAATAAGAAAATTGAGTTAAACGTTCTATGTAAATTGATAAGAAGTAGGCTGAAAAAGGAAGACGTATAATTATAATCCTATTCAATCAATTACACAGAGTAAAAAATCACAAGGAAAAATCTGGAATTAAAATGGTTAAATTTTCGTTACAACGCGCAGAATAATAAAAAATAAATATGCTTATGTAGATATTTACGATAAAAGTTTAAACTTAATGGAAAAAAAATTTCGTACATTAACAAGGTAATAAACCGGTCTCAAAGTTAAGAGTAAATATCGCTTTGAGTTTAGAATAAGAAATGAGTAAATAAAATTTTAGGTCGGTATTTAACAAAGAACTTGTCCGTAGCATACGATTATAAAAGGACGAAAAATAAATATCGAATATAACTTACTCTCGTAAAAAACGAAATGAGGAAATTATAGAACAATTAGTTTACGTCCTACGAAAATTTGAAAAAATGATACCGATGGAAGCCCAATAATAGAAAAAAAAAATTAAAAGAAAATTAACATAACGGTATGTTTAACTTACGAAAGATACCGAAAGAAAACTTAAAAATATAATAAATTTTTTAAATGAATATGAAATGAAAAAGAGAAATTTGATCGGACACGTAGCGAAATTAACGAACAATAGGTTTACGTGTACAAGATAAAGAGCTGGTATGTTATAGATAAAATAAGTGTCGATGATTTCTGAGATAAGAATGCGAATAACGAAATTTGAACAATACGAGTAGTTGCGAATGATCGTAGGCAATA
Organism: Coronaproctus castanopsis; assembly: GCA_032883995.1. Lineage (NCBI taxonomy): Eukaryota > Metazoa > Arthropoda > Insecta > Hemiptera > Monophlebidae > Coronaproctus > Coronaproctus castanopsis. Next base: position 60,773,760 of record CM065052.1, read on the forward strand.
GGTAAGATGGTTGAAACTTTTTTCCGGATAAGGAAATTTAATATTTAATTTTAGTTAATTAATAACGAATTTTTTGTTTAAAGATAAATTTTTATTAGGTCGTTTCAACGTCACTTTTCTTTTTGCTTCAATATTGTAAATTAATTAAAATATCGTTCTAATAAATATATTCTAATGATAATGATATAAAAACGTACTTCGTTTAACGTGATTTTATTCATTATTTCATGTTTCCTCAAAAGTGATGTATAGTTTTCACGCGATATGCGTTAAAATTACTGTCAATAACAATATCTTACCGTTCAATTAACGTTGTTTCGAATTTTAACCGTTCTAACGAGCAATTATAATTCTAGTTTAATAGTCATTCGTCCGTGTTCGGTTGATTTTCTTTTTACTAAATTTATAGAATTATATACATATTACATCAACATTCTGGATAAGACACGCGCTAGGCTAGAATTATACCAGAACGTACGTCACAAATCTTAAAACGTTTATACTAGCTCGATTAGACAGTAATTAAATCCGTTCATTTATTGATTTCCAATCGAAAGTATAGTCAATTATTTATTGATAATAGGTATTCGAATCGTCAAATTATAGATTTTTTTGTATTTTTCAACACCAATTGATATTTCAACATTCAATCTATACGTATCAATAATGCTATTATTCGTAGCTCCGATCGTGTACGCTTTCTTGGCTTCTATCTCGATAGCCGTTTAACTTGGAGATAGCATTTAACTGTTAAGAACCAAGAGCTACGAAATAGTTACTTTTTGTGTTGATGCGGCTTCTCGATCACCGTTCCAATTTAAATGCTACAAGCAAAGTTCTTCTATATAACAACTAAAACCCATTTGGCTGTATGGATCCGAATTATGGGGTTAAATCATCAAACACGAATCCTATCCAAAGTGTACAATCTAAAATATTAAGAAAGATAATTGATGCTCCGTGGTTCGTTTCGGATAAAATAATTCCTCGAAATCTAAACATATCGCTTGTCGCAGAGGTTGTCAAGACCAGTTTAAAAAAATTTCACAACAAGTTGGCCTACAATAGTAATGCTCCAATGCCAGCCTTACAAGAGAATCAATTACCGCATACGCGAAGACTAAAACGCCGATGGCCTCGTGATATACTCACAGTTCCCATGATTAGCTAACAACTGTACGACGCTATGGAAGTGTGTTCATTGGAACGCTTCTTTTTGTATTTATAATAAGCTATGGTCACTCAGCAAACGCGCTTATTGTTTTTTAACAGTTGCGCGTATAAAAGTAAAAATAAATAAAAAAAATCTTCTTATTAGTCTTGTAAACAGAAACTTAATACGATAAATTAATCGATTTTAAAAATAATAATAATAATAATAAAAATAACGGATATCTAACCTTTAAATGAAGAGACGTAGGTAAACTTATATCATCGATTAGCCGTTTTCGTCCACTATTTATTACGTCCGCGTTAAAATAGCAACGTAAATACGACTTTAAAATAAGTAAATCTTGTTCATTATCAATTCGTCCGCCGTATATCGCATTCTCGCATAAACCGTGTACATAATCCCAATTAACGGATTTATTACCTGCGAAGAAACACTTATAAATTAATTAAGTATCTGCTTATTTCAAAAACCATTTAATTAGGTACGGTAGAACGTCGGCAATCCGAGCTAATGCGGACTATACTGCGCATAATCGAAAACTCATTCTGTTCAAATAAAGAGGGAAAACTGATTAAAATTAATTGAAAACATCGTCAAAGATGTGAAAAAAGACATTTACTGTACATATTATGAAATGAAAAAATTAAGTTAAAAATGAAAAATACACACACAGAGTACATGTTACAGTTACCAAAGTTATTTATTGAAGTCCATAAGTGTTTTCCGTTTAATGAAATTCGTTCGTATCTTTGTCGCCATTTCAGGCAATTGTCGTAGCAGTAGAAGGTCTTATTGTACTCGATGACCTTTTATATAGCTTTGTATTCTTCACTGTAGCTAATTTTCCCATTCTCCATATCGATGTCTTTATAAAATTCATTTTCTTCAGCATGCGAAGTGTCTACTATCATCTAATCAGTCACCTTCAATTGTTCGTTTGCGTTGATCTATTCAGTTGCATCATTTTCAGTGATTGTTTTATCTGTCAATCTTTGAGCTAGCTGTTTAAGGCTGTGGTCATCTTCATCTTCGTTCTCTACGGGCAAATTTTTTTTTAAATGTTTCGTGACATTTAATAACTTCTTCAACGACTTCTGAAGAATAGAACTTATCAACTCGTTCCAACCTTCAGCTGATATGTAAAACATATTTCAAATTGATTTTCTTAAATCTACGGTGCATCGTCTACTTTATCAAGTTTTTTCAAAAGTACGCGTTTATAGTTACGCTTCATCAACACACTTTGATCCATGGATTGCAGAAGTGGCACGACGTTGGGGGATAAAAACATGATTTTAATATCGCCGAAAACAATTTTTCCTAGGATGAGCAGGGCAGTTTCACAGTACATTGGTTAATATATACTGATATGGATATGTCGAAGGGACTGAAATCACGAAGACACCCGTATATAATCCCGCAATGAAACATATGTCAGAAAAATTAATGGGTTGCACTAAATAGGTTTAGAGCGGGGCACGGTCGCAGCGGTAAATATATGATAAAATGGAAAATAAGGTGGGAAAAACACAAACTATGAATCACATTTAAACCTAATGTCCCTTACGGGCTTAGAAGGATGGATGGAAACAGATTAGAACATTTGTCGGATGCAGCGTAGGATTGGTTAATCAAACATATGACTCTCGTGGACACGCTGTCTATCATAAATTGTGTTATTTATTTATACTGGCCATATATAAGGTACGAATAATAATAATAATAATACTGGTACTGAGGTTATGCAATATGTACACATACACACACATATATATATAGATATATTTTATGTTATCGCATGAGTAATAATTTTATCGAAAGAACGTTACAAGATTTTTCATAATTATATAAACCTTAATTGGACTGCAATGATTTTCGAAAAATCGCTATTCTTGTAAATCAAAAATAAGCGAATCCATTAGAGACGTCGTCAGCGTGTAAACTTGTAAGCTGAAGTTACATTAAAGCTAAAATAATTATTTATATTTAATTAAATAGAATAATTAAACTATAAAAAATCGGGAAAATAGCAAATTTGCATAATTTTTCATATTACGATTACAATGATTACTACCGATGATGAACACGTCGCTTATTATCATTTCTGAATTAGAAATTTTTGTTAATTGTAATCTTAAATTAATATTTTTTCATTTTATAGTTTTTATTTCTAAATATTCACTTGATAATGGTTTAATAGCCGAAAAGCTTTGTGATTTTTCACGAAGAAATTTTTTTTTAGTGATTTTAACTTCTTTTTTTGTTGTTTATTTTTATTTATTTATAATTAAGTTAATTATTAATGTTTGTGTGATGTATAAATAATATATAAAGTATTCTATTTATGTTTAATGATAGTTACAATATTTACAATATTGTTAATATTAGGTTACTGAATATTATTAAGATAATTATTAAGTTTTGTGTAATGCGGTATAAACAATATATAAAATAGTTGATTTATGTTTAATATTATTTACAATATTATTAATATTAAGTTACTATTACTTTTATCCTATAATTAAGTATATTGTGATTTGTTTCATATATATATATATATATATATATATATATTAAATGTTGTGTATAAAATATTTATGTGGTAATTTTTATGTTAAATTATTAATGTTCATTTTTTTAATAATAGTCATTATTAAGTTTTGTCTGTAATTTTTAAAATTTGTATTCATGCATTTCTTCTTTTTTTTCTCAAGTACGTTCACTTGGCACTTTTTGATTCTACGCTTATTTCATTTCATTTCTTAATTTCATTCTCGTCGCTTAGATTATCTTATGGATAATTTTGCGTATATATGTGCTAATGTTATAATTTAATTTCTGCCAAACTGAATACTCTATTTCTATTCCTTAATAGCCCTTATTTAATCATTTTTTTTTTTAAACAGTGTTCCTGGTTGCTACGCTACACATAACTTCACGCGGTGCAACCTGAGAATCCTCAAAAGAGGAAAGTTAAAGTGAGACAAAAAATATATATCTTTAATTCAATAACAAATTTCATTTTAAATGTTTAGTACCTCCCAATTGCGTACTTCATAATAAATAAATAAAAGTAGGACAAAACCCTTATCATAATTTGACCCTTTGGGAACTTCCCACTTGCGGATACCAGCTCTCTCATGAGCGGCAGGCTTGGGTAGAACCCCTAGTTTATTAATATGCCCATTGTATACTTCCGTATATATCGTAATTATTTGTTTAAGTCGATTTAAAAATATATATATTTCAATTGGGACATTTCTGATGATGTGGAGCCAAAAAAATATATATATTTGCGCGGTCTGTACGTGATTATGAAAGAATTAAAAACAATTTATACTTTTCATATAAGCAAAAAGTAACTGGATAAAATCTCGAAAGTACCTCTTGTAAACATATTCTGAATGATGTTTAAACTGGTTAATAAATCCGAATCGTTGAATTCGTAAAATTTACGCCATCCTTGCGGTATGAATGTTCTTCTCTCTTGAAGGACAGCGTGAAACCAGGCTAAAGTGAATACAGTTCTAGCGTATTCAGTAGATGGAAATTGTGGTGTTTTTATTAACTGGCTATAAGTTCTTTGTAAATTTCTTTTTAATCCTTGGGGCGCCTGAATAAATAACATAAAAAAGAACAACACGCTGTGAAAAAATTTTCTCGAATATTATAATTAATCGTAAAAATAATTAATACGGTTAAAATTAGCTTCAATCGTCAACAGAATGGAAACTTTTTTTTTATTATTTTTTTTTTATTTACAATCTGCACATAGTGCAATAAGTAAATGAAGATACTGTTGATGGTCCATTGACCACAATTTATGACATATCTAGGAGGAATGAGAGGAGGAAGTTTTAAAACTGTATCTCGCCCAGTTTCTCTTTAACCGACGAGATGAAGCGAGTGGCATATTACGATTTGTCAGTTGTAGAATAACTGGATTAGCGGCATTTCTTAGTGCACTGAAAAATAGATTCTATCTTTTTTTGGCTACTTGTGAAATAGTTGGTATCCGCAAGTCCGAACGTATAGGCTGATTTGGTACGAAACAAGGAGCGTATATATTTTGACGTAAGATTTTTGATCGACGCTGGTTTAGCAGTGTCATATAGTTCAATGTCATAAGTCAAAATCAGTTTTATGATTGAATTGTAGAATAATAGATTGGTTCTCAAACACAAGTCAACGCACTTTAACAGAAGCTTTGTAATAACTCATACTATCAACAAATATGTAGTATTGTATTTATCATCATCATTAAGTGCCGCCTGCGTATCGGTTTGTCGTACATTGTAAGAACAAGGCAATCGTAATATGGCGTTAGCGCAGATAGACATACATACCCGGGAGGACTGATTGTACTCGCTTTGTTGTTTACGACACAATGAAGCCCCGCGCGTGTTTTTGTAGTGTATTATATTGTGACTAGCGCACATATGGTGTTGTGCGTGGTGATTTGCCATCACTTTCCACGCGATAATAATATTAGGATTATTTGTATTTTTATTTTCTGATGCGTCCATCATATTTGAACACTGTACCTTCCGTATAAAAGTCCGTGCTCTAGCCACTGGACTATCCTGACGACATAAAATTGCAAAATTGTCACAAATAGGTCAACATTCAAGGCATTAATTATACGTAATGCAGGTGTGCGTATGTTCACAAAGTCATACGGAATAGGGTGCTACTTTCTTCACTAAAAAAAATCAATGGCTAAAGAAAAATAGACGTTAAAATATAAGAAATTGTATAGTAAAATAACTGATCCATTCGCCGAAATGAAAACATAGATTAACAAAAGAAGTGCGTAATTACGAGAGAAAAAAAAGTAAAGAATATATACAAAAAAAAATTGTCATTCAAATACTTCGTATGTAATTTTTAAGCAAAGTTGAGTTAACTCGGATGGAAATTTAGAGTGAGCTTCGGACGTGAGCCATAATCTGAATTCCGGATGAATATCGGTCAACGATTGAAATTCTTTTTCCAACGTCGGTATCCAAGATGTAACTAAATGCAAATTTTTCAATATTAACCAGGAACCATTTTTCGATGACTCTAGTAACATCTGCGACGCTAATGTAGTCTGACCTTGACTCGAAGAAATCTAGAAAAATATGGACAGTTACAATGCAATTTAAAAGTGTAATAGTAGCAACAAAACGTAATGTAAAACAAAAAGTTGCATAAGTGAAATATTTTACATTTTACGTAAAATAAAAACAATATTTGAAAAATAGTACAATAAAATAAGGACGAGTTTAAACAAAAAAATTAAAACGCGCATACCGTATTTAATAACAAAGTATATCGGTTGTATTATGTTTTTGAAGAATTATCATCATCAGGGATGCATTATGTAACCAATAAGAAAAAAATTCCAAGATTAAGATATCCTGTATGTAACTTTACTATATATACATATATATATATATATATATATATATATATATATATATATATATATATATACATACATATATATATATATATATGTAAGAAACACGCTTGAATTTATTTATGTATTTTATTGCATCTACCGAAGAAATCGAAAATACATGATATAACAAGCGCGAATCAACGAAAACGAAATAATCTTTCCTCTCATAGAGAGATTACAGAAACTAAAAGCAACGATATTACACGCGCGAGTCGACGAACGGAAATCGAAATAATCTTATCTCTCTCCGGGAGAATTACAGAAACTAAGCGAACTATTTACATACGACCGATAACATATAAACGACGCTGTTATCTTAAGTACGATATACTCGTACTTTACATCCCCACCGACGGGGGAAATCAAGTGGGAGTATCAAAGGAAGCTGGATAAAGTTTGGATACATGAAAATAATTTGATTCAGTTTTTCGGAATCCTGAGTTAACTTTGTAAATTGAATTTGAGATTTTTTTCTAGAATATCAAAGGGGCCAGTTCTGATTTCATCAAGTTTCTTTCGATTTAGACTGTTTTCATGAGACACATATACCAGATCACCTACTTTAAAGGTTGGAATTTTTCGGTTTTTGTCGAATCTCTTTTTATTTATTTCATGTATTTGTTTTGAGTTTTCAAAAGCTTGTATCCTGTCTTTATCCAGGTTTCTTTGAACTTTACAATTATTTGGAATAATATTTACATCTATACCATTTAGTAGATAATTAGGAGTAAATTTAGTAGATGTATGAATAGTATTATTATATTCTTTAACACACTGTTCTGCAATTACAGACCATGGTTTTTTACGATTCGATGAGTTTTCGTTAATTTTACATCTAATGCGATTAATTAAGGTTTGGTTTAATCGTTCATTTAAACCATTTGAAAAAGCACAATCGACAGCAGTGAAAATTAAGTTTACATTATATTTTTTTTAAAAAGGATTTAAATTCATTCGAATTTATACCGCTGTATTGATCGGTTAGTAGGGTTCCTATTTGAATACCTCTTGACAAAATTTTATTCAAGAGAGCTATAAAATCGTACCTTTGTTGGGTTTTTGATGTAATAATAAAGGCATAACGAGTAAAATGATCCGCAAGTATATGAAGAAACCGTTTCGGTGAGTGATTACCACCGAAACCACCTACCGTATCTAAAGACATTATCTCATAGGGGCGAGTAGCCGGACCTAGTTGAGAAAGGTGACCATAAGCGAAAGGGATCCGCGATTTATTTTTTATACAAACTTCACAAGATTGACAAAATTTCGCTATTAACTTTCTCATATTTTTACAAAAATAAAATGGCGATATCTTTAATTCAATTTGTTTTGAACCAACGTGGCCAAATATATTATGAATTTTTGTAATTAATTCATGACAAAATTCTGTAGAAATAAGTATTTTATTAGTATTTTTACGTTGAGTGTAAAATATGTCGCCATGTTTTACTATATTGATATTTGATGGAAAGTTATCTTTAAATTTACTTTGATCTTTAATTATTTCATTAAATTCAATAAAGTTAACAATCTTAAGATTATCTGGAAATTCCAGGGCATCTAAAACGGGATTTCGAGAAAGACAATCAGCTTCGAGATTGGTATTACCTGGGACATATTTTACTTTAAAATTATATTGCGACAAATAAAACATCATATGTCCCAACTCTTCATCAGTTCGAGAATGTAATTTTAAATTTTCTAAAGGTTTATGATCGGAGTAGACAACAAATTCGATATTAATAAGCCAATACTGCCAGTACGTTAAGGCTTCTTTAATAGCCAAGCATTCAAGAAATATGGCTTTTTTACGTTTTTGATATTCGTTTAATTTTTTTGAAAAATAAGCTACTGGTTTAAAGATACCATCATCCTGTTTTATGTTTTAAAATTGCTCCTATACCGGTGATGCTGGCATCGGTTTGTACAATAGTTTCTCTAGTAGGATTAAAAATAGCGAGACACAGCTCCGAGCAAAAATAATTCTTTATAGAATTAAAACTCTTTTCACATTCGTCAGTCCAATTAAAAATGACGTTTTTACGAAGTAAATTGTGAAAAGGTTCAAGAATCTGAGTTACGTTAGGTATGTAATTACGATAAAAATTTACTTTACCTAAAAATTGTCTGATATTTTTTTTATTCTTTGGGGTTGGAAAATTTCTTATAGGGAGTACGTTATCATTAATAGGTTTCGTTACGTTATTTTCTATTATATGACCAAGATATTTAACACTGTTTTTAGCAAAATTACATTTTAACAATTTAAGTCTAAAACCTTCTTTAATGATAGCTGATAATAATTTGTCAATATGTTCTAAATGTTCTTCAAACGTTACCGAAAAAATTAAAATATCATCAATGTAGTTAATACAGAACATATCTAAGCCATTTTTTCGAATTATATTTCTCAGAATTCTCTGAAAAATCGCTGGTGATGTTTTTAATCCAAAAGGTAGACATTTCCAATTGTAATGTCCGTTTTGTGTTATAAACCCTGTTTTATAATAATCTTTGCTGCGAAGAGGAATGGACCAAAATGCACTATTTATGTCAAAAACTGAAAACCATTTACAATCTCTAGTTTTAACTATTAAATCACCTATTAAAGGAAAAGGTTGGCTTTCTGGAACAATCAGTTTATTTAATTCAGTAAAATCAATACAAAGTCTATTTTTTTTATTTTCATCTTTTTTATATGCTAAAGTGACAGGTGCTGCAAAAGGAGAGGTTGATTCTTCAATAAGGTTAGCAGATAATAATTTAGAAATTTGAGATTCAATTTCTCTTTGATCTTCAATAGAGCACCTGTACGGTTTTTTTGAAACATATTTATGTTCAATTAATTTTATCGTAGCTTCATGATTTGAAACTGTACCTATGTCAAATTTATCTTTAGCAAAAATTGCTTTATGTTTAATTATAATATCTTCGATATATTTTCTTTTTTTACTGTCTAAGTGATCCAAGTTTGCATCAAAATCTTTTACGTTAATGAATTCATTAAAATTAGCTTGAAAACACTCATTTACTTTAATATCATTGTCTTTAATATTTACGTTCATTTTTTTAAAATTATTTAATTGTAAAAATCCAGAAGCCTTTTGAAAAATTTTTAGGTTTTCGTCTTGGCATAGTCTGAATTTTTTTATTAAATCCAAACCAAGGAGAAAATCATGATGAAAGTATTTACTTTTAACGACAAATACTGATAAATTATGACAAATATTCATTACCCGAATACATAGTTTAACAATTCCACACACATTACTGATACCACTGACCATTCTAAATTTACTATCATCGGTTTTCGAAATGGGAATATTATTTTTGAATAAAAATTGAGAGCTTACTAACGAAATATTAGAACCGGAATCATAGACTCCTCTACATCTTTTTGTATCATTAATAAGCAAATCTACTGTGATCAGTGGTATCATTACAAGTTTTTTTGATTGCTAACTATCGAATTCAATTCAGATTCTATTTCTAAATTATTAACAGATTTTATTCTATTTGGCGATTTATCGCGGAACCAGCATAGGTTTTCTGGGTGAAAACGGGTGCCTTTATTATGTTTTTCACAATTCGAGCACGGTTTCTTATTAAAGGGAGTTGTCTTTTTCGTTCTTTCCAGTGTCCCTGAGACCACTGCTCTGTTTCCAACTTGCTCTGAGGAACTGGTACATTTCATAGGTTTACTCTCAAATTTTTTTAATTTTTGGATTAAAACTTTTATTGACGTAATAGAGGATCGACTTAATGCATTCTGAATCTGAGTAGGAAGTCCAAGGACTATAAGATTTAACTTCATCTGTTCAGGAATTTCGTGATCTAATTCAAGAAGCATTCTTTCCTTTTTAATAATAAAATCAATGTACGAACCATTTAAGTATCGAAATTGATATGCAAAACGAATTGGTTTCCATGAAACATCACCAAAAGTGGAAATTAAATCTTCTTTCCACAATCTCCAGGCTGCGTTCATACCAAGTTTCCTTTGTGTATTCAGAAACCAATCATTTACTGATTGGTCTAGGCAGCAACGAAAAACTTCTATTAACATTGATCCTTTTAACGAAAACCGACCAGCTTCTTTCTCAAAATTATCGATCCAGGACTCAACATTGTAGTTTCTGGTTGAAAATTTTTCTACAACAAAATGTTTCATAATTTCTTTTAAGGAATCTTCTTTCTTTTCAACAATTTTATTTAAACAAGAAATAAGTTCATTCATTCCCATATTTGATTCCGTCGGTTGCGATAAAGAAGGTTCGAATTCAGGCAACAAGAAATTATTAAAAATAAAATTACCTGCTTCATCTCGATAAATCTTTTCTGCTTCTGAAGAAAGTCTTACATTTACGTATCTATACTGACCTCGGGACTTGATAGAATTAACTATACTCTTGATAGGAGGATATTCTGCTACGCTCTTATGGTGGCACAACGCTTGAAATTCATCAGGAAAGCTGAACCAAGTAACACCATTTTCTGCTTTGATTCTTTTGAGTTTCAAAATCGTTGTTTTTTCCGTAGCACTGCTGGCTTCTGCCACAATAAAAAACTGATACACCGACATATGTACAGTTTTTATTGTATTTTCGATTTGTAAGAAACACGCTTGAATTTATTTATGTATTTTATTGCATCTACCGAAGAAATCGAAAATACATGATATAACAAGCGCGAATCAACGAAAACGAAATAATCTTTCCTCTCATAGAGAGATTACAGAAACTGAAAGCAACGATATTACACGCGCGAGTCGACGAACGGAAATCGAAATAATCTTATCTCTCTCGGGGAGAATTACAGAAACTAAACGAACTATTTACATACGACCGATAACATATAAACGACGCTGTTATCTTAAGTACGATATACTCGTACTTTACATATATATATATATATATATATATATATATATATATATAATTATTTATGGATCGTGTGTTACACTTGGATTATTTCGATTCCATTCAATAAAAGTAAAATAAATAAAAAAAGTTTAAATTTGGTAATAATAATAAACAATAAAATAAAATAGAAGAATAAATTAAAGAATAAATCTAATGAAAAAAATGATAATATTCGAAAAAAACATATTGGGTATTTCGAATATCTGGAAATTCAAGAACAACTGTCGTACTATGTATATTCACGTCGTTTATATTCTCGAGTCTAATTCTCAAACGATGATTAAATCAAATTATGAACTAGCTTACACTATCATCATTACACAGCTGACACATTTTTAAATACAGATTTGTTAATATATATATACATATATATAAATAATAATAATTATTATTAAATTAAAGTTCCGTGTACGAAATAGAGGGCCGGTGGAGGAAGGTAATTAGATTCGACAATGAGACATGGCCATCTTTTAAGCGCAGATGAAGCGTTGGAGGAAAATTAAGAGACGCTCTAAGCGCGGAGTATGAGGGGCAGTCAACTAGAATAGAGGAAATGGAGAGGATAAGGCTACAACCGGAACCTAGTGGAGCCAAAGTTTTGATACGCATGAATGAGACCCGTGTGGCCTAGTCGCAATCTGGTGATGACCACATCGTCTCTGCGATTTGGAAGCGAAGTTATTCAAGGATCGATCGAATGTTTGATTTGCCGTAGTTTGTTGTTTTGTGACGTCAGCTGCCATTTCCTCTGCCATTGATACATTTCTTAAGGTCAGACGTTGGAACCGGAATATCCGGAACCGTTAAGACTAGTAGCTTCCCTGGCCGCTTTTTCAGCTAGTTCATTCCGATGAATCCCAACATGAGCGGGAATCCTCAGAAATGTCACTTTCTGACTCAATCCCGCCAGTTTTGGCTATGGGTGCTGATCATGATTGAAAACGTCGCAGAAAGCGCGGAGTGCAAAAAGAGTTAGAACATATAGTTTAAGGTTGATCAACATCACAGTTCATTAAAGATTCCTTAGCGAAATAAATCACGTATAATTCAGCTAAAATGACGGAGAATGTCTGCAGCAGCGAATATTGAATGACTATTGCTCCATCTATGACAACTGTGCAGCCGACAAATCCGTTGAAGGGATGCGTCAGTGTAAAACATGGTAGATTCATATGAACGTGACACAACTTCTTTTTTTTTCACTCCATTGTCTGTGGATTGCGAGATACAGTCGAACCGGATTTTCTTTCCATGGAGGCTACATTGCGATGTTATGAGTGATTGACTGCGGATTTGGAAAAGTTGTTGCCTTTAAGATGTTGTAAAAGTGAGCCGGATCTGATTATTTTAATTTCATGGAAGCTAGATTAGAAGGTAAAAACCGTTCCGGAATCAAAAAGACGGAAGCTGTGGACTGCACAAAATTAGCTGGGGGAAACCAACAACGATAATTAGGCCATTCTGATGACTCGGGTTGTAGGCTATCGATCGGTGTGGTGCGAAATGCTCCAGTCGTCAAACGTAAGGCAGAATTATGGATAACATTGATGGTGTTATATATATATATATATATATATATATATATATATATATATATATATATATATATATATATATATATTGTAACAACCATGCTTTACATTTTAATTATTAAATAAATAAATAAAATATATAAATAAATAAGATGAGTTTGGGAATTAAAGTATAATAAAAAGAATTATGATAATGACGATGGTTTAATCTGTTGCTTTCTCGTCGTATTAATTACATAATAAGTATATGTGTGTGTGTGTATATATATATGTATGAGTATATATATGCCTAATTTTCCAATGAGAAAATGAGAAGAAATTTAACACATTCGGATTGGTTATTGAAAATCATCTGATCGATATATTAATAATATAAACACACACACACACACACACAAATATTATATTATATAAAATGACAAGATAATTACTACACGTGAGATGCTCTACGTGGAGCCGGTAAAATCACGATTATGATTGGATATTAAAAAATTATGTTAAACCAATCAAAAAATACACTCACACATATGTAAATGTACAAAGAATTTTCTAGAAGTCCCATAAATATATACAATAATAATAAACGAATCTTTCCAGAAAAATTTAGAAAGGTTCTAATTAGGCATGTATATATGTAATATATGCATATTAATTAGTATAAAAGGAGATGTGAATCTAATTTTTATTCAGTTTATTCAGTTTAAATTAATCAGTACAGTTTTAGTTTTAAGTTAATTTTAATTTAGTTCAGTTCGGTTTTAATTTAATTCAGTTTTAGTTTTAAAAAGTATTTGAAAATTGCGCGCATTCGAAAATCCGTAAACTATCGTTCGAATATCCGTAATCTATTAATTGTTTTTTTAATTTTAAATTCTAATAAAAATAGAAAATGCGTTTTGTTTTGTTGTGTTCATTTTTTTTTAATTAAAGGCCATGGCCAAGTCACGTGGCATCCCATCTGGACAATTCGTAAATGTCGGTAATATATATATATAATTAATTTTTTTTTAATCTCAACAATTTAATAATAATAATAACAATTATGTTCATACTAATCTAGATATGCATTATTAGACGGTGTGTTTAGTAGTGGGCGTTGCAATATATATATATATATACATATGCGTTTTTGGAGTTTGCACTTAATTTTTATATAATTACGCAATCCTAATTATACTTTAACCGAAAACCTGGTTACTCCTTTCTATTTTCATACAGAGGTTTTGTTTACGTTTATTCGAAAAGAATATTGAACGTTCGTTAAATTTCGAAAATTTTAGTCCTTATGCATTATATATTCATTTATAAAATAAAATTATCATCCACGCAAAAATAGCACCCCGAAATACCTCATAAAATTTCGATGACATAACTGATACAGCTAAAGTATGCAGTTCTTCGGACGGATCCGCACCGGGAGATGTAATCAATAAAATCGGTACGGTAGATGACGTTTCCATTAATAATTGATCCAAACGTAACGGAGGCGGAGATAAAGCGTTAAGTCCTACAAATTAGTTAATCAAAATGCATATTTAAAAAAAAATGATCCAAAGATTTTTTTTGTAACTGTTGAGTAATACAATCTTACCGATAAGATAAACGAGTATTAGTTACGAAGTAGTACCGACTAATGTTGATATTTATACATATGTACACTTAAATATAAATTATTAACGACTATTAAGATCGTGCGGCTTCTCATCTAACTATTATAAACCATGTGGTTTTAATCGTCGAAGCTACTGACATTCGTGGTTTTAGGTTGCATCTTACGGTATTTGTGGTAGTTAAAAAGTCAAATCATTAGTTTAGTGCCTGAATTTAGGAATATAGACGTAGAAAGCGTAAAATTTTTCGATTTACTTCCTTTTTACTTCAGACAATTTTTAACCGGGCATAAAAATAATGGAGCCTGCTTCGTTTTAAGATTGCTAAGTCGGATATTTCTATAGATTGAAGAAAAATTAGATGATTCCTTTCACTCGATTATTGAATGCAGGAATTTCAACCAAGAAAAAAAAATTAAAAAGCCAATAACTGAAATACACAAACCAAAACTTTTCCAATCTGATCAGTTTTGTTAACTATGCAATGAAAAATAAAACACAATAATTAATATTAAGTAGCAGTAACAATTAGAAACTCTGGCTGAGAAGCCGCAAGGTACAGCGGAGTTGAAAAAAGAATTTGAAAAGAAAAATAAGCCCCCCTGATACGTATGCCAAGAAATTATATCAGTTACCCCTTACAAATACAAACCATACTGACTGATCATGCTGGAAAACTTCTGTAATTTTTTCCACGAACCACACCGAATAGTTTTAAATTTATAACACGAGCTGTACAACAGGGAAAATTTATGATATGGACAGAGGTGGCCAAGCTCCTTGATAGTCTGAACCATTTTCCAAAATTTGAAATTTTTCTCGAGCCGCAATTAAATACGTATTTAAAAGGTATTAAAATTTTTTTTACAGAAATTATATTTATTGAAAGCATATAAATAAAAATACAAAATATGTGTATTAAATTTAAATATTAAAAATTAAACACATTTATTTTGCTTCTCTTGATAATTCTCTAAAATTTGGTAATAATTGGTGACAGCACTTCTCACTAATTCTTTGAGATGTTGGTTAGTTGATCGGTGTTTGTGCATTTCATGAATTTTAAAGTGGAATAAAATGATTCACATAAATACGTTGTTCCGAATATTGAAATAATTCGACAAGTAACCTTTTTTAATTCAGGATACTTCGATTCGGGTACAAATTTCCAAAATTCAGTATTCGACGTCGACTTATATTTTAATTGTAAAGTTTGATCTTCTTGCATCTCTATTAATTCTAATTCTCCATATGCTTCTTAGGTCATAATTATATTGGAAATGGAAAAATCGCCTTGAATTAATTTCGAATGGATTCAGAAAAAAAATATCAAGAGATGATTTAAAATATTTCAAGTCTTGAAATATATTTTGGAATTCCGTGAATATTCCTTCTAGCTTTTTTATAGATTCGTCGAGTTTTTCTTGTTTAATATTGGAACAAATTTTTTTAATTCGAATCAAATGACAAAATGTTTTATTTTTAATGTTCTTTTGAGAAGGTTGTAATTTAGTTTGAAAACGCAATATACATGGGGCATCAGTCAAAAACATTACGGTAAACACACGTCACTAATTCTGAATAGGTTATTTCAGTCTTTCATATTTGTGGTCAGTAATTTAAATACATTTTGAAACACATACGGAACGATAATTTTTTAAAATATAATAGCCCAAAAATGAAAAGGGAACTCGGGTACATTTATCGAGAGACACAAATAATCCTTCAAAAAGCCGCATATAACTCAGGAGCCGCAGGTTGGCACCAACTGTTATAGAGTATTCTATAAAGAAACGATACTATAAGGAAATAAAGTTAGTTGTCAAACTTAAGTAAATGTAATTATTATAAAAGGATAAAAAGATACGAACACACGTACGCAAGTTTAAGAAAATATTTAAAAAAAAAACAATGAAAAGAATACGATTTCGAATAAACATATTTAAAGTAGAAAGAAAAATAATACATCTTATTAAAGGTTAAAGTAAACATTTAAAATACATGTTGTTACGAACCTAGAGCATTCAACGAAAACTTGGTCAATGCCGAATGCAACAAACCCGGATTTAAAGCTTGCGTCACAAGCACAGTTTGAAACGATGATAATGAAACCGGAAAAGATGCGAAATCGAATTCACGTTTCGAAATAAAATCCCATTTTGTAGAATTTTCCAGTTTCAACATCTTATACAATTCCGGTAAGGTTTCCTATATTTCAAAAGCAAAAAAAAAGTTGTCAATAACACAAAGTTGACTACATTTACAATTATAAACATATTTAATTTATCAACTACCAATTTAAATTATATTCGTATTATATATTTCATACGGTGACATTTAATAAGCTATTATAATAAAAACCAATTTTAAATATTTCTATTTGATTTATTGAAACAATTTTATGAAATAGAAAATTATTAATTATTATACGCAATGAAGAAGATATAGTGAACAATGACTTAAATCTCCAAAATTTACAATGAATGCAAACATTTTTCCAAATTACGATAGCGTATTAAACAGAAAAGACTAAACCGAATATATTCCATAATACACCGTATAAAGGAAATTACATTAATTCACCGTGCAAAGGTATTAATGTTTTAATATTTAACGGTTCATAAACGTTAAAAAAAAAAATACAAAAATCGCAGACTAATTTAAAATATTTAAATTCGTCGTCATCCTGCGATAGAAGAAAAATTTTTTCAATGTAAACCACGTGGTCAGAATTTGTCACTAGTGACGTTTCGGAATATACTCGAAATATTCATTTTCAAACCCGACTAAACTAGCCGTTTTTACCGTAATTTCTCCTATTTATTTGCATTTCATTTTGGCGAATGCCTGTTGTAATTTTTTCTTAATATTTACGTCATTATTATGACCTCCATTGTTCGTTATGATTTTTCCTCCATTGATGTTTTTCCTTATTGTTTGCTTGAAAATTAACCTTTTTTATTTCACAACTGGAATTCATATTAACGCTTACTATATTTGATTTTGATTGATCCCCCCTAACCTTTTCTTAATATTTGCATCATTATTACGCCCTCATCGTACGTTATTTTGTAGCATAGTCATAATATTCGGAAGATTCAAAAAGTTCATACAATCTAAACACTCTAGGTATTTTATCTAGATCCTAATCACAATGGCTTACAAATATAAATTTAATCAACAATGAGTCGTATTAAGTGAGATGACAAATACAAATAGGAAAATAGCGGCTATCCACGATCGTCTTAGCAGCAAACAACAGTGTATGATTAATAACGATAGATTTTAGTTTAAATCGACAAACTGTACGCTAATAAAGACAATTACCGCAGGACACTTATTATAAAACGAGAAAAACTTAAGTTAAAAAATTGTTCATAATTTCGGGCATCAGTAATTTATTATAAAATTAAATTAAAACATCAATAAAGTCAAATTGGTATCTATTTTTTATAACACAAATGCCTTATTCCATAATTATATTATACTTCATTTAAAAATAATCTTTTACGTTATTTCTACAGAAATATTATCATTCTAACTTATAAAATATCTTAAGGATTTTCACTCTATATAACCATGCGAAAAATAACATGTAACGTAAATACCATGATTGAAACGAGTTAAAAAAGTTTTTATGTCTAGATTTTGTAACTAGATCTAGAAACAAAATTAATATTTATATTCTAATGCAGAAATATACAATCGTTCCTTTTAAATAAAAACAACAATTCTTACGTGTTTAATTTTTACACACCTTTAGAAGAATCACATCAAATATGCGTTCCTTATTAATCCAATTTGGAAGCAGACTTGAAGAATTAGACGAATCAAAATTAATATCGGTCGCAGTTTGTCTCGTAAATAATTCCCATTCCTAAAAGATTAATTAATAAACACAAATAAGATTATGCGTTGTTTGTTAAAGAAAATTAATTTACTAAAATAGAATTATCATATAAACTACGCTATTATTACAAAGACAAGGTATAAAAAAAAGTACTTTTATGATGGTTTTTTTTTCTAATAAATACAAAATACACAAACAACTAATAACGCTTATACATGCTAGATCGAAATATACTTACATTATTGCCAAATTGTTGAGGATAGATAACACGGGTCAAATATAAAGCAAATGTCAATCGATCACATCTAAATAAAAATCTACTGACGTGCTGGTAGACTAAATTAATTAATTTACGTTTTTTACTATCGGACTCCTCGTTATTTTCCTAAAAATATTACACGAAATAATTACAATCGAATTTTTATACATCATAAAATATGTAATACGTTGTGTACATTTAAAGAAATTATAAAAGTTTATGAAGATTGTATTTATAAAACGGGAATTCTACATCTAAAACAAAAATAATCTAAAAAAAAATCAGTATTAGTTGTTTGCCAATAATGTATTTAAAATATTTAATATTTACGTAGAAAAAAAAATTAACGCTATATGTTACCTAAATGTTTGATAATATTTACAGATTTATGCTTAGCAAAAATTAAAAAGTAGCTATATAAGGCTATTACTCGAATTATCAGAAATAATTACGGAGTTTAGCATTTATTATAAAGTTGGTGAGAAGGTGGAGATATTTTCAGCTGATTGCAACGATATTGAGTATATTTATGGCAGATTACTACAATATGATAGACCGTTAGTGGTAAACAGCAAACTTCACATGTTGGTGGTGGTTGGACACTCGGTAGATACACGAGTACGTGCTAAGCGTGTGACCAATATATATATTCTGTTGACAGCTGTTTATGAACAGATTTTACCAATTTTTGAAGGTGCTAAATCCTTCTTTATATTTCCAAGTATACTTGGCCAGATATGGAAAGACTGATTCCACGCGTCTAGAATTTTCTGAGTATAATATTTTGAGTTGTTTTCTCCTAGCGTTATCGGTAGATACGTTTGGGTAGGCCGTTGTGCCGCACGGTGTACCTCATCGTGGCCTATTATCCCTCGATACGTTCACTTAATTCTAAAACGCTGTGCAATATTTGGTCCACCATTGCCGCAGTAATATTTCCCGCTTCAATGCACTGTATGACAATGCTGAGTCAGTCAGTATCACATACTGGCCAGCAGGCAAATCTGCGATTCGTAGCAAACAAATGCAGAATTTATAACGTACATAATTTTAACTACAAATATGTGTGTGATTAATATAATAATGACTGCTACAATTATAAATCAAACGGAAAAGATTTTGTCTACAGATTGTTCTAGTAATTAAAAAACATGTTTGAAAATCGTCGTGAAATTTTAATAGTAACTTATTACAATTTTAGAAAATATTGCTTAAAAACTCGCCAAACATTTAAAAAATAATAAGTCAACATTATTTTCCCGGTAAAATTAATTCTTTTGTATTGATTCAGAATAAATAATAAAATGTGCAAACATTTTTCCACGATATTGATAAAATGTTATCTAATACGTTAACTGTTACCTGCGCACAAAATATTTTGCTATAAATTTCTACGAAAGAGGACACAGATATCTGGTACAAACGATTAATCTCTTGTAAGGATTGAAAACTGAAAAATAATTTAGCAGCATCTTCCGCTAGTGGCTTATAAGTGTCACATTCCTGGGCGAGTTTTTCTTTAATTTGTTCTGACTCCGACAAGGCTGCTTTAATTTCCAAACTGCCCTTCTTAGTTTCATTCAACGAAGATAATAGATCCTGCATTAAAAATTATAGTTTTAAACCTTCTTATAATAGCATCTCTTATATTAAATACATTTTATATATAGAATAATGATCAGTATAATATTGGACCTTTAAATCTTCTTTTGTAAGCTTAGAAATTAGCATACAAATTCATCAATCACGTAGTATAGTAGACGTTTAAATAAATGCTAACAATCAAACAAATAATTGATATACTTAAACTCAAAAACATTAACAGCAAATTTAAATTTACATGTAAAACTCTTTTTATCGAAATTTTATTTTAAAATATTAGAATTCTTCTGTTCAAAATATTGTTTCCGTGAGTATAATCAACGTAATAGCCTCCCTATAAATCAATTTGAACTCGTAGAATGAAACATTTTCTAAAGCTATAATTTTCTATAGCTTAAGTTGTTTCTGGTAAACTGGACAACCACGATCATAGCTGAAGAGCTGATGGAGAAGTTTCACGATTTATTTGACATTTCGATGACTTATGACTAGCAGAGCAAAAGCGACAACTAGTTTTGTTACGACAAAGTTTGCTAATATTTATTACACATTTTCTGCCTCTTAATGCTGGATTCAGCTTTACACGAGTAATAATCAAAGAAACGAACGAAATCGGGTAATAAATTGCTACTGAATTTCATTTCAATAAGAATAAGCAGGATATTAAAAAATCACATTATACAAAGGAATTTTGGCCACATTATCAGGGGCGAAAAATATAAAGTACTCCAGATGATAATACAAGGAAAGATGGAACGGAAGCGAAGTCCTGGAAGAAGGAACATAGGTTGGCTGCAAAATATTATAAGAGCTGGACAAACAAGTCTACAGCAATTACTGACAGATGCAAGACAGCGCAAAGTCTGATCGACCGATTAGTGATAGCCTACGCTCTGTGAATAGTATGGAACGATGATGTCTGTAATTAGCATACCATTTAAAGTTGACTGAAATATGTTTTATTCGTGTGTGTTTATATTTTTCAAACTTGCACCGTCATAATTACTATTTCCTTTCAGGAAGCGGTAAGTTCATCGATTGTATGGTCGATCAGAACGTTCCTTACAGTACAAAAACGAAAGAGTAACGTTTGAAGCAGAAAACATAGCTTCTGCTAGGAGAATCATATTAGCTTCAACTATAGTAAAACTAGTCTGACTTGGTTTCGTCCACTCCTTGTCATACATTTTAGGTCCTTAACTTTATTATAAAGTAATTTGGCCCATAACATAAGATGGAGATTACCTATATTATTATTTTTTCCTTCTATCAGAACTATAGCAGATCGTTGAAAATCGTTTGGAAAATACATATCGATGGAGGGGATATAGTGGCTTGCACTTGGGATTTCGTATATTCTCTGTTAGTATTACAACATAAAATATCTGAAACAATTTGGGATTTCACTTCTACACAGATATTATTTAACGTAGCAATTTCATTCAATAACGATATCCGTTACGATAGCATCTTTAGAAATATTAAGACTAGATTGGTTATGTTAATATTACTACGATGATTATCCTTATTCCTATTACTACCACCGATATCATTACCATTATTACCACTGTTATTATAATTATTTTTATGACTATCACGGTTATTATAGATAATATTATTATACCACCACTTTTAACATTATTATTTCGACCATATGTAGTACAATCGCTACGACGGCCGGTGTCGCTACATGATAAATTCTGTTACACACAGAGACCTGTTTTTACCTACACTTAATTCTGCAAAGAATCACGAAATATATATTTAAATTCAGTAAGAAAATAATTGTAACGAGGAATTGGAAATATTAACACAATAAAAAAAATAACGTGAACATTCCATCTCGAGCATTCCTTTCCTGTACACATTTGCAATAGTCGAGATATAATTAAGCATAATAATTACCTTATTATCTAAGATATTGCCTCGAGCATTAGCTAGCTCCTTTAGAATATTATCTTGTAAATTGTATAAATCGAGCTTTAATTCCTCCTCACGTTTTAAAAGCTGCATTTGCTTTTTCTCTAGCTCCGGATTTTCAATGCTTAATGAGCACCTAAGTAACTGAAAAAGCCAGCAACAAAGTGTAGCTGTTTTATTCTATCTAGTAATATCGCGAAAACGCACAATATTTAATATCGCAATTGAATTGTTAAATATACTTCAAAAACTTTAAGTTTAGAAAAATGATTTTAAAGAATTTATTTTTATTTATTATTTATATTTATTGAATTTGCGTCGAGGTGCATCATTGAGAATGAATGAAAAAACTTATTGTATCGGTAATAATAAACGTATGATGACCGGGAAAAAAAATGTTCATAATTATGTAACAGTCACAAATAGACAAGTGTAAGTAAACAGGTAAACGTGAATATTTACTGCTAGGAAAATAATGCGAAGAGCAATGAGACGATTTAATAATAACTGCAAAAGGTAATGTGAACCATGTGGGAAAAACGTAATGTCTGCGAAGGACAGATTTATAAAATAATTTAAAAAAGGGGGGTAGAAATAAAAGACGGTCGAAATAAAGAATTAGTAACATGATTATGATTAAAATGTAGCCGATATATGGTTATTAAAAAACAAAAACTGACACTAGACAAATTTAAAATAACAAACGTAAAGTTTATCTAAAGTTATTTTCAACATTATTTACAACATAATTATTAAACGAGTAGGTCGAAAAGATTTGAATCATATCGGCCAGTAAGTTTCCAGTAATAACTGTATATCGCAGTACAATACGAACTTTTTTAAAGGCTCCAATCGTAATTTTTTATGTATGACAAAAGAACAGTAATTATTACACTAAGGATACTTATGAGGCTACAACACACATTTTGAAATTTGAAAACATAACAATATTTTGAGAAAGGATATTTGAAAGGACCTATTGGAAAACGTAAATATAGTAACAATTTCTGCTGAAACAATACACGACGTATTAAAAATAATAAATTTCTCAGAGATACACTTGGTAAAGAAGTTTAAAGAGTAAAGTGAACGTTGTCGAATAATTTTCGGTATAAGTATCGAAAATATTTATTTACGAAGTTAAATAAATTGCATAAGGTTATTGAACGAAACTAAACACCTAATAACAAATTATTAACTTAAAAGAGAAAAACAAAGTGTTTGGACGAGCCATATACTGCTAAACTTGGAAATGTGATAAATGCAAAAACACAAACTCAGACGTGAATTAAGGAGACATTATCAATTATACGTCTAAAAATAAAATAAATAATAAATGGTTAATGAATGAACAAGGATTAACACTAAATTTTGCTGGAAAAAACTCGTACGAGTGGAAAAAAAGTAACCACGACCTCAACCTCTAAAAAAAACTGTATGATAAAAATATCTTATGTTTGTTCCGTGTATGAAAATTAAAGTACCATATTATGTACAGTCGCACGTTCAATATTTCCTTTGTTCATCTTCCATCTATATGCTACGTATCTTTTCAGTTCAATTTGTTTTTGCTATTCTGACTGCTATATCCAATACTACGTTTTCCGTATATAGGAGTTCTCGATTGTCGTTTAATAATATTTCCAGAAGCTCACCTTATCCATCTGTTTTTCCGCCTTTTCGACCTTATCCATCAATTTTTTTTTTTTCGTTAAAGGTCAGGTTTCCACTTCGTATCTCAACAACGACGCATTGATTAAATAGTTTAGCTCGGTTTTTGACTTGACTTTGTCAGATTTTTTTTATTCTGCCAGACGCTATCCGTCCGTGTTGTATTCCCGTTGTAAATTTCTTTCCTAAATATGTTTACTGTTTCTACGGCGGCCTAGTTCTAAACTTATATTTATGCCGTCAGTTTACAAATAAGAGATTAAAAGTTAAACAAGATTGTCTTCACCATAGTAATTCGAAATTAGTTCGTTTAGTAGCTTCGAAAAAAGGCATCCTTTGTAATAAATGTAAATAAATCTAAGTACATTTTCCTTTTTATTTAATTAACATATAATATTAAAAATATATTTTTATAATTAATCAAATCAATTAATTTTTTTTAAATACTCACTTGTTGCGAAAGACTTGTATGCGTTGTTGCGAAGTTCACCGTAGTTAATAACGCTAATACATTAGGAGGAATATCACATTTAGTATCGCGACACCATAAAACCAGCTGAAAATTATTATTATAATCGACAATCTTTTCGCCGACTTGTATTAACTTACGCGTACCTAATTTAAACAAAACAACATATATACATATGAGCTTCGTAAAAGGAGTAAATTGAAACAAACAGACCCAGTATAACCGTATAGAAAATTGCAGGCGATAATAAATGTCAACGTGGCAACATTTTCATATGTAAAATTTTAAGTCTAAGAACATACTGAAAAAGGTTTGCGTATTTTACACATCAGTGCAGAAGGGTAGCTGGAAAATAATAGTATCTAAATGCTGTCGCACATCGGAATGACATTATTTAACTGAAAAACATAAAACGATAGTGTCTCCTCAAATTATTTAATTGTAGTGTGCGCTGAAACTATCTTTGATGTTTGAGTAAAACATATATTACATTATCATAAGCATGCATGCATATATAAATAAATATATATATATATATATATATATATATATATATATATATATATATATACACGTGAGTGTTTGTATTTTATGTTCAAGCAAAAAATTAACTTGTTAGACGTACAGTGAATATTCAATTATAAATTGGTGAAAGGACTTAACGTTATGAGCACTTTAAAAACAGCTCTAAACCTGTATCTCGTATTCAACTTTCTTATTTTGAATATATTAATTTTTATTTCGTTTTAAATAGAATACGTTCATGGTACTTATATCAGTGTGCGTAAATTTCGATATTAAATAATCTTTCGGTTTGTCCTGTAGTCACATATGTATGAAATTTTAGACACATGTGGTCATCATAAAAATATTTTATCCGGGTGTTAATCAAAATTTGACAAACTGGAATAATTTAGAATACGCTTTAATATTTCATTTTTCAATCTCTTTTCGTTGAATTTTGCGATATATAAGTAGACACGTCTCTTCCTTTTATTATTTCACTTACTTTCAATTACATTTATGCGACATAAGTATTTTTCTTCAGACATAATAATATTTCTCAAAATTTCACAGTCTAAATTTTTTCATTAAACATAAATTCAAATATATGTTTTATTTACCTCATTATTCGTGACAGATTTATCTAAATATACCCGATGTTAACAACATAAAGCTAATTTAAACGAGATAGTTTTAACAGATATTAATTTAAAGATATACCTTGATGAATGAAATTTCCCTGTAATACGGGTACCAAAATAGGATTAACGGAGGTCACTTCTTGAATGATTAACACTTTCCCGAATCTGAAAATAATGAAAATGATTAAAATGCCAGTTAGCTAATTTTCAAATTAAATCATAACAACATATTTTTTCGCGTAACTTGTAATTAAATATATTTACGAATGTATTAATATAAATTATAGACCCGCAATATTAAGGAACAAAATATGTTGACCTTTTATTCAAAAAAGCCGTTTCACGTATAATGCTTGTGCTTAAAATACAGATTTTGAAAATTTCCATGAAACTCATAGTATAGTTTCTAAATATAGATAACTTTCATGAAATTTCAACATCATGAATTAGTCATTTAAATAAATAAGGAAAACGATGTCTCTATTGATAGCAAATATATATATATATATATATATATATATATATATATATATATATATATATATATATATATATATCGTTAAATTGTTCCGTGGTAACAAACCACATCATGTTTTACAACTAGGACAAACGCTGTTTAAATATAATACCTAATAGCTAATTCCAACGTAGTAGCAAACCGGGAATGATGCTGAGTTGTATATTCCACAGTTTTCTGCGACAAAAGATCTTGCTTCAACCAATTTATTGCATTAGATGTTGGATCCATTAAAAGTAGTCGGTTACATGTCTGCGTATAAAACGATAACAAATCATGATCAATGAAAAAACAACAACGTATTTAAAAAATAACTCATTCAGACGGGAAAATAAGAGAATTTGGCGGTATCGGTCGGAATAATCTAGTATAAAATTAATAGGCTATAGACTTAAAAAATATTTCTGTTAATGTCGAAAAGAATAGTAGGTTGTAATAAACGATCAAATCCGTGAAATAAAAATGTATACTCACTTCTTAAAAATGTCTGAAAACATTCTGTATTTCTGATCATCTGAGTTAGTTGTTTATTCGCATAAATATGCATTTAAAAATTAAATAATAAATCCCCAAATACATTCACATAAATTATGAACTCACCATTAGAATTCTTTTTTTGAACTTTTTGTTATAACAATAACATAAGTTACAGTAACTGGAAAAATTAATAGAATGAATTCATTACTAGATTATATTTTGTAGCTTTATGTTTAAATTAGAATATCTAAATCAATTATTATTCAAATATCAATACTTACCGTAACATCAAGTTTGATAACCTAAAAAAAAAACACATCCGAATAGATTACTAATTTTAATTTAATATTACCTTTATAGAAATGAAAAAAGCATATCCTAGCTTTTTATTTCGATCATGGACACTGATGGAAGTTGTTATATTTTGATAAACATAAAAGATAAATATAATATTAAACGTATGAACAAATTTATATGTAAAATTAACACGACACAAACACAATATTATCATTTGAATATTTTAAAAAATAATTTTATACCAGCGACAATGCTTTACTTTATTTGAACAACAACAGATGGTAATATATTCTGTGATTGCTGAGTCATAATAAAAATGTCAAATATTTTACTTCGATTGAAAAAATTCAAAAGAAATTCAAAATTCAATGGCGAAGAAGTCAGATTCAATATCAAAGAACGATTTTTCAAGTATCATGGGAAAGTCGTAAGAACATGGGAATTGGTACATACAACAATTAAATAAAAAGTTTGTTAAAAATATTTTACAATTTTTTTACACATAGCAATCTTATTACTTACGAGTCGCTCTGTACACACATATATATATGTGTGGGTGTGTATGTATATATAAACAATAAGAAGAATAACAATAAATGAAAGACAACCCTGAATGTCGGCATAATAACCCTAACTTCAGCGGGGGGGAGTGGAAGAAATTAAACATATATAGCAAAATTAAAACGCGTTGTTATATGCCCGAATTACTTGATGTAATAAAGTGAATTTCAAATTATGTTTAATTATATTATAAATTTAATAAACAGTTGTCTATGTTCCTTACTCTCAAGAGAAATGTGAATAAGCAAAAAAATAATTGTAAGAGATCGTTGAAAGCACATACAGATTGATACATTAGAAAATAATACATATAAAACGTATTAAAATATGCATACAATCGTAACATTTTTATAACTGGGAAGCATAAATAACGTACGCATTTTGAAAGTAAATAACAAAATATACCTGGGCAATAATAACAGCATTCTGTAGCGATAAGCAGTCAGAGGATAAGCCACCGGATATCCATTTCATCTGTTCCTGCTCTGTACTCAAAAATGTTTGCAAGGAAAAGTCGATCCCTATTTTTTGTTGCCATTCTTTGAGAACGGAACTATATTTTTTAAAACGTATTATTAAAAGTTAAATACTTCTTAAACCGCATTTTACAAATAAAGCATTGTACATTCCGACTCATAAATCGATTTTAATTATTAAAAAAAAAAATCACATTTCATTGTATATTTGCATACAAGTCGATATATTTCCTTATATTTAATAAAAAAGAATAAATATAATTAAATTGAAATGAATAAATACGTACTTTCTGGTTTCTTCTGTAGTACCTGATAAATAGATAATGGAGGCTGCAGCAAGTAAACAACAAAACGGTAGTTTTTCTAAACTTTTAGAAAGTTCCGTTATCTGAAAAATAAACAATGACTTTATTGCAGACAAATTTAAATTAAATTCCATATATAGCGGGGATTTTAATAATTTAAACGCAAAATAACGTAATCAATTAGGTTGTTCGGATGTGTTAGTTAAAAGCAATTAGTCCGGCAAGTTACTACATCTGTTTTTATAAGGAGTACACAAACCTGCACCGGTATTTGACTAATGAATCGTAATAACACCCTTTATGCGTGTTATTCAAAACGACGGTAACTAAAGCTTAATAACATATATATAACGAACTAAGAAGGTTTATACGAATAATGGTTATGGTAACCGGGAAAAACCTGGTTCATCCTTTAATGGGGAAATGCTTTTAAAATATTGAGGTGGAAAATGAAACTGTGGTGCAGCATTCAATTTTAATAAAACAACAATGTTTTACAAAGAAATAATATTAATGCTACTTTTGGTAATTGTTAGAAATCCCCCCCAAAATATACGTTTCCTATAGCAGGTGTACATATTCACAGTTTTGTGTTGGTGTAAGCTATATCGATTTAGTCGGAAGAATAAATCTGCGGTAATCAAATAACGAAATATTAGATGAACACTGTACATATTGTTTACTGACAAATACGCTGCGATTATAGCTTCTTATGAGTCAACTAAAAACGATTCAAAAGGAAAGTTGTAGAATGTAAAGTACAAATATTAACTATCGCAATACTGAGTGGTATTTCAATTATTCAGGTATTTCTGTTGTATTTTTTTATATATTTTAAATGTTCGATGCTATTATCAGAACCAATAGAGCTCGACAATATTATATTCGGATTCTTTCTCCAAATAATACGTTTAAAATATTTGTTTCAATTTTTTTTAATACGATTATTATAAGTTAAGTAACTTAATTTTTAAACGACAACATATCTACCAATAACAAACGGTAATACAAAAATAAATAAAAAAATTAAAAACCCACTTGTTCACCCCATCTAGAATATTCTTCATTTAATTTGATAACTAAATTTTCTGCAGAGAAAATAGTTTCTTTCGCCTTATTTAAATGAACTTCAATTTCAGCTGCTTCCTTTGTATTTACGTTCAACTGTTCTTTCAATTTACTGACCGTCTGATCTACGTTATCCAAACCGGTACTTAATAATGTTATCTGATCTTCAGCATCCTTTAATTTACTATAAAAAGAACCCCCCCAGACTTTTAAATAAACGTCAATAACAAATTTTTGACATATGTTAATTAGGCAGTAAACAATAACAAATTTATTTATCTACGATTATAAGTATTTATTGAACCAGTAACGCATAAGGAGATTCTATATAGGTTACTATTCACAGGATAAACTAATATATTTATTCATTTACTTTTATTTTATATATATATATATATATATATATATATATATATATATATATATATATGTATATATATATATGTATATATATATATATATGTATATATATATATATATATATATATATATATATATATATATATATACATATACATATATATATATATATATATATATATATATATATATATATATATATATATATATATGTATATATATATATGTATATATATATATATATATATATATATATATATATATATATATATATATATATATATATATATATATATACAACGTTACCGACGACGTAAATTTTCAGCCGTACTAGTTGTATAATTTTATTTATTAAAAATTTGCTACCAAAATCTCATATATATAATAAATAACATAAAATAAAAAACATAGTTTAATCACTATAAAAAAATTTATTCGCTCGAAGAATTTCGGCAATTACGTCATTATCAAGTGTACACAATGGTCGTTATAGCTTCTAATGACGTAATTGTCGAAAAGCTTCGCGCAAATAAAAAAAATTATAATGATTAAACTATGTTTTTATTTTGTTTTATTTATAATTCAATATATCTTATCTTATTCGTCCAACACCGTGTGCGATGTGTAGTGATTATGAATTGATCAATCTGTTAGGTTTTCCATGTATTTGTGCTGTACGCACGCCATCCCATTTTGTATCAGCTGTATTGCCTGTTCTAAATTCAGTCCAGTGATTTTGACAAGCTTGTTGCTGGTCGTCCTTTCTCCCGTTTGCCTGGCAGTTTCCTTTGGATAGCAATTTTGCCATATAATCTGCACGCATGGTGTCCCAAAAAACTTCATTATTCATTCATATACTGCTGTTAGTAGTCGATGTTTCCGATTTAATTCACATAGAAGACAATTATTCGTTCTTTTAGCTGTCGAAAGTATTTCCAGCTCCTCCAGCACCACATTTCAAAGTATATATCTAAAATTTGTACTAAGACTATTTTAGTATTTTTAGTAATATCAGTGTTTTCCATATCTTTCATAGTTGTTTCATTGAAGAACGACCTAAGTTGATACGTCCAGATATTTTTGGTTAAGTACTTCCCAAATTGTTCAGTTTCGAGTCTAGATATATCACCTCACAGTTCCCAATTAATTTGAATTCTTCCGTATGTATGAATTTGCTGCAAATTATCATTATCTTCGTTTTATTGTAATTAACAATTATATAAGATTTGAGTTATTTCTGGAGATTACCAGGACCATCTAGATATAAATGGAACAAAATTCTCTGGCGTAAAATAGGCTAATTCTTAAACTTGAATTTAGACTTGCTCCACACTAACTATCCACCCGTCGTAAATAATCGTACAGTAGTTATGATTTGGTTACAACTTCTCTAATTACATCTAGACGAAAGAAAGAGAGAACCATTTATTTACATTGTAGTACATAACGTCTCTCAGCAAATCAAAGAATAAATATTATAAACACAAATGGATAAAAATGTAAAAATAATAATGGATAATTAGCAGGAAAAAATTTAAAAAAAAACTGCGATTTTTGAAATTAAAGTTACTAAAATAAAGTGATTTATATATATATATATATATATATATATATATATATATATATATATATATATATATATATAAACACTTAAAATTCCGCATCAAGGTTTAAGTTATAAAATGTATATTTATTTCACTAAAATAAATTAAAAAATGTATTAAGAAATTATTA
The DNA here is from genome assembly GCA_032883995.1 of Coronaproctus castanopsis. Taxonomy (NCBI): domain Eukaryota; kingdom Metazoa; phylum Arthropoda; class Insecta; order Hemiptera; family Monophlebidae; genus Coronaproctus; species Coronaproctus castanopsis. Next base: position 60,805,158 of record CM065052.1, read on the forward strand.
TTATTTTATAGTAGGCTTAAGGTTCACATAGAAAGAGTATATATACAAACGTGGTATAATGATAATTATACATCATAATTGAAGTTAGTGTCGATTACAAATACGAATAATGCAAAATAAATTTTAAAATTTCTCACGGTAAATAGTGAGCAAATATTAATGGGAAAATGAACTATCGAAGTAATTAATTGGTTGGTAATATTTCGTTCTAGTAATATAATTCGCATTGGCAATCTTGTCAAAATTAGTCGAATAGAACAAAACATGTTAAATCAGTGTAATCGAGCTGTTAGACAGTTCGTGTTAAACGAATCTACTAATAAGAATAATGAAGTTTTAAATCGAGTTATCCGTGAAATGAATATTCGTAAATCAAAGAACATTAGGGTTGAATGGATTTGTAAAAATAATGCCCAAAGGTTAAACCAACAAGAATCTCAGTACTGCTTATGAACTGTCTTCATAATAGATCAAATGCCAATGGCCAGTATATATGTAGATCCTATTATTCTTTGGGGATAAGTAAACAAGAAAATTACCTAAAATAAGGAGCACAGAAAAACTGAACAATAACTCGGAATCAGATAGTAAAGTAAGATGTTAAAAATTTTCAATAACATTAAGAATGACCGCGAATTAAAAAAAACGCACTTAAACAGCTTTAAGAGTCAGACATATAATAATTTTAGAAGTTTTTCAGCAAGGTGATTTTGAGCGTATAGATAAAGTACTTGGATAATCGAAGTAGCTTCAGCGGTAAATACGGAAGCAAACCGATTTAATTGGTATTTACGGGTGAGTTCAAGGAGGGCACGTTTTGAACCGTCTGTGTATACTGGAAGAAAGTCGGGCTAATGTATTTATAATAAGGATGAGAAGACGTAAGAAATATATAAATAATGGAGAATATGACACAGACGTAAACGAAAATACTGAATTTTATTATCAATTAAAGTTAAACCTTTTGGTGTAGAATTTATGAGCCGGAAAGAAGAAACAACAGCTTTTGGCACTAAAAGAGATAACCCAGAAGAAAATAACTTTAAATAATTCGTATATTTCAACACTTAATTTGGTTCTCATAACTATATGTTATAATTAAATTTTAGATGGAAAGACGTATATGTTAAAGTGGATCGTGCTTAACACAGATTACAAATACAAATAATTAATACGATGAAAATCAAATGCTGAAAATAACAAAATTGAGGGGAAAAAGTAGATCAAATTTCCACTTTTTAATTTGAATAACGAAATATAAAAATAGACGTTACTTTTGTAACTTAATTTGTTCTTTTTCTAACGGTACAATTTTTTCTAAAATTTCCGAGTATTTAACATTTGCAATAATCCACGTAGCCAATGGCGCGGCAGCTGTTGATGCACGTTTGGCTGTTTTTTCCTCGAAAGATCTCGAATTCGTCTGTAACAGCTGTTCAACACATTGTCGATTTTCCGTCGTTATATTTCTCGCGTCGAAACATCTGAAATTTATCATTATTCCGATTAAACATAATTAATTTACAAAATGATACCAAACTCGAGACGTTCGATATTATAAAAATAAAACTATTCCACATGATCAGATTAACATAAAACTCCAACTACGAAGTTTTTTAGAGATATCCTGAGGTATATAAACAAAAACTCAGTTCTTCTTCTTCTTTATTAGGCATTATGAATCCACTGAAGCCTCTTTCTTATGTTTCCATGCGTTTCTGTCTGATGCATTGACTCACCAGTCCTCATATATCTTTTTAATATCGTCTTGCCACCGTACGCGTGGTCGACCACTTTCTCCTTTTATTCACTGAATGCTATTTAGTTCATCTGTTGTCTTTAAATCTAGCTACGTGTCCTACCCATCTCCACTTGTTTATTTCTCAGGCAGCATTCTTTACTTCAATTCTCCTCCTTATTTCAGATATTTTTACCTTATCTTGTAAAGTTATACCCAACATTTTCCTCTCAATTGTTCTTTGTGCTGAATTAATTTGTTCTAAGTTGCCTTTAGTTATGCTCCATGTCTCTGTTGCGTGTACCGAACACTTTTCCTTTTAAACAAATAGTTATTTTCTTTTGTACTAATATTTTCTTCAATTTACCAAAAACGACCCGTGCCATTTTAGTATTTTTATTTCATCTTTCATTATTGTTACATAATTTATTATTATTTCATCAGTTTTCTTAGCATATTTATCGTGTACATAATTTTCGATTTTTCCGCATTTATTTTAAGACCGTTCTTCTCACTTATTACTCGTAGTTGATTCATCATTTTTCTACTTCCTGTTCGTTTTTTCCTAGGAGTCAATATCATCGGCGTATGTTATAAGTGCGTTAATCTAGCGTTTCCTATCCGGATCGCCATACCCTGCTAATTGAAATTTTTCATTACTTCTTGGAGGTCAGTATTAAATAGGTTTTTGAGAAAATGCACCTCCTTGTCTAATTCCGTTTCTTAACGATATTATTTCTATACACTGATTAGTTTTTATACTAGCTTTAGTGTTGTAAATGTATTTTATAAGTTGTACGTTACGTTTCATTTATTTTCGAATTTGTCAAAGCTTCTAGTATACAATTTAATTTTATGCAGTCGAAAGCTTTTTCGAAATCTATAAACATCATGAAAGGTAGTCTGAACGTAACATTTTTCTATAACTTGTTTTAGGGAATGTATGCGATTTTATACGCTTTTCGGAATCCCGCTTGTTCGAAAGAAGGTTGCTTATTATCCAGCGATATCGATAGTCTATTCATATCTTAATAAATAATTTATGTAAATTAGATATAAGACGTATAGGTCTGTAGTTTTTAAGATCAAAAATGTCTCCCTTTTTGTGTATTAATATGAAATTAGCAACGTTCCATTTACTTTTTCTTGTAAACAATCATTGAATAGTTCTGCTAATGCTTCTTGTAATTTGATTCCTCCCAACATTATAATATCATTCCGTACTCCGTTCGGAGTGGCAAAGTTATTATTTTTGCAGCTTCATATAGTTTCGGTTTTTTTACCAAGCTTAAACGTTTTCTGTGTTCTGTGTTCTGTCTTAGTTTATGAAAACATAAATTCATGTAGTATCACCCGATTCTTTTAGTCCGATAGTTTGTAAGTAGTTCATCTATTTCATCTTTTATCTGAGTTATTTGTTATGACTCGAATTGTAATTTATGTTTTAAAACCTTTATATTACAATTTGTTTCTATAGTTTCTTATATTCGTTCTTACGATTTTCTTTACTAACTTGTTCAAATCTGTAAACTCTATTTTGTATGTTGTTTTTTATTTTAAATTCTCTTCTCTTCCTTTGCAAAACTCAATTCAACTAAACTAAAACACAATTTAACAAAAATAAGTTATAAAGACTGTTTAAAATATAAATATAAAAATTGAACGTGGTTAACGACAAATCTAACTGATTATGTGCAAAATGCAAAATTTCGATAGCAACTCTTCCTTAAATAAGTATGGAATTAATATGGTAATACACAATAATAAACAAGCATTAAATTACATTAATAACGTCATAATAATAGATAATTAAACAACGAGTTTATTGTAATACATATAGATTGAACAGGTCAGCAATAAGACAAAAATTGCACGATACCGGCGCACATGGCACAATCAATAAATATATATATATATATATAATTTTTTATATAATGTGGAATGTAGTGATTTTTTTTTATAAAAAATTAATTGAAAATTAGTTAAATCACTAATATTTATTTTCTTAAAGAAAACACAAAGCTTTTCGGCATTTACGCCATTATCAAGTGAAACATTTTAAAACATCATAATTTTAAAAATATAAATTAAATATAATTACTTAAAAATATGTGATGGTGATTGTGAAAATATACTCCAAAAATGCTGTTCTGCTTCTGTTCTGTCTATTTTTTGATTTGTTGAAATTTAATATCAATATATTTGTTTATTAATTTATAAACAAATATATTGATATTGAATTTTAACAAATCAAAAAATAGACAGAACAGAAGCAGAACAGCATTTTTGGAGTATATTTTCACAATCACCATCACATATTTTTAAGTAATTATATTTAATTTATATTTTTAAAATTATGATGTTTTAAAATGTTTCACTTGATAATGGCGTAAATGCCGAAAAGCTTTGTGTTTTCTTTAAGAAAATAAATATTAGTGATTTAACTAATTTTCAATTGAATATATATACATATATATACCGAGCTCATATATATTAATAAAAGCTATTAACGAAATTATAAAGATGATACCTGTTAAAAAAAAACTTTGCCAAAAACTGCTGTCAAACATTTAAAACAAGTAAATAAAATTAAATTCGTAACATAAATGAAAAATAAAAATGCCCGGCTAGCAGAGAGATTATGCGAATGTGGAGTGTATAATTCTCTTTTGTTTGTATTTTTTTATAATTTAAGGGTAATGATTCATAATCATAATTACTAATAAATTTAATGGTGAGAGCAGAACCTCGCGTACATGTACAAAAACATTTAGTTGTACTATAGATAAGTATATTTTCTATATTCGACAGTGTTAATTGCCCGTGCATTTTGGTTATTCTCATTTCTCATATACTTCGAACCATTTAGAATAATTCTACACCATTTATTTTAAACAATTTGAAGGGCCTTGTAAGTTGATTTACTAATATAACTCCACATGGAAAAGCGTACAAAACAACTGGCTGAATAATCACAAGTAATTCGACAGGAAGCACACAGTCACAGTTGGCGGCTAGAAGGACATACTAATGAACTAAATTCTCCCCTTTTCATTAAACTTCCACTAAGAAGGTTGTAGAGAACGGAGGTAATAGATTTGATAGTCTAAATATAAGTATTCTTTAGTCTAAAATAGTAACATACACCACTGGGCGCATCTTCTACCACGGTACTACCTCAGAAACGTTTGGTTTGTTAGTCCAAGGGGCTAGTTACACAAAAAAAGCAAGAATAAAAAAAAATTAAACTTTAGAATTAAGACGCGTACCTGATATCTTCTTTAACTCCCCGTTTTGATAAAAACGTCTTCATACTATTCCAAGAAGTATCTTGAATACCCATAAGACGTAAAACACCTTCCAGTATATCGCGTATAACTTCTGGAGGAGCTCTAAGCGAACGTATTTCGGTTAATGCTTCGGATTTTATATTACCGACAGCTTGTCTAGATTGAGTTATTAGTGGCTCTATTTCGGCTAGTTCCGCGTCAATTTCTTTTTTTCTACAACAACCCAACAAAAATTTATAATGGAATCATAAAACGAATAGAAAACACATATCCATTTATTGAATGAACAAAACCAAATAAGCCGAAATCTGTGGAGTGTTTAAAGTTGAGAACGTGTATGCAATCGTAATACTTCGAAATTTCTTTTAAATTATCCATCTTGTGACTGATAACTGGAATATCGTACAGTAGATTATATCCTTAACACATGTTCATGTAGAGATTTTAAGAACGGATAATAGGACATTCGACAATACCAGGTGTGGCTATAATATAGTTACGAAATTTGGATGCAGATATTTAAGCTACTCTGTAGACATATATTATCATCATCTACTTTAGTAGTTTCTAAAATAGTAATCTTTATTCAAATAAAGAAATTGTGATATGAGTCTCGAATAGCTACGCTAAGTTTCACGGTGTTCAAAACTATCTTGCACGCTCGGTTTAATCGGAAGAAAAAAGAGACAGGAATAATTTAGGAAGAATGAAAATCAGCATCTTATTAGCAACAAATCGAAATTTGACGTCAGAATTGGAAAAACTTTGAAATCTCATTTTTAAAAATTTTCAGTATTCAATCTGCCTTTTAATAAGTTTATTATTATTATTATTATTATTATTCTGACAAGAGTTTTTTTTTCTAAGTTATATATTCCATCCAAATACGTATATACCGATATGCATACTTTATATATATATATATGACGAATTGTACTTTATCACGAGATCCGATAAACACCTAAAAAATCTTACACAACAGATAATTTAATAAATAATAATTAAATCACCATTTTGTATTAATTTCGTATATAACATATTTCTATTCAGTACCAGACAAACTAACCTTAATGTAAGGGCAACATTTTCTCTCTCCACATTTTCCTTCAATATTTCCATTTCATTTTTTTGAGTACTTGCATTCTGCATAGTCTTTGTAATTAATTCAAGAGCTGTAGTAGCTTTATTCTGTTTTTCGGCTAATTTAATTTCCTGTTGAGCAGCATCCGATTTCAAATCGGCTACAACCGATTTAGCATCAGTTAGTTTTGATAATCCAGCCTAATAGCAAACAGTTATATGATGAATTATTGAATAATAAAAAATTAAATTAGAACTGTAAATATATATATATATATATATATATATATATATATATATATATATATATATATATATACTGTAGTATACTAAAATTTAGACGCATTTATCATATTACCTTCAATTTCGACAGCGTACTAATAATGTCATGTTGTTTGTGCTCTTTTATCTTTATATAACTCTTGATGAATAAATTAAAGTGACGAGGAGTGACGTTCATACGTGTTTCAGAACTTTCGTGGAAATATATTGCTATACGCAATACGTCATCTTCTAAGGTGGTTACAGATTTCTCGATCAAGTCTTTCTCTTCAACTTCTAAATTACTGTCGAAAGGAAGATAATACGAAATCTATTTAAATAAAATTAACTTTTATTATCATGTATATAAGGCAATTACAATACAATTAAATTACCAGCTGGAAATTGTAGACGGGATAGATTCCATCGTTTCCGAATGCCAGTTAGACCACCATATTATGTTACATTTTTTCAATAGTACAGGATTGGTTTGGAAATATGTTTTGAAGGAAGGATTTGTAAAATCCAATATTAATATAACACGAAGATTTTTTATAACACCTGAAAAAACGATATTATTATTTTGCCGAACGTTTGTAAATTTATAATTAATAAATATTATAATACAGAGTTACCCGAATCATACGAAAAAAAAGTCACTTTTTTTTTATTCTTATTTTTATAGCGGCGTGTGTAACTATCGAGACTATTGCGGCACTGTTGATTTAACAGTTATGTATAGTAGATGAGATTAGAATAGAAAAGTAATTGTATAATTAAGGGAATAGTTGAAGGACTAAACCAGATAGTGTACACCGATAAATATGGGATCGATAGAGATAGAAGGTAGGGCAGTGTAGTAGTATGGATGGGCTTGAGTGTAAATAAAAGGGGCAAAAAGCAGGGCGGTTGGAACCTTAGAGTAAATGGTTATGAGAATGATATGTGGCGAAGATGGAGCCTGCTGAGTGCTATATAGTTGAAACGGGATAAATTGGTAGGTGGTTTCCAGAAGTAAGCATTAGATTTGATAGCAAGAAGGAAGTTATGATGGTATGAGTTCCACTTCTGTTGTCAGTTGTGGTGAATGAAGTATTTCAGAGCTGTGTCTAGTACTGGAGATAGCGGGGCTTTATAGGTTGTTAGGGAACAAAGTATGGAATGGACTGATCTATCCACCGTTCGTTTCCTAAAATTCGCTTATGACCTGGAGCCCATAGTTGGGATACTGGATCTGTTAATTGGTAACGTAGGGATTGTATGCAATTAACAAGAGAATTTCTTGACTTTGTGCTTTTGAGGGCTGATAAAGCGGCGAGGGATTCTTTTACAGTTAGTGGCGTCACTAGCGTTTAGGAATAAACCTTGAAGACAATAATCTACCGTATAATTCTGCATCATATGTGGAGCAAGCATGCAGCCGTAAGGGATAGCATAAATAGTCTTGATATAGAATACATATCCTGTAGAACTATTAATAGAACGGGATAAGGATTTGACGTTGTCAGTGAAGCATAACGTTGCTAGTAGCTGCTTATTAAGAATAATTTATATAGACAGTGAACATAAAATATTAATCTTCTATAAAGAACAATGTATGATAATAATACCGGAAAAGAAAATAATTCGCGCAGAATTATTTTCAGAACACATAAAATACAAATCTTCTATAAATAAATGAATGATAAATTAGCAATAACGGTAAGAAATGAACGTCCATACTGAAATAATAGCGAAATATACATTGAAATTTCTATAAGTTAAAAATTGATAAATAAATAAATAAATAAATAGGGTGTGTGACAAATGTGAACGGAACAACGTCTTACTTCATTTTTTCTACAAAAGGTTATTCAGATAGCAACCAGGTTCTGTATTCACACACATTCATCCTCACCATCACATGTATATTATGTAAGACATAAAAGCGAATATAAAATAAATAAATAAAAAATGGGGAAAAATAACTTCAAGAAAATTAAATAAATTAACAAAAAAGGGCGAGTAGAGGTAAATATTTCAATAGACAGCGCTGCAGTCCTTGATTAAAACGTAAGAAACCAAATTTGTACGACTGCGACGCTTATTGTTTAATAGATTCATTTAATGGATTTAAATTGTAAGACACAGCCCCGACATAAATGGTTTGCATACGATAATGTGTCTTTTATTAAAAGTTAAGTAACGTTGGTTTTTCGATGTCCGTGGTTCTAGATTTTCCAGTTACAGTTTTCACCCTAATATAATCCCTACGTTTTACAACAAAATCTAGAAACCATGATTGAAAAAGTCGTTAAAATCATTATAAATTATTTCCCTATTACCGTCAACAGGTATTTTGACTTCGTCTAATGATATTTCCTTAATCTTTTCTTTCTCCTTTACCATCGTTGCCTGTGTAGATCAAGCGGGAGTTCACCAGATTCGAATATAATGCTGCAAACTGGAGTCGTTGGGAAGGCACCGATGGAGAATCTGATTGCTGTGTAATGGATTGTGTTAAGGGGTGAAAGGACTTTTTTACTAGCGAAACTGTAGATTTCAACAACATAATCAATTTTAAGTTTTATAACATATCTAACGACGTTTGAGGACTTAATGCGGGCATCATTCAAATAAAGATTAAGTTCATGTTGGCAGTTTTGTATTAGACAGAAGTTTTTATAAGAAGAAAACTCCATTCCATGTTTTAGGGACCAGGAAGTCAGCTTAATTTATATCTTCTTGTACGGAATCTTCACCAAGGCTGACATGAGGAACCGAGTTAAACATTGCAAAGGCATTGGCATAAGCAGCACATTTGACTGGTAGAACGATTTCATTTACAATGTCATTAAAGGCTATATTAAATAATGTAGGACACTGACTCTTGAGGAACACGGCTTTTGAAGATGCTATTTTAGACGTTATACAATTTAATTGTAAATTAACTGTTAAAAACAAACATCTAGAGGTAATCATGTTAACTTACGTTGCGTGAAATATTGGCAGGGCGTTCCATTAAAATCACTCTGAGTAACAACATCTCTCAACGGCGCGCATAATGTTTCAAACTCCTCCAATTGATATAATTCTGGTATCTGAAATTCAAATTTAAAATTTATACATTTCAAATGAAGAAAACATATATAAATTAATAGTATCCAAAACGGGATGTATAAAAGACGAACTCACAAATAGGCGCAAACATACACAATATGTATATATCGATTCACATTTTTTAAATTAAATCACAGATTAAACGAATATTAAAATTGTCATGTACTTAAGAATTACAACAAAATGTTTGAAATAATTAAGATGTTCGAATAAATAATAATTATTTAAATTGCCTTCTTTAATACTGTGTTTTTGGTTATTCTTTTGTAATAAGCACTTAAATTAAATAAGTTACTACTTGTAAGATTTAAAATTAACACTCATATCTATTATTAAAACCGTTATGAATTGTACTACGATTTTTATACTCTCGTACAACAAATCAATTGCTTTCACATGATCGTAACTTCGTATGAAGACAAATTAATGAAGATTAAATAATTATCATTGTACAGCCATATTCTCCAGCAGAAAAGCAAAGCACTAGTGCTGAAGTTCGCAATACATTTGGACGAACAACCACTAGGATAATACAAGTTTGCGTAGTAGGTTGTTCCGTGTCCCAATCTTCACTTTCAGATTATCACAGTGGTTACGGAAAGTTAGAGAACGATTGAGGACAACTTCCAGGTATGTCGAATATTCATGATGAAGTAGATTTTGTCAACGTCAATTAAGCTCCAATTTGCATTTTGCTTTCGCATTCTTCAAATGAAATGCACAAAGTTGAGTCTTTGATGGATTTAGGTTTAGTCCATTTCTTCTGTAGTATATATCAAGTTCATAGATGGTCCTATATATCATCGCGTTGGTGTCACCATGGACTTTTCATGGTAGAAGACAAAGAATTTCCTACCCTCCAGCATACTAATTTACGTTTTTCATTTCGCAAACGTTTAACATTATTGTTAACAAAATTGGTAGGTTAAGAACTATAAATATTAATAAATTTAGTGCTTTTTTCATCAATTTATTTAAATAAATCGAAAGTACTATCTTGAAAAAATGACAAAAAATATAATAATAATATTTCATATTAAAGTTTTATAAATATTACATTAACTAACGTTCGAATGTCCGATTTTTAAGAGATAATAATATACTAATTAAAAAACAAAATTAAGATTGTGATTGTAATCTAAATTTATATACAGAAAAGATAGAGATGATTCTAATACCTCTCCGGTTGCTAACAAACTGCTAATATATTCTAACATTTCTGGCAATACCAACTGATAATCTTCTAACATATAATATACGGTATGATTTTCAATTCCAACCATTTGTAAGATCTAAAACGAAGGATTAATAAATCTGTATTAGAACTGTAATGTAATTATACAATTCATATACGAAGTAGGTGATAAAAGTATAAACTTTTTTTTAAAATTAAAAATTAACATAAACAATAACATATTACATATTTACATATACAGTAAATCGACAGAAACCAATAATAATATATATAATACTTTTCATTCTAAATCCCACAAAATGACTAATTTAAGAAGTTATACTAACAGAACTTAAAATTATTTTATAACAACAAAATTATATTTAAACAAATATATTATGAAACAAGAGGCTATCAAGAATGGGTAATAGATCAATTATGGAACAAGGCAAATAACGAACATAACAAAAAAATGCGTATACAAGTTTTTTAATGATAGTAGGTGATTTTATATAATATTTATGACTCATTTGTTTCGAGATTCTTCTGGTAAGCCTTAACAGTTAATTTCAAGTAGTTTTATTTAATTCGGCTACCTTTATTAAAATCTGATCAAATTTTGTGGGGTGTTTTCGAGACGATGCTCAAATTAATGTAATCAGTGTTGCCAGATTTTAAATGCAATTTAGTAATACGACAGTTGAAATAAAACTAAATAAATTTTAATATTTTATTCAATCCTAAATTTAATTTCGCGACAAATCTAGCAGCTCTAAAATTATAAAAAGAAACAATGACAAGAAGTTATCTACGTCGGTGTGTATTAAGAGCATACCGACAGGACGATATTTAATGAAGGAATCGCATCATAACCCGAGCCAACAGTCAGCAGTTTTTAAAACATTAATTACCAGCGCAATACCCAACGAGAAAAATGTAGTAAATGAAGTGAACAGAGTAGAGCAACTGATGGTTTGTAATGGGTATGGTAAGAAGCAAGCAAACTTTCTGGTTAAAAAATTTAGCGGAAAAAAGGTAAATCTAAAAAGAACTCTAATTTGGACAAAGAATTATTATCTATTACCTAGATAATAAACATATCAAGTTTAGCCGCGAATAAGTTAGATATTTAACGGGTTTTTTGAATTACCTGTCTAGTTTCGAAGATTTTATACAGTTCGAATTAACATATGTGTTAGAATTTTAAAAAGAATGTTTCTGATTTTCGTTCGATAATGCAATCAACGTGAAACATCTTTGACAGAGTTTTAAATTTTTTTTATTTATTATGTAAATATCCCTATGACAGCATAAGAAGACATGTGTCTAGTTTATATGTACGCTAGGAGTCCGCTTTCTCTGGCAAAAGTCAGGATTCTAACAATTGACTGAGGGTTGTTTGAGAGGATTTTGTGTAACCTATGTGGTGTGAGTGTTTGGCAGTTGTAGATTAAGCGTGTGACTGTTGGTTCTGTTAAATGTCCGCATAGGGGTCAGTTTGTTGGTGAAGGGCTTTTGGTATACAGATAATTGTGTGATACGGCTGTGTGACCCACACGTAGACGGTTTAGGGTACCGTATTCTTTTATGCTTGTGCCATCTGGAGGCCACCAAGGTTCTATGGTTGATTTTACGTTCCTCAGAAAGTTGTGCTAATTTTCTGCATTTAATTTTTTTTTTAATTTAAAAAAAAAACTTTTTGCGATTATAAGCATTTAAACTTTCAAAAAGTGCGATTTTACCGATTTCATGTCGTTTTTAAAATTCATTAAACTGTAATCGTAGGATATTTGTGGATATATTAAACGAGCCGATGTACGAGCAGCGACAATACGAACAGCAGTCTTTCGACCGGATCCGCAACGACCGGGCATTATCAACGACGACGATGATTCGCAAGACGTTAAGGTATGTTCGGTATACGCGACCATTTTTGCTAGTTCGGGTAACAAAATTTTTTTGTCTACATATTCTCCGTCATGTTCTAAATTTAAATTAAAAATTTGCATAATTTTAAAAACACAATATTTACTTAATGTTCCATTATTTAGATAATCGCGCAAAAATCATAACGACAATAAATATTGTAAAATTTACACGGCTGAACGTATAGATATTGTAAGGAGTTAACGTATAATTTCCCAATTAAGGTATCCAATGGAAGACTACGTGTTAATCGTAATAATGTGACGATGAATGTGGTTAATTGTATAAAATTTATACATATAAAAATTATTTATTTATTTAAATATTAGGGGAGGATGTCGTTTGATAATGAATATGTTTAGTACTAAAAGAAAAAATAACAATAAAGTTATTAGAAAAAAAAAACACTAATTGTTAAAATAATTAATAACGAAGCTTTTCAACGGTTTATTTTATTTTTGTTACACACAGAGTAACATTCCATTCCGTTACATTTATTACTGAGATACCGCCAAGATTAATTGGACTTTATATAACTAAATTAATAAACAATTTTCGTTTTACAGTGAAATAAATGTATTGTACGTTTAAATTTATAATTTACAAACTCAAGACTAAAAATTCCAATATTTAACGTACATATGCACACCCAAACACACGAGACATATATATATATATATATATATATATATATATATATACCTACACCAACATTTTATGTATTTTATCGCAGACATATCTAACTCTTTAAAATATAAATAAAAATTATAGTATAAGAAGAAAGGCGTCTCTAACGTCACACACTGAATTCTATTACATAAATGAATAGGATTACATGTAATGCGAGTTTTAGTCAAGAACAGTAGAATTCAGAACTTTCAATAATAACATTAGTTTTGAGTTGAATATTACACTTTATTAATTCAAATATTATTTAATTTTGATGTGTTAAATTATGAAAACAAAAAATTCTGCTAAATTTTAAAATATAAAAATAAGATCCATATCATGTTCTAATTTTTCAGTGAATGATATAGGTACTCGTAGGAATTAAATTATATTAATCTGAAAATTGGATTATGTGTAAAGTGTAAATATTTATATAAAAACGTAGACTATCTCATTTATTCCAATATATAGCTTTCCATGCAAATTATAATATTTCACGTTATTGTAAATTCAAGTATAAATAATTACGTCATTCTAATACGTAAAAAGCAATCCGGGCATTAAGATATTTTTTAATATATTGCAAAAATTATACAAAGATCAAATTTTGTATTCGAAAAATCATCATCCTTTTTAGCGGATATTGTAAATACGAAAGTAAATAAAAATTACAAGATTATTATCGAAGGAAAATAACATTTACAGTAACAAATGGTAATTTTTATTAGTGTTTTATACTTATTTAGAAAATGTAACAACCAATAAATAAAATAATACGTAATGTTCAGTTAATGTTATAAAATGTAATGTTTACACAACTAAATTATGAGGAATTATGGCGTTTACGAATCTTGTATCCATAAATCAAGACAATTTGTTTTAACTCCGCCCTTATTCAGTTAAATGTAATAAAATTTCAAAACACTTTTACGTTTTAAAATACTTTATAATTTTTGAGAAGAGTATTATTTGGGTACGTTATATGTAACAATAAACTCGATGTATAATACTTTTAGCTAACCTAATTGAGTGATACATTTTTGCAACACCAGTATCCATTCTTTAACAGCGAGCTTCTGCAAAAATGATTCTGTTAAATTTTCACTCCAAACAAACACGGAATCTATTAGAAATTAAATTATTTTATTATGAACGAATCAGACAGGAAGGCAATTTCACCCAGAAAATAAGTATAAAAATTTAATGAAGAAAATGATAAATACCATTAATGTTGTTCAACATAGAAGTCGATTGACCCGGGATTGTTTCCAGTACGGATTTCACAATATTTTGGAATTGAATTTTATCCTCATCAGTTGATAATCTGTCTTCAAATAAACGACTAGCTTCATACATGACGCTCTACAAGATGAAACAAACCGAAAATCTTTAAAACTACGATAAATATAAGAGTTAACGGTATTAATGAGACATAATTAACGTTATGTATTAAAATTAAAAATAATAACTAAATAAATGTTCAAAAAGAAAGTTTAAATTATTTTTTTTTTTGTGATTAAACTTCGGATTTTTCAGATTTTTTAAGGTAGTTTTGAAGTTGTAACATGTTAAACAATTTAAAATGAACTGATATTTTTAATCAACACACCTTTCATGTCAGTCACGTCATCCGAGTTCATCTAGTGATCTGAATCCATCAGCAACAACACAAACATTTCCTTTATGATAAATGTTCATGTACTTTAAAGAAATGGGTAATCATAGAGTCAGCAGCCTGCCGATGTGGAGAACATCGACAAATACTCCAATATACGCTAAAAGATTAGAAATTGAACTCATTCATAACCTGATATTTGAAGCAATTTAGTGGCTAGCGAAGTTAGAACTAAATATTTGAAATAAATAAAATAATAACTTTCGAATACTTAAAATTAATATTAAGTATCATCATCCTCAACATCAAGCGATCATTCATTTAATAAATTTTCGTATTCCATGTGCACGCATTACTAACAGCTGTCAATTTACCTTTATAATAATATTCAATAGCTTATCAGGATCATATTGTAAAATTACACTTGCCTCTCACACCCACATCTTTTACAGATATGTTAAATTCCTAAAAACGCTCTTCTATTGCTAAATCAAACATATGCAATCCATTTTCATTTAAACATATTCTGTCATCACTGATATAATTCAGTGTACTCGGAATTATCTCATGATTCGCGGGCATTATTGTACGATTCCTCTTTATTTTATTTTAACTAAACTAACCATTTCCATACGTAACACTAGTATTAATATGAGATTTACAACACTTTAAACAGTTTTTAATAGCTTCATTTATCTACAATATATATTTATTCATCGATACATCACTATTACTTATAAAAAAATATATCTGAGTTCAGAAATTTTTCAAATACTTCAAATTTCGAATGGTGAACAGTATTTATTTCCTCTACTATTATTACAGAATTTACTCAATTTTAAAAATAAAATCTAATAAGTTGACTATCTATATCCATTATGTTCTACTTATGTTTTGTTCTAATTATTATAATTTTAAATATTATTATTACAGGAAATTTATTCAAATGATAATCTTCCAATATTTATATATCCAAAATTACTAAATAATTATTCAGTCCAAATAACAAGAAAATAATAGGTTTTCTTAAACTAAACAAACGACAAACCGAAGAAAATTTTTTTTAGAATCTAAAGAAGAAACATTTTTTAGAAAATGTAAAAACATCTGAAAATAAAACACAACAATTCACAAAGAACGGTTTTTTATACTTCAATTTCCATCATCAGAGATTAACTATATTAAATCAAAACATTAAAATCAAAGATATTTATATAAAAGGTAGTAATTTTAAGAAAACCAAAATTTTTTTATAAAAAATAAATAAAAACGATTAGAAAATATTTTAAACGAAACTTAGTAGGTTTCTAAAATAGACGCTGTAGCAACAGGATCACAGTCACCAGTTATAGCCAATTTTTGCATAAAAAATTTGAGAGATGTGTATTAAAAAAAAAAAAAAAAAACACGCTATTATAAGTTACAAAATTTTATTTTCCTAATAATGAAAAACAGTTTTCAATATAGAAAAAAAAATTCAATTTGTCACTTTTAGACATAGTAGCGATAGAATTTAAAGGAAAATTCGCATATAATAGTTATAGAAAATCAACGGATACACATCGATCCTAGAATATCCAGTCACGTCATTTTCCGCTCCAAAAAATAGTTTTCCGCCAAGCTTTCGCAATCTGTGAAGATACTGTTCAAAACAAGAAATTGAACTTGGTTAAAAATATGCTTCGAGCAAAAGAAATATAAAACATCTAAAAATTACTTCAAGAGTTTCTTCTAACGATTTGTCGGTCATATATCTTCGAATACCAACTGACCAATGAATTAAATCACGCGGTGTAAATACGTAATGCATTTGATGCTCTTGCGTGAATCTATCTTTCACCTGAGAGGAAAAAAAAAACATTGACAAATATGACTTATTAAAAATAAAACTAATAGGTAAGCATTTAATTAAATGATGTATTGATTATTGCATTTCAACAATACTTAACACGAATTCGTACTTGTGAAATATAAAATAACCGAAGTATTACTAAAAATATTTAACAGAAGAAAATCAACAGCTCATTAGGATTATAAAATATTTTGGTATAAAAATTATTTCGTCTTTCGTATACACACTGACTAAGCATATTCGATTACAAAAATTAAAGTTAATTTTTTCAACTTTTCTTTTTAATTATAAATTTCAAATATTAAATTTTAATATACGAAATGGATTACATCTCATCATAAAACGTCTAGATGGAGATCGCAATAATAGTTTCAAAACGCATTATTTTAATATTTTATTTATTTTTTTTGCAAATTGAGATAGTTTAAGATTCGTACTTCCAAACCAGAGATAATAAAGTAAACGAGAGAAGTACACTAATAAAAATGATGCAATTTTTCACGGATCAAGAGTTAAAATCGGAACTTAGAATCTAACTTCTGAGATACTACACTTTCTCCATCAAACTACAATAATGCTAAATTCGACATTAAAAGAAAAAATCGGTAGACGACGTCACTAAAGAGACAAAGAATCACATGACATAATTAAAAAGCGGAAGATGTAATATTTTAGACATATCAGGTAGGATCGAAATATACTACCCTAAAAATATTATTAATGACTGAACAAAACTCAGAAAATAATTAAACTTCTCCTCGAAATCACATTTCCGGCCGATCGTTGATAGAAAGCAATTTCAATCGCAAATCGGTATCATTCAAGATGATAACGGTGTATTCGGATGAAGAAGAAGATATTTGCAATTTGCAGATGTATCCCGTAAGTAATTAAACAAATTTGTATTACTTAACAGATACATACTAAATCGTGTTCGCGGTAAAGAATTTGTTAACGTGTTACCGAATATAAATAAATCTAGATTACTATAAGTTCGTTTTAACATTACTGTCGACTCAAATAAAAAAGTAGTTTGAGGGAAATTATTCATTTAATATATACAAAAAAAAAAAAAAAAAAAAAACAGAATTAAAAACGTAAAAATCTACGCTAGAATAATTAGTATTAATATTTAACAATAAAGTTACCGCTATATAATAAACGGGATAATAGTACGCGATATCATGCCGGTGCAAATATTAGAGCGTTTTAAATTAACGAGTAAAGCCTTTTTTGAATTTAATATCGTCGTTTCCCAACGAAAACAAAATGTATTCCGATATATTTTTTTTTTAACCTCTCACATAACGCAAGCATATATATCTCAATTTGACAGCGATAAAAATTACGAATCATACGAGTATAATTTTAAATTTCGCGAGAAAAAACTCGAAAATAATCATTTACCTTTACATAGATTTCTACGATAATTGCCGAAAGTAACGTAGGTAATCTACCGTCGTCTGTTAAAAGAGAACGGATATAAGCGAAAGACAGTGATTTTAAATCATCTTTATCCGACGGCCTGCAATATTCGTGAAAATTTATTAAATTTTAATCGATGTTTTACGATATATATAATTACGCGATCGTATATTTTTAATAAAACGTTTCCGTGTGAGTGAAATAGAACAAATTAACATTAAAAGCGGTGCTTTTTAAAATATACTTGTAACGCATTAAAAATAATATGATTGACTAAAACAGATTCAAAGTATTCACAAAATTAATTTTAAAAGAATATAACAATAAAAATTACAAGCTACGTACAATATCAACTATAGGTTTGATTAAATAAAACTTAAATGCTATTACAGTCTTTGAGAAAAGACTGGAGGATTTATTTGTTAGATTATGGCAACAATCCATGCAGACCTATATACTATTAAATACCCCCCGGTTTCTTTGATATGAACGATTAATACAAATATCACTGTTGAATGACATCGCTCAACCTGCCGCGACTATTATTTATTGGCTACATCAACTAAATCGTGCTATTTTCGAAAATTACAAAAAGAAATAATTCTATATCATTCACTGAGTAACGATGATTAATAAATGGAGAAAAAATATATAACATATTACACACACACACAAACATATATATATATATATATATATATATATATAAATATTCGTATAAAAAATCTAAAAATGAGTATGTAATGTGTCAATAAGCGTACACATTAACAGATTAATAAATTTATGCACAAGTGGAAGCAACGTGTACAAATTTAATTACACAATATACACAACTATTATCTTTATGTTCTGCGTACATATTGTGTATATTTACATAGGGTGTTTAAAAAATCACAACGCGTCATTGCAAAGGTGAAAAGAAAACTCGTCCAATCATTTTTGTAAAATATGCGAAAGAGTTAATAAAATTAATTCACCATAAAAAAATAACGCGATTTAAATTAACGAGTCGTGGACTCAAAGATTCACAAGAGGTAAGCGTAGCAATTATGTGAATTTCTTCCATTGTAATCCACTCCATTTCAGCGTTGTCGTAAAAGCCACCGTAAGAAATAACCTTAAATAATGGGAATGATGAGTAATTTTTTCTATTAATATACCGTACTTTATATAATCAACTTGTAATTATTAAAAAAAAATTCTTGGGATTCGTTATAAAATTTGTAGTGTAGAAATCTATTCTAATCCGTTCCATTACGTTACACATGTTTAATTTAAAAAATCGATTTTAAAAGAAAAAAATAATAATGTTGCTAATTCTACACTTAATCTCACGTTACACTTCTAATAAAACGTCCTATAATAAGTTCACATTCCTAGCCATTTAAAAGTACATACATATAATTGGAAATTATAAATGAAAAAAGGAAACTGGCTGAAACAATAAAACAAATGACAGAAAAGCTTCTAGAACACATACTGCGACATAACGCTCTTATGATAATCATAATCAATGTTAAACTGAAAGATGAAAAAGAGGAAGACCTAGGACAATATGGATGGATCAAATAAACATAGCAGTCAACAAGAAGGAAAGGTAGAACACGTAGAAAAAATGTTCATTAAAATATGATGATATTAGATATACAGTATTATCAATTTGTACCGGCTTCCGTTAGGCTATGGTTTCTTAGGAGTACGGTGCCGTTTTCATGCGGCGGTAATAATACGTTGAATGACGTCACGAGAACGTTCACAATGGAAACAAAGAATGGTGTTTTCTTAGGAAGCGGCAACTGTTACCGTTGTAAAAAAAAAAAACGGTGAAATCGCGGCAACGTTGCTTTTAAAGCGGTCGTCATTACGGTGATAAACATTGTTATCAACGTCTTATCATTGTACGGTGATATAATCGGCAAATATTTTAGTTTTATTTGTATTCAAAACTTCAAATAAGATGAGTGAAATTATTTGGAGTAGCGTTGACGACGAAATACTTATTGATTTTGTAAGAAATCGTGATGTTTTATATGATATAAAAAATAAAGATTATTAGAAAACTCAATTAAAACAAAGCTTGTGGGATGAAATTGGTATAAAAATTAATAAAACGAGTATAGTAACAATGTGAAACACAGTTTATTATAAATAATGAAAAAATAGAATAGATGATACAATTAGTGTAAAAATTAATAAAACAGGTATATATAAATAAATAAAAAATAGAATAGGTGAAACTTAATATATCTGTATCTACAATTTAAAAAAAACAAAACCAAATATATTAATAAAGCTAAATCTAAATCGTCCATTTAAAAAAAAAGTACAAGGTTCAAAAAATGAACAGTATTTACACAATTGAAGAACGGTGTTTCTAACTTTACACTTCTGGTTCATCGTAAAAGCGGGTATCTATTTTTCACCGCTTTATGACGTCATTCAACGTAATATTACGTACGCTAAAAAACGGCACCGTATTCCTAGGAAACCGTAGCTTTAGTCCGTTACGTTGATTAATAACTTGTACAAAAATTACATTTTTTTCCGAGTACATAAAAACATTTATAAAAATTTGTTTACTTATATATTAAAGAAATTAGTAAATTATTTTGCACCGCTGGTGTAAATAAATACCGAAAAAAGAAAATTATTACCTGCTGTAGAAAAGATACTAACATACTGGAACCCCATTTATCGATTTTTGTCAAATTTAAATCTTTCAAGTGTAATATTAATCGCTCCGAATTTTTAGGTCGAAATATTCTTCCATTTTTACTAGTTACCCATATACAAACCTATTTAGCGTTACAAAATTAATTCATGTTGGTACATAATTACACGGTAAATTATCATCTGAATTTCAGTTACTTAAATCGTTGAATTTAATTAATATATTTCGAAAAAAAGTCGGTTGAACGAAATTTATTATACGATGATATCAATATTTTAATGTTTTTATCAGCCAAATGACGTAAAACGTTTTATATGAATTTAAAAAAAAAAAAAATGTACCTTTTATTATGTCATAAATAATAGAATATTTTGCTTATAAAATCCTATTAGAGGAAAATGTTAATCTATTTTCGCATATTTTGAATATATTCTTTTAAAATAATGAATTATATAATTATATTGTTAAAAGTAATACACTATCAACCATTTTCGTATATAGTACTAGCTTTACTCGTTTCGCCAGCTGATGAATGACTTAAGCGCGGGGGTCCGCCCCCGTCCTGAAGTATAGATAACTCGTTCGTCAGTTCCGATAGCTTAAATAAAGAATTTTATCATAATAGTAATAATGGTGATGGCGATAATACTATTAATAATAAGCCCAATTTCTCTCATAACTATAGTAATAGTCGTAGTAATAATAATTAGTATTAGCGGTAGTAGCAGTATTGGTAGTGGTGATAACGTTTAATGATAATCATAGTAGTAGTAATGATAATGATGTGAATAGTATGATCATCTCAAATAATAGTAGTAATAATAATAATTTTAATATTAATAACTCAATTATTAATTCACTATATGTGAAAAACGTTCATTCGGGCCCTTATAATAGCTATTTTATCGTCTTCTCGAGTTGCAAATAGTAATCTTGGCAATTACCATCCTTTGTCCATATGCAAATTATTAGCAAAATATCCGGGCGTTGAATATTTCCAACGTAACGGTATTAATAAAATTAAAGCAGTCTTTAATAGTCTGGAAAATGCTAATATTTTTGTTGAACAGGTCAACAAAGAAAATTATCAGCTTTTATTCAAAGTTTTCTTTTGTATAGATTTGGCGTGATTAGAGGTATTCTCACTAATATTTCAGACACAGAAATTTTTGAAAATATAGAAAGCTCTGTCCAAGTTGTAAGTAACGTATCCACCGTCGCGCGGAAGGGTCGTTAAATTCTTTGGTAACTCTCTAGTATGTCGCACTATATCGGTTGCGCTTAAAGGTAGATCCAAGTATTCGGCCGCCAAGACAGTGTGCGAATTGCTTGCGGTTCTCACACACTGCTCAACAATGTCGATTCAAACCTAGGTGCTCATTTTGCCATGAAAGCCATTTATCCTCCAGTTGCTCAAATACAAATACTTCCGCCCTTTCATGCGTTAACTGTATGGGAGCTCATATGGCCACTGTCAAATCTTGTCCTATATATAAAGAACGTTTTCAAATCCAAACAAACTATGTCTTATGATAACATATCATTATCGGAAGCAATTTTTACTGCAGAAGCTACAGCTATTCTTCAATCTCTCCTATATGTATCTGTAAATCGCCCATCTACTAATATTCTGGATCCTCTCCGATTCTAAAAGTTGTTTGCTGGCATTACAGCACTCACAGCTCAACTCTCGTTTACCATCAATTATTTACAAAATTTCTAATTACATATACCGATTAAACACTCTCGGCGTAAGAGTTAAATTTGTTTGGATCCCCGGGCATAGCATCTAGCTGATCATTTAGTTACTTCAACGGTTACATTAGAGACTTTTTTGTTTTATACTCCTCCTATAGATCTCCTAGCGTACATTAAATATGCGCATAAGGAATACTTGAAAAATCTGTGGTCCGATCCATTTACTGCAAAGCATTATAAATCCATTCAACCCGACATACCTTCTAATCCATGGTTCTACAATATTAAAGTTGAAACGATCAAATTGCGGGGTTTTATTACTACCATTTGTCGACTGAGACTAGGCTGTAGTCGTTCGTTACACAGGTTGAAACTTATTAGTTCTCCTAATTGCTCGGCCGATGCAGACCATGTTATCATAGAGTGTTCCCATCATAGTAATTTTCGTGTTGCATTTCTCTTAGCTCTTCAAAATGCTGAAGTATATACGGTCTTATACTCCTATATTTTAGAATCTGGTATCATTATTTAATTTTACACATCCTACAATACTTCTTACTCTGCCTAATTTATATAAGTAGCCCTTTCTTATTCATTCCATAATATACAGACATGGGTAAACTGTATGGAAGCCCAAAAAAAAACGAAACCTCGTTATATGCTTCAAAAAATTGAAAAGACACCAAAAGAAGAACATGCGTGAATGGTTCAATTGTATTACGTAAATTAAAAGAAAAAGCTATATTTAAATTTCGAATAATAATATTACTAAAATAAAAATAACTATTTCATTAACAAAAAAAAAAAAAACAAAAAACTACGTTAAATTAATACACATTCAAACATTACAAATTTGAAGTTGATACGATTCCCTGTATGTAGTAATACAGCATCACCGCGTACATTTATTATAAAATTATTTATATACGCAAGAAAATTAGTTACACGCTAATCTATTTTTTATCTACCTTGACTTTCGTGAAAAATGAATATTTATAAAACAAAAAATTTTATATTTAAATACAATACACCATTTCCTATCATAGCGAGTTAGTAAGCAGAAGCTAAATATGTTTTCTTATAATACGTATTCTAATTCACAAACACATAAACACATTCATCCGACGATTCAGATTATTTAGTCTTGATTTTTTATGAAATTTCCTTTAATTTAATATAGTTTGTATTTTTTAAATATAAAATTAAGCTTACTTGTGATAGTTTTTGTAGTATATGATAAGGACTAATCGCAGAACTACAATGGACGGTAACCATTTCAGATGTACAGAGTTTACTTGCGCAATTATTTAATAATACGCTGTAATAAAATTCAGAAAATTATTTCATTCTCTTATCTTAAAAAATTAACTGAAAAATTAGTTAAATCACTAATATTTATTTTCTCATGGAAAACACAAAGCTTTTCGGCATTTACGCCATTATCAAGTGAACAAAATTTTTTTTTGAAAAATCATAATTTTAAAAGTATAAATTAAAAATAATTACTTAAAAATATTTGATGGTGAAAATATATTCCGTAAAATGTTATTCTGCTTGTCTGCTCTGCTTATTTCAAATTGTTGAAATTTAACACCAATATATTTGTTTATTGATTTTGTTTTTTTCTATTTTTTTTTTTTTTATATTATTTTCCGGATTCTGCAAAAATTGTATACTGATGGAATTTTAAATTTTCATTTACTGTGTTGCAATGTATGATGTCCAAAAGTAAAATATAAAATATAAAAAAATATACAAACACAAAAATTTTTTAAAAAACACAATTTTACAAGTAAAATGAAAATAAGTATTTTTGAAAAATCCGTATCTATTAGTAGTTACTTATATTAGTTCGTTCGCTAATACGTCGTAGATATTTATTACCTCTTTCCGCAACCCGGTGGACCAATTAATAAGAACGGTTCCTTTTTATCGATCCAAGAGTAAATAATTTCACTAACAGACTTCATCTGTGACGTTAATACCACCGTCGATTGTTCAATTATATGAGAGTCGCCTGTATGTAGATCGATGCAATCTCTGTCGGAATTGTAATAACAGCGAAGCACATCGTAATTCTCTTGAACAAATTCACCAGTCCACTTTAATACCTGAAATTTAGAAATGTGGCTTTTCGTTTAGTGAAATGACTAAATCATAATTTTTATACACGTAAACAACTACTACTATTAGAAATTAAGAAAATTATATATAATTCCAAGCGCTTATTACGATTTATTTAATTTAATAAATGGACATAAATTTATTTAGATTATACAATACGACTAACATCCACGAACTAATAAAAATTGTCGATGGCAAATAAAAATAAAATAAAATAAACGAACATATGTTCGAAAATATATACTCGTAAAACGTTAATAAAAAATGTAACTTATCGTGTGAATTACTCTGATTAGGGATACAACGTGTAATATTAAATTCACATCTTAGATATACATTTCGATATGCAGATTAATGAATGAAAACTAGAAAGTTTAAGTTTTACGTTACATACACCTAGTAATCAATATTTTCACGATCATCATTTATTAATTAACTCTACTCGTATATAGGAAATGCGTCAATTATCATTTGCTCGGTTTCTACCCTATCGGATAATATTCGGCATGGGGTTTCAACGTTGAGTTCTGTCCATTGTTTCAGATTCTCCAACTACATTTTATAATCGCCAATGTCTACTGAAGATATAACCCAGAAGAAGATTATAGGATGCATTACAAGTAGACTTTAAAAACCATATAATAAAAATTAAGTACGGTTCAGATTTTTTTCCAAATACAAATCCCGTTAAAATTATGTTTTAATTCGATTATGAATATCGCGAGGTTAACGTAGTGTCCAGTTTGGGTTTTAATCTCCCACAGTACTTATAGAAAGGTAGTACACAACTAGTACTGCAGAATTATATCGAATGCTAAAAACATTCGTGACATTTTATGATTTACTTTGTTGTATGGTGCAGATTTTTCCGCTATTTTTACCGCGGCGAATGAATAATTTAATATTTATTCTTTAATCATGTTAATTTTGTAATTCAGTTGCTTAGGTTTTATTGATATTCAGCTAAGAATACTATATTTATCGTTTTACGTACGAAATAATTAATAAATAAACGCTTCTTCTTCTATCATATTAAACGAGCAATTCTGCATCCCAGAATCAGTTTTAACGGAACATGTAATTTATTAAATATTTGAAAACAGCCTGAATGAAAATTACGAATTTTGTGCCCCGACCACTGGTACACTCCTACATAAAATTTTTGAAATTTCTAATTTTTTCGTCGCATTTTTCTTGATACTTATCTAAATGTGCGTTGAAAATTACAGCTCAATCGCGTTAACCGTTCGCACGTTATAAGCTTGGAAATTTGTTTTTTTTTACTACATACCTTTTAGTGAATATAATTAAAATTTTATATCTCGGTTATCATTTAGATTTAATTCGATATTCCGGAAATATTCTTTTTTTTTAAATTTTATTTTAACCGTGCTATGTATTGCAACAAAGGCCAGACGCACGGAGAAAGGAGACTTTAGATTAGATTATATAGATTGCATGATTTAAGGAAAGACAGGAGTCTTTTTTCAGTAAATAACTAAATCAATTGTAGACCATGTTTTGTATGAAAAATTGAAGTGTGTGGGATCCATATTATGTATTATAAGATTGTGTCGATGAATTAATTGTTCGAGAGCCCTCCCTTTTTGATTTTTGATTTTTAATTTTACCACCCCATAGGGGCTTGTGGGCATTAAAGTCACCAACTAAAATCAATGGTGAGGGTAGGTCTTGGAATATGCATTGTAACTGATCTATTGAGATTAATTCATTGGGAGGAAGGTATATACAGCCAAGTGTTTTTGGATGTCTCGCTGTAATTTGTAAATTAGAAGAAAGTTGTATTTGGCGATATGGTGTAGAGGATTTGATAGCGATAAGTACTCCTTCATGAGCATGGTTATTATTGTCTGGAGTACATGATATTGTGGAGTATGTAGGAAGGTGAATTTTTGGTTTTCTTTTAAGTGAGTTTCTTGAAGACATAGGATGGTGGGATTGTAAGTTGAAATCAGATAGCTCAGATCTTCATAATGAGCATACAGTCCATTACAATTCCATGTAAGAATAGATACGCCGTCGATCATGTGTGAAAGAGCAATGTCTTGTTTTTTAGATTCCAATTTCAGCTTGTTCAGAATTTTTGTAAATCAGTATCAGTGAGTAATTGTCTTCTAGCATATGTATTAAACCACTCATGTTATCTGTGAAATCCTTTGCTATCGACACTGTGTCAGTAGATTTATTACACATGCCGACAAAAAGAGAAAAATTGTTTAATGAAGGAATCGGATAATTTTTACCATGAGACGTAAAGTTAGACTGCAGTGGCTGGAAGATTTCTTTCAATGACAGATTCTTTTTTGATCCTTTTCTTAAACATTTGCGTTCTGGATTTGAGGGGGAGCTTGCATCAGATTCTATCAGATCATTTTCTATTAAAGTGGTATTGGTATCTTGTATGTTCTCAGAGTTATAAGGTACATCCTCGATTGTGTTTTTTGTAATATTTTTCATTTTTTTCTTGTGTTTGGGGGAATGATTATTCAGGGTTTGTAAGTTATTACAATCCGCAGCAAGAGAGCTGGAACTTGACAATGTGGTGTCAGAGTGAGGTCTTTTACAACCATCATTATTTAAGACAGATGTATTCTTTAATCAATGAAAAAATTAAGGAAAATTTATGAAATTTATTCTTAAAAGAAGGGAGAAAAAAATTAAGATTGCTTTTTTTTTATACTTTTCAAAACTGAAATTTTCGGTTATACCTACGGAAATTTATGACACGAAACTCCGCACTATTAAAATAGTTATAGTAAAGTATGTAAACGATTTTCCGACGAAAAATATCGCGCAAAGTTCAGTCACTCCGGTACTTATGATCTTCTGCAGCGGTTCGCTTAATATTTAAATACATAATGAATAAATATTAATCAATTGCATATTAAAACTAAAACATTTATTTTCTCACAACGGTAATAAATAAAATTAGATTCCTAATTCTTTGAAATACTTCTAATAACGGAATGAGCGATATATATAATTTATGTATGCGCACAGAGGTGTTATAAAATACAATTCTTTTTCTATATTTGTTAAAAATTGGTATGTTATTAACATGATAATATAAAAATTATATATTATACCTCGTTAGCAAACAACTGTTTACTGGCAGGAGTTAAATTAGAACCTAAGCCAACTATTAGCATCATTGCAAAATGTGATTTACTCGAAACATCCGTCAAAAGTGAAAGAAAATTATTAACCGCCGCAATAACAGAACAGTACACTATGATCTCTCCTTTAATTTTAATCCAGTTCAAAGCTATAATTCGAACAAAATAAAAACAATTATATGTACAAAATATGATACTTACGTACCGTAAAAAACATAATATACTTTTATAGGGATTGTGTGAACTATGTAAGTATGCACGTTTGAGTGTTAGAAATTACATATGTAACACGTAAATGTTATATGTATGCCCTTATGACGTTCATATACCGCATACCGCCTGTTTCCGATGTATAAAAATAGACATATATACAATCATAATTGTTAAATTTAATAAGTACCAATATTAATAAATGCTTAATAATGAATTTAATTAGATAAAGTCCAGTCGAAATAATAAATGTAATTAAATTTCTAAATCTAGCCGGGTGTTTACGTTTAAGACTTCTGACGTTATAACCGATATCTAGCAGTTATATTGCTTCCATATTTACATGATCGTGTAATCGTTTCTCGTGTATTTCGGCAAACATCTTAATGACAACCTTTGACAGTAACTATCTGAAAGTGTGAATGAATATCGTCATTACGTGAATATCGATTTGCATCGACGATTGCCCGTAATGATGTTTTGACGTTCCTGTATCATTTCCCGATTGGAACATGCGGTACAATCCCATAAGGCAATTCCGTACGTCAATGTCGGTCTAATGATTTGCTTGTACGATAATAATTTGCATGGCGTATCTAGTACGGATTTTCTAATTAACCAGTATATTTGCTGTACTTTAGTCTTGATTTGCTGAGCTTTCATTTTTACATGAACTCGCTTTATTATTAAGGTATATGCGGTAATGATTTCTAGAACAGACCCGTTTTTATGTAATTCTAATGAAATAATTTACTGGCAGGAAAACTTATGGAAAACTTATTAATTCCTGCCAGATGTCTCATTGAAGCTGAAATTAAAAAAATTTTAATATCAATTTTTATAATGTGCAACTATTAACTGGGCACGGTAAGCTTGGATCATATTTATATAGGTTTAATCTTGCCAATGATCCACCATGTTCACTATGTTCATTAGTTGATGGATGATATCAGACATACATTGTTTCAGTGTGCTGCCTTTCCTGCTATTCGTGTTAGATTTAGGGTCTAGGAATCAAAATGCTGTCCCTCTTATAAGCTTCATAAAACCTTCTTACAGTATTCAAATAAACTATGCGTTTAAAATTTAAATTAAGTAAATTTTAAGAAATATCTTAATTTTAACTTAACTCAAACGTTATCCCAATATCATAATATTGATTCTAGCACGGTCAACTGCTTTACTTATATTTCTTATGTTTTTACTGCTTATTGTTTTTATTTCTTGTAGATGTAGTGTAAGTCATTGTTAACAAGTCGTTTTTCTTTTTTTTATGTTATCTTATATTATTTTCTTTTAATAACAGTTATTTCATTACGTAAGTTTGTAAGTCACAAGCTTATACAGTAGTTTATTATTTATATTATAATTGAATCTGATACTGTATAAATCACAAACTCGTTATATGCTTTCTTGGCGATGTTATTATAATGTAGAGGTCTCTGCATTTGCTCATGGATCTCTATATTTACATGTATATTTTTATTTTTTTTTTCAATAGAGGGAGGGTGTTTTTTAGTGAGTAAAATCCCACACGCTGATTTCTTTGGAATCCAGCAGCACTTGCTAAGTACATGCTCTGCTCTCAAAAATATATATTACATATAAATATATCAGTGTCTTTTGAAGATTTTCCCCCTTACGCTTCAAAAATAAAAAAATAAATAAAATAAAGAAGGTTAAGTTTTATTTTTGGAATCGATCGTACGTCCTCGTCTTTAAGAAGAGAAAATAGCAAAAAAAATCCGAACATAATAGTTCAATTGAGCAATAATAGTAGTAAATCCTAAAAATGTCAGACGACTGTAGTTAGTGCACTCGTTGATATTTGTAAAAATTTCAGAAATTTTGGTATGACTGCCCATAAGAAAAGAACAATTTTCGCGACTTTATATTTTAGCTTAACACTGTATATTTCTAATCACCTTAATTTCTTTAAAATTCACACCTGGTAAGGTACTACTTCTGTTGTTCGGTTTTGAGTGCTGTTACAAAACAATTGTACGTTTATTCCGATTAAAATCGTACTATTAACATCGATCCGTCCCGTAATCTTTGAATATTTTAGAAACAACGTTTTAATTAGGTTATTTTAATTAGCAAAGTGACGTAAACTTTACCGCTGTAATACGTACGCGTTATTTAAATAAAATAATAAATACATAAAATTAATTGCACCTTTATACATATAGTCTTCAATATTTTGTGATAAAAAGCTCTGTTGACTATTTGACAAACGTTCGAGCCAACTATTCACCACGTTCTTAATATCAACATCGTCTTCGCTGCGGTAAAAGAAACGAAACATTAATTTCAAACTAACGTAATAACAGGTTGAATCTAATGTGAAATCAGGAATCTAATAAAATTATACATGTCGGTTATGACACTGATTTTCTATTAAAATTTTATCCTTCGCACTTCAAACTGGTTTGTATTAATAGGGGTAATTTTTGGAAACTCCGAAGATGCGATAACAGTCCATCAGCGTGTACATGAAATTATTAAATTACGTAATAGCGTACTGTAAATAAAAAGAAAATAAACAGAAATTTTTTGCGATATAGTTGGTAAGATAAAACTAGATAGAAAAAGTGTTGGTCTGAATTTTATTTATTATGATAGTGGTTTTAATAGTATCTGAATTGAAGATTGGAATTAATGAAATGAAGGTGATTTCAAATTACTTAGATTTAAATGAGGATTGTATAGTTAAAGGAATGTTGGTTATATATGGCGTGGTGAAACTAAATTATATATATATATATAAATTGCAATCTGGCTGATGTAGCCAATAAGCAACTGGAATGTGAGTTATGATACGATAGGAGATGTCATTCAACAATGACACTCCGAATTATCTCTCCAATCATTCAAACATATGGGGATGATGTAGGGGTGTGCGATAGTATAATGTGCCCGGTTCATTGATATGATCTAATAAATCTACCACCAGCTGGTTAGGGTGACCCTCTAACCTGTGCAAGTAATCTTTACTATTATCACGAACTGCACACTTAATACTTTTAGGTCTTCCTGCAAATTTTCGTTTCGAATATAGCAGGGTGCATCGGCTATTATCCTTAGTATTTTTGATTGGGATCGCTGCACCATTTTGATATTCAATATTGATGCTGTTCCCCAGAGTGATATGTCATATGTCCTAACCGGCTTAATAATCGACCCGTAAAGCAATAATTTAGAGGTAATTCGGAAGTTTTGCCCAAGAGCCAATACATGTTCCGCAGTTGAACTTTTATTTCTTTAACTTTGATCCTGATGTGTTCTTTCCAGGTCAAGCGACGATGAAGTCACATAACCAGGTATAGGACTTTATTTTCCTTGTGGAATCGGACAATTAAGATCAACAGGTGGACATGTTCGGCCTAGCTGTAAATGTAACATGTACTGACTTGAATGAGTTAATTTTAACCCTTCATTGTTGTGCCTGGATGTCCAAGCCGTTCAAACCGCGCTGTAATTTTTCTGATGCCGCTACTGGATCATTATCTCTCGAGAATAATGCTGTATCATCGGGAAATGCAGCCATCTCCACATTTGTATTCACGAGAAGGTCGAACATACATATGAGAAAAATAATTGGTCCCAAAACTGAACCCTGTGGAACACCGGCCCTGACAGGGTAAAATTTTGATACATCACTACCGAATTTAATTTTAAAAAATCTATGTAAGAGGTATGAGGACAGTAGCGTCACACGATCGAATGCTTGACTGACATCAACAAAGGCTGCAGAACAATACTGCTGATTTTCAAAACAATTACCGATGTATTGATGCGTTCTATGAACTTGTTCTATTGTAGAATGGCCAAGGACGAAACCCAAACTGGTAGTTTGGAATCGTACCCTGCAGCTTTTTTGTCAATTCTGGCAACAATTATTTTTCGAATACTTTTGACACTATCGGTAAAAGACTAATAGGTCGACATGGTGAAGCATCCAGGCAGGTTTGCCTGGTTTTGGTATCATAATTACTTGAACGATTTTCCAATGTGATGGATAGCAGGGCAACCGTATGATAGCGTTTAATATTGTTGTTAATAGTACTATACCCTTTCGCAGTAGGAATTTAGTCATCTTTTCAGTGATTAGATCATACCCTGGAGGTTGTGCATTGATAAATTACCCGTAATCACTCTCTTAATCTGGGACGGAGAAAATGATTTTATTGGAGAGACATTTGGAAGGGGGCAGTTAGGTCGAACTCAATTTGATTATAGAATGGATGTGGTTTAAAAACATCCTTTAGATGTAACCCAAAAACTTCCACCTTTTCAAGATCGCTACGTGCCCATTCGCCATTATGTTTTCGCTGAGGTGGAATCACTTTCTGTGGCTTCTTAAGAGCTTTCACGTCCACAATGAATCATCATCATTTTTAGTGCCCATGTTGGAAAGAATTGATCTTAAAGTGTCATTTTTATGCATTTTCATTAATGTTCTTAATTCTTTGGTTATTTTATTAAGATCACTTTTGATATGGCAGAGAATTTATTTGTTTTTTAATGGAAATTCATTTTACATTTGTGAAAAAGATGTTATCGCAATGTGATAGGAAAAAATTTGCTTTTAATAACGTGTTTGGTAGAAATCAAAAATTTGTGAAACAAATATTATAAAGTGATTGATGACATGATAGGAAAAAATCTGTTTGTGATAATATAATTGGAGGAAGGGAATGAAAGTGCGAAAACAATGTTGAAATGTATAAAAATATTGATTTGGAATTTACGGAAGTTATTTTTGTAAACACGTAAACTTTATCGACTGCATCCGATTTACAAAGATTCATAGTACTTGTTCTATATATATTATCTTAAATTCCATGAGATATAAATTCAGAAATTACTACGATTTTACTATAAACAACGGGTATTTACAGAGTTTAACAGGAAAAATAAGTATTGATGAATAGTATTCAAATCTGCCGTTCTATATGAAACGATGTCACGGCTAAATATTAAGTCCAAATGTTTTTTTATAAATGTGTCCAGATAGTTTTATTAAAATGATTAAGAATTCATCCGACTACATGTATTCAAAAGATAAGTATAGAATTAAATAAATCAAATGTTAAACAGAATTATCTGAACTTGTTAAACGATGATTGCGTTTTGAATAGGTGTTTTTCTTATCTAATTTCTAGTATAAATTTAATATTGGACGAAAAAATAATTAAACTAAAAAGAGAAGGTGCTACCTCAATAGAACAATGCCCATTCTTGAAACTGTAGCTGGTGAAGCGTTATCTAAGTTATCAGTTTCAAAAATTAAATGCACATTTGGTCCGAACTGAATTCTCCAACCCGAAGGAAGTGTTAATAAGCGATTATCGTCCAAAACAGAATTTAAAGATTCTATCCACTCTGGATCAACATCTCCATCAAACACTATCCACGATTGCACATCTATATAACAAAAATTGATAAACGTGCAGATATTTATTTATCATTCTTTTTCACAGTAATGTAATTATTTTTAATAGCGATTTTTTAGTTTAAAGGTATAACACAATAAAATCATTATAAATGTACAATTGAAAATTGGTAAATGATAAATAGTAGTAGTAAGTGGGCATACTGAGCACACTTCTGTTAACTTTCCCTTATATTTAATCTCTGTCAACTTTCCCTTATATTTAATCTCTGTCAACTTGCCCTTATATTTAATCTCTGTCAACTTTCCCTTATATTTAATCTCTGTCAACTTTGCCTTTATAAAATCCAAAAAGCAAAACTAAAGGTTAAAATTTCTAAGGGTAATTAAACAAATTAAAAAAAATACTTTTTTTAAGAAATCAGATATGTTAAAAAATTGCAAAAACATTTCTTAAAAACAAAATTCCATAAAAATAAATTAGCATTAAAAAATTGTCAATGCTTATTTGTGTTCGATTTGTTAAATAATCATTTTGGTCAAATCCTAGCACCCCCAAAAATGTAAATTCAATATTGAAATTTCTCTCTAAATTAGCAGCTTCTTTAAAAATATCAAATTCATTATTGGAATTTCTCTCTAAATTAGCAGCTTCTTTAAAAATATCAAACATATTTTCATCTTTTTCAGGTAAAATTTCGTTTTTCATCATAATCCATTTTAAATTCTTTTTCCATAATTTTATTTTCTACTATATTAACATACCCCCACGGAAGTGTGTCTATAATTCCATCTTTTTCAGGTAAAATTCGATTTTTATCATAATCCATTTTAAATTCTTTTTCCATAATTTTATTTACGAGCGTTTTGTGTTTAGAATCTCTTGTAATTATATTATATTTTAACTTTACTTTATTTACTTTTTTATCGACAATATTTGTCATTACTTTTGTATTTAATATTTCTGAATTTTCGTAATTTAATGGAAATCCTTTAATTTTCATTGTAATTTTTCCTTTACCAGAATGTGAAACAAATATTTTATTAAAATATCCACATACACTTATTTTTAAAGGAAAAATGAATAAAGATCTGATTGAAAATTTTATTGTAAATCATTTTTGCAATTAAGTTTTAATATTTTTTTATAAAGAAAAATTTTTCTTTATAAAATTTCAGTCAAAAATTTGAAATCATCAACAATTATTTCACTCCTTAATCGTATTATTAATTATATTATTGTGTAGTATTTTTTCAGATACTACGATAACATAAGCAATAACATTCGATGTACTAATAGATTGAGAAAAGTCGACATTAATTAATATATTTGATTTTCCACTATAAATATATTCAGGGTGTTTTGTCGTGTCTATTACATAAACGCATTTATTTCCAACGAATTCTCCAGGCTCGTAAATCACATCGCTATATCCGTAATAATAATTCTGAAAATCTTTGTACATTTCGAATAGAATTGCGTAAATTCCTTCATTAATATCTATATTTTGTAATTCCTCAGGATAATTTGTATCATTAATTTTCACACGAATATTTTTGACTTTCATAGAGTCAAAATAAGACGGATCTTTTATTTGTTGTTCACAACGATCGTCCTGAAAACCTACAATAATAAATTTAGGATTCTCAATATTTCTGTAAATATTTGTAATATCATAATTTAAAGTCGATCCTGTTACACTACGTTTTTGAATACATTCCCATTTATTAAATTTGTAGGTTATATTTTGCAAATTTGTCAACTCACTAATAAGTTGAATTTCTTGCGTTGGGCGATAGTTAATTATGGGAACTCTAATCACAAATTCTTTTATCGTTATTTTCCCCTCAACAGGTAAACTTGCCTCATCGTGTGTGCCATCTGCTTTTTTTGTTTTCCATCTGAATAAAGCATCTTCATCGCTATTTCTGGTAAAAGTTATTGTAAATCCACCTTTGTAAAAAATTGGTGTACTATTATTGTTACTGAAAAAATCCAGTCCTAATTGTGATAAATCACCGATAACGCAAAATTTATTAAACGAACCTTCGTGTTGTGAAATAAATCCACTATTTTTAAACGAATTTTTATCAGATTGTCTGTATGAAACGATTCCTTTTACAGTCGATATAATTCCAGGATTTTCAATGTTATCTATTATTTGGTTATGTTTTTTCACAACTATTCCAGAAAATAAAAATGGAATAAAATTATCGATTAATTTTACATTAGATTTTGTCGGAAAAGTAGTGCCATCTTTTTTCGTAAATTCACCAGTAATATAATACTGATACTTTGACGTTGAAAATGAGTCACCGTAATCGATATTAAAATCAATTTTTTTGTTGGGCGAATTAAAGTTTAAAATGCTCGTAGGGTTATAATTTTTGTATTCGTGCCGAATAATTTCGTTATAATATTTTGAATAAATTTCATTTTCCATTTTTTATTACAGCAAAAAAAAAAATTTTTTTAAATTACGAATATTTCTTTTCCTTCATTATAGATGGAAGACCCGACTTTTTCTAATGTCTTTTTTATTAGTCTAACTATCTAATATTTCTTTACAATGATTAGCAATAAAAATCTTTGAAACATTTTGATATAAAATCACATAATCCCAATCGACGAAATCTTTATAAAAGTCAATAAACTTTTCCGACAAATTCTGATATTTACTGATTATACCCCAATCAACACGATCGTTAAATTCTTTGATATTATTTTCCGTTAATTTCTGAAATTTAGAAATCTTGGCCCAATTTACTTTATTTTGAAAAATACGCAAATGATCGATAGTTAAATTCTCGTGTTCAGACACATAATTCCAATCAACATTCGGCGAAAAAAGATTAGTTTCCATTTTAGGAACTTCAACGCAATTTATTGCTGAAACTAAATATAACAAAAATAACTTCATCATGTTTACTTATTAATAAAACTCGTTTTTTTAACCCCACACACAGAACATTTACTTTCCAAAATAACTTTTCCGTTCGATGTTTTCCTTTTTTTCTCGTTAAGAGATTGTGTTTTCTTTTTACATTTTAAACAATATATTAACGTCATATTTATTACATATAAAATAAAATTTTTATTGTTTCTTATTTAGGGCATCTTTAATACTTTGCTCCATTTGTTTTTTATTTACAGCATCTTTTTCATCTAATCCTGTTGAAACTCCAACTAATCTTCGATTATTGAAATTAACGTAATTTTTCACAATATTTAATTGTTGTTTCAAATATTCATTTGTTAAATTTCCAATATAAGTTTTCATTTCGATAATAAAAGGCATTAATATTGCGCTCACTTTTTCGTTAATTTCTTGTTTATTTCTGCTTGAAATTGTCGATTCTTGTTTTTCGATCTGATTGCCGAATTTATCAAATTTATTCATTTTTTATAATACGTAATATTTTATTATATTTAATTCCTTGAGACAATTTTTGTAAAACATCTAGACATAAATAACCACAAATTGGTGGATCGTCAAATTGTTGAATTTGTTCGTAATTATAATACAAATTATCGCTTCCTAAATATTTCACTAATTGGATCGGTGGATTCGCATTTCCGTACGAATCGAAATAATATTTAATATCTTTTTGTTTAAAATACGCTGTCCAATGAGAACCAATTTGATAGGAATTTTCTAAGTTAATAATTCCACATTCATTTTCCCAAGGTTTCCCTAATAATTCATCTTTCATAAAAACGCCTCTAAAATTTTTAATTTTCAATTTTTTAGCGTACTTTTCTAACTCTACGTTTGTTAGCGCTTTTTTTTAACGTTACTTAAGCCTGAGCCTTGATTTATACCGTGAATCACTTCCTGAATTTTTTCTAGCGCTTTATTGTGTCGAGCCATTTCTTCGCGTTTCGCTTTTTTGTCTTTATAATCAACGAATGTGTTTGCAACAGCAGCTGCACCACCACCGACTCCACCGATTAAAGCTCCAATAGCTGCAAGTAAAGGTAAAATTCCACCTTTGTGATTTTCCTGTAATTGTTTGTATGTTAAAGTAAGTCTGACACCTGTGTTATTTTTACGATGTTTATCAATGGCGTTTTTTTGCCTATCATTTAATCCAATTTTGTCTTTTCCTGATTTTATTTGATCAGAAGATAATTGAATTGTTATGTTCGATTTTCGCTTATAAGCTCTCTGAATTTTTTTTTTTTGTCCATCAGTAAGATTTATATTGCATATATTCATTTTATAATATAGAAAATAATTTTTTAATTTAGATTTTTAAACCTAGACCAAGATGCCTTTTTGCTTTCATTGCATTTGTCGTTAAATATCCCCAAAATCGTTCATTTAAATTTGCATCATTTGACCAGTGGCGGTTCGTACATAAGCACTGCGGCACTGCAGCACCCCCAAAGAAAAAGAAAAATTAATTTTAACAATAACATTGCAAAACAAACTTTGTTTAATTAAAAAAGGGACCTGTTTAACATATTTCAGGTAAATAATAATCTAAACAGCTTTGAATTTGTAGCGAATTAGCGATCATAAACTGCATGTAATACTAAAAAAATAATCAGTGCATGTAGAAACGAAAACATCATGCTCGGTATATTCGAAGAATTTTAAGAACTCGGTCAAATTCGGTTCTATTCGGTCCTATTCGGTCATATGGAACTGCGAAATTCGCAGCACCATTAAGCGAGCATTCGGTACCTAGTTAATATTGAAGATTAATACCTTCGGTAGATTTCGGATACACTCGTCAACGTTGATTTGGCACTGCTGCTTCGGCAGTGCTAGGTTGACATCGGTATTTATTTTAATAATCTGTTCGACGCGCCTAGTGCTAAAAGCTAAAACTAAAACAGTATTGTTATTGTCGTATATTGGTGTAGTATTGTTTGTTCGTTTCTTTCTAATTTATAATTTTTTGATTAAATTGTCGCATTAAATTATTTAATACACTACTTCATTGTCGTGAATTTTGCGTACAGTAATATTTGAAATATTCGTTGAATGATTTATCCGGTTTATCTATTAATTATATTATCGGTTATTAAACTTTTTTATTGTGCTAATTTTGAAGTTCTGTTTACATTTTTTCAATGCGTGAAAGTTAATCCAACATTATTTTAAATTTTGAATCCTGTATCTTCGGCCAAAATAACAATAACACTTTTAAGATTCACTATTTATTGGTTGTTTTAAATTTGCATAATATAAATTTTAAAATATCTTTTCGTTTAATTAATTTAATTGACAATATTTCTCAAGAAAACGTACTAAATATATATATATATATATAACTTCCTATTTGTTTGTTTCAAATGGACATGAATTTGACGGTTGAATACATAAAAAGCTTGACTTTTTCTCAGTTATCACTGCATGAAAAGATAGAAATAAAAAGGAAGGGTTGTCCTACTCCAGATGTTATTATTAGTGGTGAAGGGATAAGTAAAAATAAAAAATATATTCGATCTTTTAATCGGGAATGGTATAATAAAATTAAATGGCTGTGCGGATGTGAAAATACAAACACGTTGTTCTGTTTTCCTTGTTTACTTTTTGGGGGTGATACTACATGGACTCAGAATGGCTTTAAAAACATAAACAAAATCAAAGAAAAATGCGAAAAACACGAAAAATCACGAAAACATATGGAAAATACAGTTTCTTTTTCACTTTTAGGACGCATTAATATTTCCGAACAACTTGACGAGGGTTATAGAATGTCAAAACTGAAACATAATGAACAAGTAAAAAAAAATCGAGAAATATTGTCAAAAATAATAGAATGCATAAAATTCTGTGGCAAATTTGAACTACCTCTAAGAGGGCATGATGAAAGTAATGAATCTGAAAATCCCGGAGTATTTAAAGGATTAATAAATTTAATTGCATCTTATGATCCTTCTTTACAAAAAAATTTGGATAACAATTCTGTGTTTAAGGGAACATCTAAAATTATTCAAAACGAATTATTGCAATGCATACTGGATGTTATTCGTGACCAAATAATATCAGAAATTAATGAAACATCATATGTAGCTGTATTGGCTGATGATACAATAGATATTTCAGAACATATACAAACAGTAATTGTTTTCCGTTATGAATATCGTGGGACAGTTTATGAACGATTTTGGGGATTTTTCAGTCCAGAAAATACAAATGCAAATAGTTTATCCAAATGTATAATTAACGAAATAAACTATGTATTAAAAAATGAGACAAATAAATTAATAGCTCAAACATATGATGGAGCCAATGTTATGAAAGGTGAACATGGAGGTGTTCAGAATAAAATACAACAGTTATATAAAAATGCTCATTACATTCATTGCTATGCACATCAGCTGAATCTTGTAATGAAACATGCAACATCATCAATTAAATCAGTAAGATTATTTTTTGCTAATTTAACTGGAATAGCAACATTCTTTTCCAAATCACCGCACAGATTAGCAATATTAGATAAATATTCAAGTAAACATATTCCAAGAGTATCAAATACACGTTGGAATTTTAAAGGTAGATTGGTTAATACCATTTCTGAAAATAAAAACTGTCTTATTGAAACTTTTAAAGAATTACAGTCTTTTTCTACAAATGATAAAACA
The DNA here is from genome assembly GCA_032883995.1 of Coronaproctus castanopsis. Lineage (NCBI taxonomy): Eukaryota > Metazoa > Arthropoda > Insecta > Hemiptera > Monophlebidae > Coronaproctus > Coronaproctus castanopsis. The sequence continues at coordinate 60,845,126 of CM065052.1, forward strand.
ATTCAAGCATCTTCAGGATTCTTAGGATTATTAAAAAACGATACATTTAATTTTTGGCTAGAAATTTTTCATAAAATTATGCCTCATGTAGAAATATTGTATAACCAAATGCAATCACGTAATATTGATAGTATTTCAATTCAAGAAGGATTGAGCAAATTTTATGATGCAATTTCGCAAATACGTGATACAGAAAATAAGGAATTTAGTAGTTATAAAATGATAGAGTTAAAAGAAGTTTGCGACCACATTTTTACAGAAGCAAAAGACAGATTTACATATACCAAACATTTAATAGCAGCTAAATTATTCTATAAAGAAAATTTTGAAACTTTCAGCAAGGAACTGCCAATGCGTGAAATAAATGAAACGTGTACAGCTTATCCATTTCTTTTAAAGGAAAAATTAAAAACCGAATTACAAATTTTTTATTCTAGAAAAGAATTCCACAGTTTTAAAGGTTTAATTCCACTTTTAAACATATTAAACGAAGAAAACTTACAAAGTGTTTTTACTGAAATCATTCAACTTATAAAAATTTTAGTTACACTCCCAATGACAACTGCAGAACCAGAGAGATGTTTTTCCACTTTAAAACGAGTAAAATCATATTTAAGAAGCACCATGGATCAAAAAAGATTAACAGCACTTTGCATGATTTCAACCGAAAATAAATTAATTTCAGAGATTGATAATTTCAATGATAAAGTAATAGAAAAATTTTGCACTGGAAAAACTAGAAGAATGGATTTCATCTTTAAATGACAGTTTATTACAGGTACAATTATTTATTATTGATTATATCAATTTTTTTCTTTGCTATAGCACCCCTAATTAAAATTTTCACGAGCCGCCACTGCATTTGACTTAAATCTTTCCCACGCTTTGTGTTCTAAAATTTCATCAGCTTTGTGTCTATTCGCTGTATCTTTATATTTATGGTAAAATAAATCATGTTCTTTCGCTGCTTCGTCTAATGGATTTATACCTATATTTCCATCTTGAATTCTTTCTTGTAATTTTGTCCCTGGACCTAAATAATTATATCCTGGTGCGTGAATTTCAAACGGCAAATTATTCAAAATACCGTTGAATAAACCTGATCCGATCTTTTCACCACGTAATATTTTTGAAGGTAAAGATGACACAAATTTAATTAAATATTCAATTCCCTTATTTTCGTCGATATGTGCTTCTAATTGTTCCTTTAAAAAATTAATAACTCCAATTTTTTCGTTATGAAAATTATTATTACCGGCTTTTTCCTGAGCATAAATATAATACAATCTTTGTAATAAATTTTGTAAATTATCGACATATTTATACTCGACAGAATTATCGGAATATTTTATTAAACCTTTTCCTTCGTGTACCTCTTCATTCTCTATTTTTGCCCAGGGTGGTACAATATTTCTGCTTTCAGGTTTTTTTACTTTATTTTTCCAAATTGGCTTAATTATTGTGTTGTATTTTTCACCTTTGCTCGATTTTGGTTTATTGCTATTTTTATCATTATTATGGTATATGCAATCTGTCGTCAACAAAATTTCCTCATAATTTGCATAATCATCCGGTGTGAAAGAATTAGGATCAGGTTTTTTCGATGGCTCTAACATTAATAATTTCCATAATCCTTTAGTTCCTTCGTACGTTTTTCCTGCTACAATAATGTCGTTGTTATCTAAAGTAACTATTTCCTTTCCTATCATATAATTTTTGTTTTTTTTATCATAATGTATACCAAAAGTAGAATCTTTAGCATCAGGTAAAAATTCCGTTGTTATTTTTCCTAGAACAATATTTTTTTCATCTTGAATCATACGATTTTCAACGGGAGATTGATCAATGTAAGAAGGCACAATTACAGGTAAAATTTTGTTTTCGTTTAATTTATTAACAGCATTTATAATCGGTTTAAATTCCTCTTCTCTTACCTTTTCAATATTTTCCTTGCCTCTACGGGCTTGTAGAAATTTTTGTTTTAATTGTTTTTCAAGTTTACTTAATTTAATTGCTTTTTCAACAGTTATTTTTTCCATTTATATGTAACAAATATAAAAATTTTATTAGTTAAACACCCACTTAAACCTTCGTTGAACATGATTTTACGTTCATTTTACGTTTCTTTAACGTTGGTGAACGTTCATCAAATTGTTCTATCATTTTAAATTGATTTTTATATCTCCCAAAATCTCGTTTTTTAGTTAAATCTATCGTAATAAAACCAAAATCTTTTTCCCAACATTGGTTACAAATTTTACAAAATTTATCGTAAGACATATCCCCCATTACATTGTCTTTATATATTTTTCTCAAATAATGGTCATTTTGTTTAAAAATACACAGAAAATTAGCGTTACTACGAATTGTTTGCAAATTAACCAAAGTATAGCATTGTGTAATATAAATACAAGATATATTTTTATGTCTTCCACTTGTAAAATATTCTTTAATTATTCTCTGATTTTTTTCCATAATACAATCGTCAAAAATAACGAGAGAATTTGGTAAACATTTATTTACAGAAATTAAATCATCGTAATTATCGCAAAAATATGCAATTTGTTCGCCAACATTTTTTTCAACATTTTCGTATCTTTCCTGTAATTTTTGATACGCCGGTTGTTCTAATGTTTTACTGAATATATAGAGATTTTCAAATTCTAACCAATTTCGGTATATAAAATTTAGTAATAACGTTGTTTTTCCGCAGCCACTAGAACCTATAAAAATGCCTCTAATAACTGGTTGAATAGTTCTGTTATTTTTATTGTTATTTAATTTTTTGTCAAATACGATAACTTCCATTTTTATAAATATATTTATATTTATAAAATACAAAATGCAACTATTTAAATTAATCGGCGATAAATCAACTTTAACACTTCGTCTTGAAAATCCTTTACATTTAGATAAAGATAAAAATTACAAATTAGGATTAGTCGCTTTTTACGGTGATAATTATATTCCTAATATTCCGCATAATTTATACGTAGAATTAAACATATTAACAGAAACATACGGAGTTAATTTTCCGAAGGGGTTTTATTCGTTATCAGATATAGAGGAAATAATACAGTTAAAATTAACGCAACTAAAATCTAAATATGATAATGAAAAAATAAACGTTAATTTTTTGACTGAAAATTTTAGATTAAAAAGTGATAAAATTAGTAACAAAATTCGAATATTTTCTCCTGTAAAAATTAATTTAGGTACGTTAGGTGAATTTTTAGGATTTGAAAATCACGTTAATTTAGAACCTAACACATTATATAGTGCGTCTAGTTTTCCAAAATTAAGACCGTTAGATGCAATAGAAATTCACTGTAATATTGTCGAACCAGCAATTTTAAATCATTCATCTAATCCTCATTCTCACGAAGAAGCCGATATTATTTATACATTTTTTCCTGAAATAATTTATGGGGGGAAAATATCGGAAAAAGTTTCACAGATTATTTTTGTTCCTATTAAAAATCATATCGAAAAAATTGACACAATTATTGTTCATATTACCGATGAAAACGGAAATATACTAAATATGGCGTCATCAAATAATATTATATATCTCGGATTAATTTCATCCGAACCTATATATAAAAATGAATCTTAAAGAAGCGAAAGAATTGCATAAAAATGTTAGAAAAAAATTTGCAAAAAGACACATTGTAACATATGGAATTGACGATTTATGGGCAGCAGATTTAGTAATTATGTCGAATTATGAAACAGAAAATAAAGGATATAAATATATACTAAATGTTATCGATACTTTTTCGAAATTTGTTTGGTCAGAAGCTCTAAAGAAAAAAGACGGAATTTCTGTGACAAAAGCTTTTGAAAATATCGTAGAAAAAGCGAGAAAAGTAAAACATGATACTCCAAAATTTTTACACACCGATAAAGGTCTAGAATTCAGGAATAAAATATTTTCTTCAATGTTACAAAAATATAGCATAAAATTATATCACACTGAAAATGCTGAAAAATCTTCGATAATAGAAAGATTTAACGGAACTTTAGCCAGAAAAATGAAAGTTCTCTTTGAATGTCAACAAAATTTTAAGTGGATAAATATATTACAAAATTTGGTAAATGAATATAATTATCACGATTTTCACAGAACAATTCAAATGAGGCCGTGTGAAGTTAACAAAAGTAATGAACACGAAATTTACACAGTTTTACCTATTAAAAAAGAAATACCGATATTTCAGGTTGGAGATCGTGTAAGAATTAGTGTAAATAAAAAAACCTTTCAAAATAAATATAAAAATAATTGGTCCAAAGAAATATTCGTAATTAAAAAAATTCTGTTTACATCGCCTATAACTTATAAAATTCAGGATTTAAATAAAGAGGAAATTATCGGTAGTTTTTACAGACAAGAACTTCAAAAAACAATTTTCTAAAAATTATTTTTTTTTTTTTGTAATAAACGAAAATGGATCACGAGCCTTCGGCACCAGAATCTTTATTTTTTCAGGCTTTATATCCGAAAATATCGGCGCCTGAATTTAACTCCAGCAATTATAAAATTAACCACATAATGATGCATTATGATTATTTACAAAAAGAAATGAAAAATAGATTTCAACAAAAAAAGAAATACTTAAAAATAGCGAAAATTATGTATGGAACAGAATATGTACTTATTTTGTCGGATATCGGAACTTTGACAACTTCTGTTTTTGTCCCCGTCTTGATCCCCTTAAGTACACCAATTTGCGTTGGATTTACAACTTTGTCAATATTAGTAAGAGGAACACACAAATTTTGTACAGAAAAAATTAATAAACACGCTGCAATCGAATTATTAGCACGCACTAAAATAAATTCAATAGAGGAAAAATACGCTAAAGCGATTAAAGATGGCGAAATTACTGACAGTGAATTTGATGATATTGTACAAGAAGTAAAAAATTACGAAAAATTAAAAACCGATATTTTAAACGAATATAATAAAAAAGTAGAAATCAATAATAATTTAAAATTATCGTTAATAGAACAAGGAAAAACAGAGGCGAGAAATGAATTGAAAGAAGCACTGTTAAAACACTGTTAATTAAAGGCGACACCAGTTCATAATATTATTATTTTGAAAGAAAAGAAGTATATTTAAAAATTTTATTTTTTCTAATATAAACATGAATACTGAAAATAAAATAAGAAAAAACTACAATTCAGAAAAAAAGTATTGCAAGAGATGCGATAAAAATATTTTACAGCATTATTGGTCAAGACATAAAAAATCGAATTTACATGCAGGAATTAAAAAAATAGAAAATAAGTATTGCGAGAAATGTGATAAAGAATTTTCGTATAAAAATTGGGCGCGACATTTAAAGGCAAAAAAACACACAGGAGTCGAGAGAAAAATGAGAGCAAAAAAAACATTGTGAAAAATTCGATGCTCACACATTAGCGGCAAAATATGTATTATTTGATTTTATTCGTAATAAATCTTAATGCTTTTATTGATCTTTAAGTTAAAGATCAATAAATTTATATATTGAAGATGATTATAGAAAAAAATTTATCTTTTTCTAATATAAACATGAATAGAAATTATAATTTAGAAAAGAAGTATTGCGAGAAATGCGATAAAGAAATTAATTATAAAAATTGGGCGCGACATCAAAAAACAGATCTGCACACAGGAATTAAACAGCAAAAACTTGGAAATATATTTCCGATTAAAAGTACTTATTTTGAAAAGGAAAAGAAATATCAATTTTGCGAAAAATGTAACAAAAATATTTTGCAGAATAATTGGACGAGACATCAGAAATCAAAATTACACACAGAAATTAAACAGCAAAAGCTTATTGATATATTTCCGTTCAAAGATATGCGTGTTTTTAAACAGAAAAAACAACAAAAAAATGAATCCTTTTCTATTATTCAAGGAAAATCTAAATATAGCGAGAAATTTTTAACATGGATTATAGATTATACAGTAAAACTAAACTATTTAAGAAAAACTGGAAAAATAAATAATGCTATAAAAATGATGATTAATTTCAGAAAAATGATAGAAAAATTAATTCATATTGTTAAACAAAAAACCGATTTCAAAGAAGGAGACAAAATGAATATAATCGCGTTAAATGAGAAATTTAAAACAACAGCAATATCTACAGGATTTCAAAAAGATGTAAATGCGACAACTCTGTTAAATCAAATAGAAAAAATTTTAACATCTGATGAAGAAGTTGACATAAATAAAACAACGTTTAATTTTCAAGTAATTAATATACCTAGAGGAAAAGGTTACACTAAACAAATAATTAATCTCGCTAAAGATATACGAACAAAAAGATGTATAACACAAATACAAAATGTCGATAATTTATGTTGTCCTAGAGCAATAATTACAGCTTTGACATATCATACGAACACCATTTTTGACAGAAAATTAGATAAATCAGAAATAAATCAAATTAGAATGGGGAGAAAAATACAGGCAGATTTAGCGCAAAAGTTATGTCAAGAAATAGGATTTTGCAATGACGGAGGGTTTACATTTGAAAATATAAAAGATGCCGAAAATTTATTAAATATTCAAATTAAAGTTATTTGTAGCGAAAATTTTAACACTATAATATATTCGGGTGAAGAAAATGAACCAAAAATTTATCTATATAAAAATAGAAATCACTTTGACGTAATAAATAGTATGACAGCATTTTACGCAAAGTCTTATTATTGTAAAAAATGTGACAAACCGTATCAAAATAAAAATTCGCACAAATGTAAAAGTGAGGTAAAAATATGCGAATTATGTATGATGAAAGAACACTGTGAAAAAAATAAAATTTATTGCGAAAATTGTAACAGATATTGTTACAATCAAGAATGTTACGAAAATCATGAGAAAGTCTGCAAAGAAATATATAAATGTTTGAAATGTAAAAATATATGTAAAAGAAATGATGAACACAAATGTGGCTATAAAGTATATAAAAATTGTGGTGAAAACGTTGAAATAATTAAACACAAATGTTGTATGCAAAAAATAAAACAAAAAGGTGGAATTTGCGATATTCCTTGTTTATGTAATGGAAATGCGGACAAAAAAGTCCAAAAATGTAACTATTCCGAAAAGTATATTTATTACGATTATGAAGCAAATCAAGAGACAGGAACTCACGAAGCTAATTTAATTATCGCTCAATATTTTAACGGTGAAACTTTCAGTTTTAAAACAAACGATGAATTTTGCGGATGGTTGATTTCTAAAGAACACAGAGGTTATACAGCAATTGCTCATAACGCAAAAGCGTACGACTTGCAATTTATCTTAAAATATTGTGTTGAAAATTCTCTGAAACCTTACACAATTTACAGTGGTGGAAAAATAATGTTTTTAGAAGTTGCAAGAATTAAATTTATAGATAGCATCAATTTTATTGCATCACCGCTTTCTGATTTTCCAAAGATATTTGATTTAAAAGAATTGAAAAAAGGTTATTTCCCCCATTTATTTAACACAAAAGAAAATCAAAATTATAAAGGGCCAATTCCTGATAAAAAATTCTACGGTATAAATACGATGAAAATTAACCCTAGAAAGGTTTTTCTTAAATGGTATTCTGAAAAAATTAACGAAAATTATGTATTCGATTTTCAAAAAGAACTTGTAGAATATTGTAAATCCGATGTAGATATTTTACGTAGAAGTTGTATAGAATTCAGAAAACAATTTCTAGAAATTGCAAATATCGATCCTTTTCAGTACATTACAATTGCAAGCACTTGTATCAGTATTTACAGGTCAAAATATTTACCAGAGAATACAATCGGTATTATAAAACAATCTAAAAAAGAAATGTATAGTAAAGATTCAATTGCGTGGTTAAATACATTTAGAAATGTACAACACGCTTTAAACGGCGGTGAAATGTATATTTATGGTGTAAAAGTAGATGGATTTGATAGTGTAACGAAAACAATTTATCAGTACCACGGTTGTTTTTGGCACGGTTGCCCAATATGTTACAAAGAAAGTACGATAAATAATGTAACACGAAAAACTATGGGTGATTTATATGACGAAACTAGAAAGAGAAGCAAACTACTAAAAGATAAAGGATATAATTTGGTAGAAATATTTGAATGTCAATGGAAAAAATCAAAAAATTACAAAGAAGCTTTAAGAGAAAATATTACAATTATTGAACCGTTAAACCCTCGTGATGCTTTTTATGGTGGAAAAACAAACGCGATTAAATTAAAAGTATCTGGTAAAAAATTACGATATATCGATGTTTGCAGCCTTTATCCAACTGTGATGTATTACGATTATTATCCTGTTGGGCATCCGATAAAAATTTATAAACCCAAAAAATTTGATCCGAATTGGTATGGATTAATTAAATGTAAAATATTACCCCCAAAAAATTTATACCACCCTGTATTACCCATTAAAGACGAAAAATTAATGTTTACTTTGTGTAAAAGATGTTTTGTCGAAAAATGTGCAGAATGTAATCATACTGATGAAGAACGCTGTTTAATAGATACTTGGACAACAGACGAAATAAACAAAGCTTTAGAAAAAGGTTATTGCATTTTAAATATTTACGAAGTTTGGGATTTTAAGGAAAAAAGTAATAATTTATTTAAAGGTTATGTCAAGGATTTTATGAAAATAAAATTAGAAACAAGTCCTTGGGAAAATGACTTTAAAACTGTTGAAGAATACGTAAAAACTGTAAAGGAAATAATGGATATAGATTTAGATATAAAAAATATTAAACCAAATCCTGGAAGACGAGCTGTTGCTAAATTATGTCTCAATTCTTTGTGGGGGAAATTCGGCCAACGACAAAATTTAACACAAACGGAATACGTAAATGAGCCTAAACAATGGTATAAAATAATATTAGATGATAAAATAGAAATTAGCAATATTATTATCATTAATGAAGATATGATTCAAGTGTCTTATAAATTTAAAGACGAATTTATCGAAAACAGTACTTCAACAAATATTTTTATTGCAGCTTTTACAACATCTAACGCTAGATTAAGATTATACGAAATGTTAGATAAATTGGGAAAAAATGTTGTATATTATGATACAGATTCTGTTGTATATATTGACGATGAAAAAAACACAGTTAAAACTGGATGCATGCTTGGTGAATGGACTGATGAACTAGATAAGGATGATTATGGCGCTGAATGGATAAGTACAGGAGCAAAAAGTTATGCATTAATTACAAAACAAGGAAAAATTACAATGAAAATTAAAGGATTTCCATTAAATTACGAAAATTCAGAAATATTAAATACAAAAGTAATGACAAATATTGTCGATAAAAAAGTAAATAAAGTAAAGTTAAAATATAATATAATTACAAGAGATTCTAAACACAAAACGCTCGTAAATAAAATTATGGAAAAAGAATTTAAAATGGATTATGATAAAAATCGAATTTTACCTGAAAAAGATGGAATTATAGACACACTTCCGTGGGGGTATGTTAATATAGTAGAAAATAAAATTATGGAAAAAGAATTTAAAATGGATTATGATGAAAAACGAAATTTTACCTGAAAAAGATGAAAATATGTTTGATATTTTTAAAGAAGCTGCTAATTTAGAGAGAAATTCCAATAATGAATTTGATATTTTTAAAGAAGCTGCTAATTTAGAGAGAAATTTCAATATTGAATTTACATTTTTGGGGGTGCTAGGATTTGACCAAAATGATTATTTAACAAATCGAACACAAATAAGCATTGACAATTTTTTAATGCTAATTTATTTTTATGGAATTTTGTTTTTAAGAAATGTTTTTGCAATTTTTTAACATATCTGATTTCTTAAAAAAAGTATTTTTTTTAATTTGTTTAATTACCCTTAGAAATTTTAACCTTTAGTTTTGCTTTTTGGATTTTATAAAGGCAAAGTTGACAGAGATTAAATATAAGGGCAAGTTGACAGAGATTAAATATAAGGGAAAGTTAACAGAAGTGTGCTCAGTATGCCCACTTACTACTAATAGTATTACCAACAAATTATCAAGTAATCGAAGAACTTTATTTAAAAGTGTTCTTCATTACCTGATTGTTCATTGTAAACTTTTTGGGCTGTTGTACTTAATACTCCATCAATCCATCTTCTGGTATCAATATCTATCTGACCCAATAACTGCGTTCTGGCCATCGATTTTGGATTAATCGTGTATTGATTAATTTTGTAATCAAGGAGTACTAAAGCCTGCATTCAAACACAAATATACAAAAATACACGTACGACGAGATAAAAATTATAAGTAGGATCACGTAAAACTAAACGTATTCATTAAATATTTTGTACAATATCTCAACTTTTACATACTTATTTAAATGTTTAAACCAAAGGCTAACAATTAGGAGGATAATTGAAATTAGAAAATACGTAGTTAGCAAAAAAAATTAATTGTTCGTAGTTGTTATTTTAAAAAAATTAAATGGGAGGATACAATTCAACTTTGGTTATCAGCAATTCACTAATTCACTTGTCATGGTTTGAAATATAGCACGAATCAAATTTAACAGATACAGGACAAACCTACTTCAATAAATATTATGGGGAAAAAATTATGAATTAATTTTTCAGGCCTTCCTGCACATTCACTACAAAGAAAACAAAACAAAGTGATTTCTATGAAGATTAACTTATTCTCAACATAAAAATTAACTCAATTATAATTTACAACTTTTATAAATTAAAAACGCACACTTCATTGATTTTTAATTTCCCTTGAATAATTTCATAAAAATATATTTTTTCAACCTGTAATATTTTTAACTCTCTTAGAAGGAAATTATTTTTTTCTCATTATTGAAAATATTATCAAAATATATTTAATTTTTGGATTCAACTCTTTTTATATTTTAATAATTAATTCATAAAAACTTTTCTTGTTAAATAATTTTTTCTTAATCTATTTTATATTCTGTTTATTTAAAAGAATAATTTGATTTCTCATAAATAACTTTGAAGCTTTGTAATTATTGTTGACGTATTGGACAGTAGTGGTTTTATAATCACTATAAAAATTATTTTATTAACGCAAAGCTTTTCAACAATCACGTTATTTTCAAGCATATACAAAAAAATTATTTATTACTTATTTAGAAAAATTTATCAATAATTTTAAATATTGAAAATCAACTAACTCGCTTTTTAGAATATCCATATGTTTTTTATATATAAATTTAAAATAGAAAATAATGAAACTGAAATTGATTTTAATGAATTAATGAAAGCAATTAAATTTTGTTATTTTATAAGTGTTTTATGTTTATTAGTTTCTGTACAGTAAAATGAACAATAACACGAGTACTGATTAAAATGATAGTGTACGTTGTCACAGTACCTATACAATTTTGACGTTTTATTTTTTAATTATATTTTTCTTTCACGACGTATATAACTGATTTATCGATTTTGTGAATTTTTGAAGATTATTCGTAACTTTTGTGAATTGTTTCATTAATCTGGTGACCGTTAAATAAACAATGACATATTTTGATGTCAAAAAATTTTATTGATAAAAACTCGAAGTAAACAAAAAAATTATTTAAATTAATTCGTTTTAAACATGGCTGCACAAGATAGTGTCGGATTTGAAAAGGTTAAAATAATTAAATTATCGGTGTTGAATCTATGGAAACAAAATATAGGTTCAAATGATACGATACGATTTGAATGTGATGAAATTCTCATACAAAGTATAAAAAAGAAGAATCACGCAGCTGCACCGTAAGTACGATATAAACGTACACAGCTGATAGCTCAATGGTTTATATAAATACTGACTTATATTTACAACATCCATATTAGCGTCGATTACAATCAATTTTATTTATTTATTTATACACAATTCACATAAGAGCTTATGTCAATTACAATGTGAACACTAAGAAATAAATAATAGAATAAACGTATACATCTTAATTAAACCACTTTGGGGGGGGGAAAGAAAAATGATATTAAATTATTAAAATAATATACAAAAAAAACATTTATACAACTGCATATACAATACATAAACACAGTTACAAGCAATACACATTCATACAGTGGCGTAGCCGGGGGGTGTTTTTGGGGGTATTAACCCCCCTTCTTGGAATCAATCTGATAATAAGAAAATATATACTCGTTGTTAAATGCTGTTTTGCATTTGTTAAACCGATTTTGTTTTTTTTTTTATTTTCATTTATTTTATTTAAATTTTGTTGTTTCTGAAGTAAATAAATAGTTTTGTAATATATAGGAGGTACTAGAAGAATTTTGTAGAAAAACGCGAAGAATAGATTTTAAATTTTAAATTTAATTAAGTATTACTATATATTATTCCTTCGAAAAATATAAAATCATTATTTATCGTTTATTTTTTCGCAGAATTTATTGTACTTTGTATCCATCTCCCTCTGTCCTCAATAACATACTATTAGTGTCTTCCAGTGTCGTTAAATATTTCTGCCGTCTATTGTTTCTAATAGAATTACATATTCGACGTCTAATAAGTATAAAAATAATTCAAGCGATTTGGATTGCTTAGGGCTTGGGGTTTAACCTACTTGAGTTTTGGTTATTTACTTTCAATTTAAATTGGGTTTACTGATAATTTTTAAACCCCCCTCTTCAACCAAGTCTGGCTACGCCACTGCATTGGAATGTACACACATAAGCAAAAAAAAAGTGCAATTGCAACACATGCACACATAAGCATACTACGCTGGAAAATCCCCCTCCCCCGTTTCATATGAACAACAGAAATACATGTATACATTAAAGAAAATTTCAAACGTATTGGTCTATACTTATGGAAAAATATAACAATAATTTAAAATTATATTGTCACTAATTCAAACAAGCTACCCACGAACAATGCGAACACCTTTCTTACAGTAATAACAAGTACATAAGTTTGACTAAATCAAGAAAGCATATAAGTATCTGTTATGAAAATGTACATCCAAATGAGGATGAGTTTTAAGTTATACAGACGAAAAGTAGACACCAACGGGGTGACCTAAAACGAAAATTAGTACGCCAACGCGGTTGGAAGAAACAGCGATTCATTCTAGTATTCATCCTATAGGTGTGCTACATAACTAATTTTGCGAAATCAAATGTTCATCATTAACGCGGCTATTGCACAAGTTAATAAACATTAAAAAGGGAAAACTTTTATGTATTCAGCATTTATTTTAATTTTACACATTATACCTGCTTCAGTAACCTGCAAATAACAGACTTTCCTGCTCCAGGCGGTCCAACTACAACAACACCCATTCTTTGTTGCAACTGTTCGTATAACTCCAAACACTTATGAATCTAAATACAAATCATAACAAAAAAATAAATATATAAGTATATCTGACTGAAAGTACAATACAACTATATATATATATATATATATATATATATATATATATATATATATATATATATATATATATATTATTTTTTAAATGTAACTCAAAGAAAGGACAGCTACTTCCTTTCTCCAATCTTAAACTTTAGTTTAAATAAGCAGCAATCATGATTGTTAAACATTTGCAGAGGTTTAACCCAATGGTTAAGCTCTGTTACGTATGTTACTTAGTAACTACCAAGTCAGCAGGTTTGAAACGTTTAAACCTCCTTAAGTCATGATCTGTGGGCAAAAGTATATATATATATATATATATATATATATATAATGTCGCGGTGGCATGGTTGCTAGAGCGCTCGACTGTCAACTTGAAGGTCGGAGGTTCGAAACCAACACGCGAGAGAGAACGTTTTCATCATTATTTAATTCGTAATTATCACGGAGAAGGCAGTAACACCCCACTCCGTATAACATCATATGCATGCGCATCTGCGTTGTTGCATATAAACAGTGCCTTGAATGCTAGCTAATTTTGTTCGTAAAAATAAACGTACAATAGCTAGTCACGACATTGGGAAACGAACAATACGACGACGATGATATATATACTGAAGCGCCCATTTCATTAGCACATGCTGGCTCATTAATAATATTATCCCGATATAATGGACACTGTCATTAAATAAAATGTGCGTATTAATGTATTTATCAATATTAAACACATTGCAGTTTTAATATTCTAATCAAACGTTTGAAAGCATGCACATAACTAACCAAAAAAAAAAAAAAAGGAAAAAATCAAATTGCAACAGTTTTTTGTTTTTAAGAGTCAAATACGGAATAATTGTGAATGTTTGACAATGTAAAAATCATTTTATTATATTGTATCAAACTAATTAAATTAAATATATAGGGTGACCCAGAGAAAACCAACGGTTTTGTTGTTTTTTGAATAACTCAAAAACTACTTAACCAAAATTTTTGAATGAAATTTGATTTAAAAATAGGAAAACGAGAGATTAGCTAATTTGTGGAACACAATATCTTTCAGATGACCATCATTTGCAACAATACATTTATTCAGTATTTACAACATTTTCGAAGGCTTTTTGGAACATAGGTTACTGAATTTTGGAATATACTGTAATTCACATTACGATACTTTAATCATATATTTACACATAAAGATATATCCATAGATCTCATATGAAATATTGACCACTACAATAATAACTCTCTTTCACTGTCATTTTTCGTTTCCAGCTAAATAAGGTAATCAAATAAAAAATATGAAATAAAATACTGTGAAATCTTCGAAGTAACGGAGATTTTATCTAGACAAAACTATCTAATTAAGAGTCCACGGGAGGTGTGAAAAATATTTCCCGCAGGTATTTCCATAGTACGTGATCAACCTTTCGTTCATAGTACTGGTAAAATGAAATAAGTAATAAGGACGAAGTAAATTTAAAATAGTCTCACTATAATTAGAGTAAATTGGCACAAAATTTTAATTTACAAACCGTAAATGTACGCAATACTAGGTATCGGACGAAAGAATAAAAATATTAATGAATAAGTAAAATTGAAATACTAAATAAATTACCCCATACGGCTGGTTAATAATTATTTTATTTTAAAATATCCTATAACTTGATGACTAACGACAGCATACATACAGGCAGATTCTAATACATCAAAATATTATATGTATGTATATGAGTATATATACGTGGACGTCTTGTATAAAATTTATCGGAGAATATGGGACACATGCAGATAGCCTAATGACTGGACAATATCTGTCTACCTATATATCCGAGATATATGTGAAAATTATAGAACAATAGCACTAGTATCGCATACCAGCAAAGTAATGATCCGCGTTATTCACGAAAGAAATCGTTTATTACCGCAAATATCGCCAGAACAAGCATGCTCTATTCCTGGCAAAGGTACAAGAGTACAAATAATGAACCTAGAACGAATAATACAAAAATGCGGAGAATTCAACGTCACAGCATGCTTCTGCTTCATTGTCTACAGTAAAGCATTTGACTGCGTTCAGTGGAAAAAGCTATAGAAAATATTAAATGACTTCGGTTTTCCGCATCACATAATTCGTTTCATTAAAACTTTCTATACATCGAATAAAGGCAAAGTCAAAGTAGGCGATAAACTATCAGGTGATTTCAAATCTGGGAAAGGCGTACGCCAAGGATGCATATTAAGTCCAATGTTATTCAATATTTACAGTGAATTAATAATGCGAAGAACTTTGGAAGAATTAAAAATCGCGGAGAAATTAATCGATAACCTACGATATACTAATGATACTGTTATAATTGCCTCATCGGAACAAAAACTAAATAGCTTCATTGAAAAATTTGAAAACATAAGTAAAGAATATAATTTACTCATAAACAGAAATAAGACGAAGATAACGATTATAGATAACAACAACTAGTCATAAAACACACAAAGTCTATATGACTTACAAGTGATTAACAAATGTGTATACTTAGGAACATTGATTACAAAAGATGGAAGTTCAACTGAGGAAATTAAACGGAGAATAAAAATATCAAAACTAGCGCTATCACAACTAAGAAAAATATTGAAAGTCATAAAATAACAATATGCACAAAAATGCGCCTTATGCATTCACTGGTATTCTCTGTCTTCTTATATGCATCAAAATGAAAGAATGATATACAAGAAAATTTACTGCTGGAGAAAATGTAATAGTGTCCTAGACTGATGAAAAAGAACTAACTCGTCCATACTTCAAGAAGTAAAGATGGATCAGAGACTACAAGTCGTAGTATAGAAACGGATAAAAGCTTTCGCCGGACATATCATACGACAAAATGGACTAGGAAAAATAATCATGAGTGGTATGGTTGAAGGTCATCGTAAAAGAGAAAGGCCTCCAACGAGATATAAAAACTTTTAAGAGCTGAATCAATACGGGAAGTAATGGACCGGGCAATAGATCAGACCCAATGAATGCGATTGATGAAAATCCAGAGTATCACGATGCTCGGAACGAGCCACGATGATGATAATGATGTGTGTTTGTGCGTGTTTATATATGGAAAATTAGTAGGCTATGAATTATTAATAATTATTTCACTCATTTACATCTATAATCCTGAATTATATCCAATTATAATGTTGATTATACGGAAATCGAGTAGCGTGTGTTACCAATAACTAGCTGTAGACTAACAACGCGACCGAAATAAACTATAAAAAGCGTAAAACGAAATAAGTAGGTTAAATTTAAAAATAAGGTAAAAAATCGTTCTACCAGACATCAATCATTTAATTAATGTTGTATTGATTAAAGTTATTACTTGTCTTTCGTTCGGTGTCAATCCTAACAGCGAAAAACTTTGTTTTACGGCGTCCCATATTTTATCGTAGCCGTAAGATTTAAAAACAATTCCAGGGAAAACGTCTTGTACCAACTTATCAAATTGATTAGCATCCGAAAAGGTTAATTTGGAAAGCGTATTTAATCTGGTCACTTCAACAATAAGGGCGAATTCATCCAATTCGGATCCCCCACTGCAATTTTTCCTAGCGACTTTTAAAGCTGACCGACAACCACCGATCACAGTTTTCAAAGCTCGTAAACCCCAATCATAGTGTTTTTGTTTCGATAATATTCTCCTTCAAAAAAAAACAAAATGTAAAACTCGTTTCGGTTCATTTAATAAAATATATACAAATTTATCGATATTTAGATAAGTTTAATAATAACAGCACATTAAATTTAGATAAGTTTAATAATAACAGCACATTAATTGTTAAGTATATCTTCACGTATATCCAAAAACATACTAGGCCCCGTACTTAATTAAAAAATTACCAAATTACCATACAATAAAAATTATAATAAATATTACATCATATTCGATTTTTTAAATAGAAATTTGTCCGCTATGTATAACTGAGAGGACGCTAATTGTGGTAATGGCGATATAATATTAAGTCAAACATTTTTAATAATGTATTTCTTAAAAACACTCGTTCATCTAATTACGTTGAACAATTTGATAAATCTTAATAACGATCATAACTGTTGTATTTGAAAACGTACCAGTTAAAAGATTATATAAATTTCGAACATTTTAAATAAGATAGATCCCGGATTTCATTATAAGATGCATATAAAAAGTTGAGTAATAATTGTGATTCTCCGAATAATTTAACCATCATCTAGGTTTCGCGATAATCATAATTTAATCAAGAATGAAGTAAAATAGATAGATAAATTAAACTGAACAAATGTAAAATGATTAAAATTATAAATTTCTAAAAATCAATAACAACAAAAAACATCAAAACTGAATGAAACGAAGAAAATCGTAGTAAAAACTTTAATATTTAAAAAAAAAGTACATTCCAAATTGATTGCCGAAGACAAGCATATGGAAAATGAACTACCGCGTATTGTGTGAAATGAAGATGACTGATATGTTTCGACTACGTGCAGATTACCATTTACAAAGTAATAAAAACAAATTAATGCTAATCATCACGAAAAGTTCAATGACTCTGAGAAATGCACAGGCGATTATCAAACAATTCAGAAATGCATATACTTAGGATCACTCATAAAAGACTCATGTACTCCACAATTGAGATAAAACACTTCATAAAATTAGGCACGACGTGTCGTTAGTAGTCTAAACTATTTGAAATGCAGCCATAATGAAATTTAGTATACGTACTGGAAACATGGACCTTAAGAACCGCTTATAAAAAAAATGTGTAAACTGTTTTCCAATATGAATATGGCGACGGACGCTGAGATTATCCTGAACAACCAAACGAACACATCAATGGACTTCAAATTACAGAAAGATTAAACAAACAGGTTTTACTTAATATTTTAAACACGTTTTTTTACGGAATGGTTAATTATAAAATTAAATACGAAAATGAAACGACCTGCAAGCATCAACCAATGAATTGATACCATGCAGAAAACAAAGTCGCTTGTACAATGTGCACGAGAAACCTAGTACTCGGATTGGTGACGAACATTAGTGCAATAAGCAATAATTATGAATTATCGTTACAGCGTAATCTTTAAAAATTAGAACTAATGGATTAATACAAATATATACATAATATTAGATATACGATCGATACTGAGGAGTGAAAAATATAAACTCGTAGATTAATGATTGCAAATTTAGATATTATTATTCTATCTATTGTATTGTATTGTATCCATTAACGTGTACTGCAGTATTGGCTGCAGGCACAAGTAAATGGAGTTTAGGTATCATGTAGGATGTTGGATAGTTTTAAGAATCGAAATTGTTCGTTATCCTCAAGGGATTTCAGAAAGAGAGCTGGATATTTGGGACCGGAATAAGTTGGTTGCAATCTACTTAGCAAATAAGAATGAGAAAACGGCATAGTATAACTTCTTATTGTCGGGCAGTTGATAAAGTAGTCCAAACTTCTTTGTTTGACCGTATTGAAAGCAATTTATTGGCAGTAGTTCATTCCATATTCTCGACTATTTCTTCTTTAGCAGGGATTATTAATTTTGAAGGACACTGATAGTTTGGAATCGGGAAGTAACTGGTTGCCTCTTTTGCTGCAACATCCACTAGTTCATTACGCCTCTGTATCCAGGTACCATGCGAAAGTAATATTGACTGAAATTATATCTTTTGCAATAGGATTTTGTGATTTATTGTGGATTTGTGAAATACATAAGAGTAAAGAAAGAGCATCTGTGCAAATGAGAAAGTCCTTGTTTAACTTTAATGTAAGATCGTCAGCAAGTTTTATAGCATCTGAAAAACTGATTGGTATTATATCATATTCGTTTAAGAGTACTGCACATTCGGCCATGTTTGATTTGGATGAGTCTGTGAATAAAGTAATCGGTTCGTATAATTCAACAAGAAATCTTGGAATGAACTTTTAATAACTTCAGATGAAGTAAACTTTCCAATCTTCTGGAGAGATAAATCAACGTGAGGGAAAAAATTTGACCATGGTGGAAAATGGTAGATGTATTATATGTATTTGGAAAGCTATTAATGTTATTCTATCTGTTCACAATGATTGTAATAAAAATTAATAGTAACTACTTTCAACCGAATAAATTATATATATATATAAAATAAAGTAACTTTGGAGGAAAAATCTAATAAATTGGTTACACAACTATATTTTTTATGCAACAAACTTTATCACGAATCATTCGCAAATAATTTTTAATTGTACACATGTATTGGGACCGTACTTGCACATATCAAATATCTGCACTAATTTAATTGCGAGCACTGTCGCTGATTTAAAACCTTCGCTATATAAAATAACTTCCGCTATTAACTGGTCATCCGGTTGGGACATGGATACAGGCCTGAATAATTGTTTCAGATTATCCGGTAATTTTTGACGTCCGCCATAACCACGTCCTGCAGGATTTAAGGTAACAAAAATACCGGTATTTTTATCCAAATGTATCTGAAAATAAAAAATATTATATTAACGTAAAACGATATAATTATTACGAATTTAATCACTGTTCTACATTGAGGTGTAAACGAGCATTGAAACATTATTATTGAAAATAATAATAATTTCGAAATGTTTGAATCTAGTCTAATGTACAAACCGCGCTTTTAAAAAATGAAAACATCACACGATGAAAATACATTAATTTTATAAATCAAATTAATAATACTAAACATGTATAAAATTGAATTCTACGTTACAAAATAAATAAAAAGTATTTTTTACTTTTTTTTTTATTATTATTATTTCTTTTTTATATTAAACACTAAAGAATCGAAAATACAAAACGTTTCATAATTTAAGTAATAATAGAAAAATTTCACCGTAATTGTAGAAATGTAGGTTTAGATGTAAACTCTCACAAAACGAAGCTTCTTACTAACAATGCAGCAGAAAAAATTCGGCTTAATGGAGAATTGAAATATGTGCAGAAAGCTATTGCTTATCATTTGACGATTGGATGGATAACGAAATGACAAGAAGAATTAAAGCAGCATGGAACAAATTTTAAGAGTTTAAAAGGAATTTTAAAAAATAGAAGCTGTAAAATTAACCTGCAAACAAAAGTTAGTATTCTGGAAAGATGCGTCGTACCAGTTTGGCTGTATGGCTGTGAAACGTGGTCTATGAAAGCAGCACATATTGACAAAATTAGTTGTATACAAAGATCAATAAAGAGATTTGTACTTTGAATTAGAAGAATTTACCGAATTCTTTCGGAAACCATAAGACATAAAATCAAAATGAAAGACATTGCGAAAAGGGCAGTCAGCCTAAAATGGAATTAGGCTGGTCACATGATTCGTCGGGATGGTTTGGTCCCAAATGTAACCAAGTGAATTCCAGATTATAGTGAAAGAAATGTAGGTAGACAACCTTTAACGTGGTCAGATGACTTCAGACAGTGGATGGGATCTATTTGGTTGCGATTAAGCTCGGGTAGAACGGAATGGAAGAAAGCGCGACAATTATATGGTGTTCATAACGATGTCTAACTATTATTATTTATATGTGTTCGGTAGTCATGTTTATACATTGTTAGTATACTTATGAGTGGGACCCCTCGGCCGGGATATTTGGCGAAATAGGCTTTATTTATTTATAATTCAAGTAATAAATTTGAAAAATATTCGAACATTTATTTTTATAAATGAAACCGCATATTACGCACGCTTGTTTATTTAGCACAGGAAAAATTCATACTACAAAACTCAAAAGGTTTTTGTAAGGAATTTAAGTCAAATTTCATATCTAAAAATTAAAAATAATAAGTCGTAATTAAGCATATTTAGAATAGATAATCATCATACTATTGATAACGAACAGATAATTTATCACTTGTGTGTATTTTCGATACAAATGACTATTTTTTTTACTAAAAACTTATAAACCTCTTTTCCCAGTAACGTGACAGTTGTCCGATCGTTTTTCAACGATTCTTGGATGGCGAAAATGTTTGTTGATATAGCTGATAATGTTGCTTCTTCTAAACGATTAAACTCATCAAAGCAGCCCCAGGCACCGCACTTGATTAAACCGATTAGAATTCGTGCTAAGGAATGAAAGTCTAAACCCTAAAACATATCATTAAATATGCGACTAACGATAATAATAAACTAAAAGCCTTTAGTCGATATTTAGCATATAGCAAAATTAACAATAACTAAAACTAAAATCCCATATTCCGAGCAAAGGCTTCCCTCAACGTTTCTTCCCATTTCCGCGGTCCTTGGTAATTCTCTCGTATTGTTTATTATACATCAAATTATTAATCCCTCCATCGGAACTCAAAAATTGTCTATCTCTTCTTTTAATCCTGATATACCAACTTTTTATCACATATGTATTATCCGTCAACCTCACAACATGTCCAGCCCAATCGATCTTTTTTCTTTTAGATTCGTTAATAAAGTTTACCGTATTTTTAAATTTTCCTTTAATAAATGTATTCCTGATCCTATCCTTTCGTCGAACACTTAACATAGATTTATATATTCCATTCTGACTGTTCCTCCATTTTAGTTATAGACCACGTTCGCGAGCCACATGTCAATGTTGGAAGTACACAACTATTGAATACTTCAATTTTCGTTTTAATCCTAAATTAACCTTTAAATATATGTTTTAAACACCAATACTTCCTCCAAGCTAATAATATTCTATGTACTCTCCTTTAGCCAGATTTATCAATTCTATTTTGTGACTTAAAGAAACTATTTCATCCGTATATTCAACTTTTTATTATCTATTTTAATTTTAATTTTTTCTTTTATATTCATAACGATTTCTGTTTTATTTATATTCATACGTAGAATAAAAGCTAAACATACTATTGTCTGATATTTCCTCGATTTTTCTATGAGTTGATTTATAAAAAGTAAGTGATCCGTGGTAGAGAAACCTTTTCTAAAACATACTTCTTAAATATAAAATGTAAAGTATGAGTAACATAGTCCCTTTACACATCAAGTATGGGTATAATGAGAGTTTCTAATAATAGTTTTAATAATAACAATAAACAGAAAATATAATATCTATAAAATACAATGAGATTAACTAATGAAAACAAAAGTTTTAAAAAGTCACAAAAAGTTTAAAAATTAGTATCTTACGAACTAATAAAGATACCGGAACGCGAACTACCAAAAAAAATTGTATTCAAAAAGAAAAAAAAAGAAAATAATAAAACAAGAAAGTACAAAAAAGTTCAAAAATCTATATCTTAAAAACTGTATGTCCAAAACGAGTGTAGGTAGCACCAAAATATTCGGGAGGAGCAAGAGAAAGTTACCTCCCTACTAATATTGCGGCATTATTATCCCACGCAGGTAACCGGTGTTCCTCCTGCATATCGTCGCCGTTAATTTCAACATTCGGCTTATCAGCTAACACTCCTACTTGCTTCTCCACATTTTCATTATTCTCTATTGGCATATCGCTAATAATAATTACAATATCCATTCTCGAGTATTGTTGTAACGTGTTTATTTCGGTTTCCATCTTTCCTTTTTCTATTTTATTAAATTTCATTTTTTAAATTATCTATTTCTATGTTAATATCGTTTTGTTTTATTCTGCACATACATTTTTAATAATCGGTATATTTTCGCATACTTAGTTAAACTTTTCGAGAAATTTACTGTCCATGTTTAAATATTAAAATTAAACTAAATTTAATTATTCAAAAACTTAGTAACTGGTTCACATCTCACGCTGTAACCCGTATTTTAACACTAGGATTATAGATAACACAGATAAAATGTCGATCACCGTTATCGTTATAATCTAAACTCACAACTAAGGATAAATCTGTATAAATTACCTGTGTTCTGTGTATTTCATTAATAGTGAATACTTATATATAACAAGATTTTTTACTGCTACGGCACGGTTACCAACGAAGAAGAAGATTTTTTACTGGTTTCCAAAATAATTGTAATGAACAAATTTTACATCGTATTTGTAATCGTTCAGAAATTGATAATTTATGTACATACTTACAAAAGAAAAAAAAACTAGTTGTCAATAGCTTGAGATAAAAATATTCAAAACCCTGATAAAATTTAAATTAATTTAATCTGACTCTGGCTTTAAAGTATCCTAAATGCTGAAAAAGAAACGAAAATATTTTTTAGATTTTTACCGTATGTTTAAAAATGAACTCGTATTAATTTCCCAAAATGTATTATCATTTTAGATATGTAGGAAAATTTTAAGTTTAAATTGTTAATTTACGAAATTATTATATTTATTTCTACCTACCATTACGATTAACAATTTGTGGTTCAATTACAGTCGACATTTCACAGTTTTAAATAGATACGCACAACCGCTGTGTTACTCACAAACACCGATTGTCTAAGTTATGACTATATAAAACAATGAGCATAATAACTCTACCACTTTTGTTTTCCTTTTAGTTATTCGCTTCTTTCTCTCCCTTTTTTATGTTTGTATTATCAATTTTCTGTTTCACAAACCAGTAACGCATGGTCATATAATACTGTTAATCTATAGCAGACCTAAAAACATTTATCATTCATATGTCGGTATCAATACATGAAGGTACTTTTCATATATACGTGTATGTATATAAATGCATTCCCGTAATACGCAATATCCATTGACGAAAAATTATACTTTTTAATAACGTAATCGAAAATATAATATTAATACCTCATCGCAGTTGAAAACTAAAACCTGTCTGCCAAGTAATCGACCTAAAGCTTTTACAGATTCTGTTTTACCAGTTCCCGCTGGTCCGTAAGGATTTCCTCCAAGTCCCATGTGCATAGCCTGAATTTGAAAAAAAAATGTATTATCAATATACGATGCACTAACAGTTTATCATTAAGTAAATAAATAAAAATTAATAATGATAGCAACGTTATAGGAAAACCTAATTACATTCAGTGTTTTTATAATCGAAGTGCGTTCGACACTGATCTAACCAATTTTATTTTCTTTTAACTAATTTTAGTAAATAGAACGACTATACAGATTATAAAATAATATCAGCTAAGATTAAATGAGTTTTGTACGAACTATAGGTGTATATGATTGGCAGTCGAATTAAATCTAATCCAGATTCGAAATCAAGAATCAAAACAGTTATATGAAATTGTAATACAGAAGTACCGATAGAAATAATATAAATAATTTAAATTATAATATATAACGAAATAAGAGCTTAACATTAATTTATGTGAGAAAATATACTCTTAAGCGTAATTGTAACAACCATCGCGGCATAAGAAAACGAAATCAATACAGCATGAGAAAAATGCAAATTATTCAGGTTAAAGTTTGTTGCGTAAAAAATATAGCTGCTTAATCAATTTATTAGATTTTTTTTCTATGTTATAGTACAATGTTCCAATACGAACTAGACCTGAGCTTTGTTAGAAAAGTGTACAATTACACCCTACAAACAGCAAAAACGCGTGTTTCACTAATTTTTGAGAAATATATCAAACTAGTGAAGCAAACGGACCTCGCACATTCTAGCACAAAGGTATGGGAGGTATATAGGAAATTGTTGGGACAAAAAAAAGAACTGAAAACAATGGCAAATTGATTCCATACACATCAATGCATCTAAATATGTTAAACTAAACATCTTAAATCGAGAAATCCTAAACAGTTAAATGACTGATAAATTGATTAGTAACAATTATTGTGTTCAACACGAGTGCAAGAAAAAGTGGACAAAGTATATAAACAAATACACGTTAATAATTATGTCAAAAAAAAAAGGCTCAATTCTCGACACTTCATGGCAAATGTTTAGACATGAAATTAAGGCGAGTATTTATCAATGATCTAGCCTGCGATCGCCGCAAACCTTTGAGCACGCTATACTTTAATGTTCAATTTCAATTGGAAATTCTATGATTTGCACTTTATGACATCATCTAACTTGACATGTTCAGAGACTGAACATAAAATAAAAAAATTTATGAAGATTAATGAAACAGTTGTTCGCAATATGAAAAGAACTTAAAATATAAATACATACACACAGATACACATATATATATATATATATATATATATATATAAAATAATATATTTAAAGTACAATTAAATATTATGTAAACCTGAGTCAATGTTAAGTAACATTTATCGGTTAAAGGAGTATGAACAAGTTTTGGAGCATTTCCCTGATATTCATAGGAGTAAGTAAATTCAGCGTCCACCATTTTTATAATAACCACTCCATCGCTCTTTAAATAATGCCTGAAGGAACGAAGGTATAAAAATACTAAATTAATTTTATTTTTACGTGAATATATTCGCTTATTCTTTACAAATTAAATAAAATTCAATGATGCGTTTAACATTTTAAAAAACAAATAATAATGATTAGATTTTACTTTCGCACAAAAACTAATTATTATTAAAATTATTATTTTCAGTTGCAGTTATATTATATCCGTGCACAATATTATAATTAAAAGTTTAATGTATAAGTTTTCTGTCATTTTTTCATTAATATAATTTAATACTCGCATCTATTTTTTTTTGTCTATAATAGCTATTTCCGACCTTAAAATAATATATGAATTTATAAATTTCCTCAATTAATATTTTCTTAATTATAAAATTTATCCGATTACAACAAAGTTCTGAACACGTAATTTTTTCTGTTTAGTTTTTCTGATATAGTATTTAATTTTTAACGATATAAATATATTATTCAGACTTTGGGGGGAAAAAAGTTTAGATTACTTAAATTCACACATGAGATAATTGATTTCGAAAAAAAAAAAGAAAATATTAAAAATGTGAAAGTTCCAAATCTATTCTTGGAGGAAATATTTTACATATTTAGTTGGTACGAAAAGAAATAAGTAGTAATTAACCTAATACGTCGCTGCCAATGCCAATCGCTCAATGAAGTAACACAGTTACTAATCAAATCGTCCACGACGCTCATATGATATATCGTATCTAATATTAAAGCCTTCAATTTAATTTCTAAAACAGCAAACTCTTTATCCGATGACCATTCCAAGTTCAGTAACGTGTAGGTTTGTAACTGTTTCTGTAAAAATTTAAAATATTTTTCGTTATATAAAAGACAGAAATTATGAATAATCATTAAAAAAAAACTATCACAAAATATATGCACGAATTACATTAAAATTCTGTATATAATTTGTCTGAAATAAGAGGTCAGAAAATCGTAACTTTTGAAAATTATATGTATTTTTATCGCGTTAAAAGATTATGTTTCTTACGCCCGTTTTATTTAATGATGCGGTAAATTTGAACCCTTCTGACGATAAAAAATATTACTTAGTAAAAATAAAACCCTCCTTATTCAATTGTTTTTTCCACATGTAAACAATGATTATTCCAATATGTTTAAACGAAACAAACTGCAGCCATGTTTAAAACCGCAAAATGGAATAGAGTGATATGGAATACTTTACCGAACACCGATGAAAAAATAAGAAAATGGAAACAATATATACAAACTTTATACGAACGTAACAGAAATGTAACTCCAATATTAAACTTGAACATAGCTCGGATATTACACGAGAAGTCGAATATGCCATAAAAAGGTAAACAAATTAGAAATTGTTAAGTCCAGGCGATCTCTAATACGTGAAATTAATAAACTTTTTTTTTGGAAGAAAAACATTCACTTCTTGTCATAATCAGTTCAAACAGCAGCGGGTTAATGACCTGAAGACTGATTAAAATCCGCATTTATCGCACTTCAGAACCATTACTTTAATAAGTCATGTTTTAAAGTTGTTTCAAAAAATTGTACGTAAAAGAATATAAGCGAGAATAGAATATCGCAAAAATACAATTCTAATTTAGAAATGGCTTTAGTACCGGAGAAGCTCCTTTTATTATTCAGCACTGAGCTGATATATGTGCTTGTAGATTGCGCAAAACGTCCGACACGGTGCAACACGAACAGCTCATTAAGATACTAGAGCAGATAAGACTGGATATTCGAGACCTCAAAATTATAAACAATTAGAATATATGATCAAATGTCAGATGAAATCACTGTAATGAAGGAATGTATGATGCGCTCTTTCCCCTTCTTTATTCAACATTTATTAAAAAAAAAAAATCGAGGAAAACCTAGGTACACTAATCAACGAAATTATTAATAACATTGATAATCGCAACGTGCTTAGAAGATTTAGAAGAACTAATAAACGCGCTTAATGAAAGCAGTAGAAAGATGAGCTTACATATAAATACGATAAAAACGAAACGGATAGCTCGTACAAAGAATATTCGACTCGGAAATGCAATGAACAAAAATATCAGCTCGATTAAATAATTGGAATATGACGTCGATGACAGATAGGACATATCTACCGAGATAATATAAAACACTTTTTAAAAAAATGAACAAAGTTTTAACGAATATTTAAAAATAAATATGCGAATTGCATTCAACATTCTTCTATATAGCATCGAATTTTGGATAATATCAAGAATATTGTTAAAAGAAAATTATAATCGTGGATACGTCCGGCCCAGAATAATATGGATGCAAAATCTAAAAAAGTTCCGAAATATTCAGGAAGGCTATGGATAAAGATCAAGTGAAGTAGATGATCGTCAACCTTCTTCGAGGACAAGGAACATAAAACAAGAGTCAATTACAACTCACCGTATGAAATTCAACAATAATCTTATCCCCACTTTACCGGTATTGAGATATTCCTTCCCAAGTTGATACAATATATATTTTAATTTCCACAAATGTCCGAAAATCAGTAAGAATTTAATAAATCCGAAAAAAGTTAAATTAGAGTGAATTTTATTTCCTTGCGATAAAATATTGTGTATAAAAAAAGAATGTAAATAACGAAGTAAAAATTAGCATAAAAAGAAATAAAACGGTTTTATGCGATTCGCTCAATCGTAACACCTTTTTTTTTTTTCGTATCAGCAAATTTAAAACGGTTTTTGTTTTTGTCTTTGGAGTAATTCAAACTCGAAGTGTTTATGCAATGGTGAGTGTAGTACTTTAACCGAGAACATAACAAAATTTTTCGTAACCTGTTAAAAAAATTTCATTAAGAACGCGAACAATGTCGTTATGATGATGAAACACAATATAAAGAGTGATGGTACGTGTACCTCTAACGAAAGACGCAACTGTTTAAGACCGCTAGTTTCAATGGCACGTTCGCATCTGGTAGTAAATGATATTTCTTCAGCTAAGCATAATATCTGAGACGGAAATAACAAAGGATCAGCGCCTTTTAAGCAAGACGTTAACAATTCTTGTAACGTACGACGCATTTCATGCACCAAATTTTCTAGCCATTGCTATTTAACATAAACGGTATTATTAAAAATGTTAAATTATTAAGTATTATTTTATTTTAATTTAGTGTAACGTTTAGGTACAGCTCGATTACAAATAGATGTTGATTGAGAATTATCACCAGGACTTAGAATAAAAGAATAGTATCGTATTATATATATTTATACAAATTATCTTCGCCAATTTTTTTTTCATATTTGAAAAATTTAATCTATCATATAATTCTCAATACACCGATTCTAAATATAATTTTAAAATAAAAGCTCTTCGTTATTCGACAAATGTGACCACCCTACTTAAAATAAATATTTTTCCAAGTTTGATGTCTAGCGATGACATCCATCGTATAATCAAATTCTTCGTCTAAACGAAGTTATTAAAGGACATAGTGATAAAAAAAATGTTAATTACTAATCGATATTATTTAATTTCCTAATTTTATATGCATTTTATAAAACCCGCGTAAACAAATATTTCGTCAATATTCGTTAGTGGGTAATATTTTTGTTAAATACTAAAATTTATACTAATTTCAAATAAAAAAGTAAATTAAAATTTACTAAGAAGACGAAATAATTAAATTGATAAAATTGTATTTTTTTTTTTAATTTTACGTTTCGAAAAATAATACTCCAATAAACTTTTACCGGTTTAATAATTCATCGTCGCTTTTAATGTTGGTATACACTTCGCATAAATATTATTGATCAGTTTTTTTTTAGAATTTATAACAAAATATCGTTGGCATAAATTCATTTTTTAATGTGTATAGAACCGATAAAGTATATTATTAAAATATCGATTAGATATAAATATTTAAAAAAAAAACGAAACGATTTAATTTAAAACAATATCAAATAACTTTTTACTGAGATGAAAAATGGCTAATAATTTACACTGTCGACTATAAACCGTTTCGAAAAACGAGCGAAAATACAAGGTGACCCAGAGAAAACGGACTGTTTTGTTATTTTTTCAATAACTCAAAAACTACTCGACCAAACTTTTTAAATGAAATTTTATTTAAAAATAGGAAAACGAGAGATCAGCTTTCAATAATTTATGATACACAATATCGTTCAGATGGCCGTCATTTGAAAATTCATTCAGTCTTTACAAACTTTTCAAAGATTTTTTTCGAGCATAGGTTGTTGAATTTTGGAATTTCTTCAGAAATCCGAGTTTTCAGGTCTTCCAAATCTCATGGACGTATTTCGTTAACGCGGCTCTTAAGGTATTCTCATAAAAAAAAAAATGGCGTAACTCTGATTTCTTTTCGAAACTCAATTCACGCCGAAAATAACGTTTCGCACAAAACGCGCGCTTGTTTTCGTTATATAGGATGCCATAATAATTGAAACTGGACAAAAGCGAATCTCTCGTCAGTGCACTAAACGTGGAGAACATGGTTGCATGGTTACCAATTGCGCTATTCGGAAAACAAAACCATCCGTCTTCTTTGGGTATATGTTATGGGAACTTATCTCGAGTATTATGTTGCCGGACGAAAGATTTGACATTTTGATAAATCACGTTGAAAAACATGAAAATTCACTAATAGTTTCCACTATAAATCTCGTACTAATTTAAACTTATTTCTAATATTATATTACCCGACGAAAGATAAATTTTTATTATTAAACAAAACAATTGTTCTTACTTCAACGTCTAAAGAAATAGCAATCGGAGATCGAAGAGTAACTGTCTCGCCTTCTAACGATTTCATACAGACTATATTGTAATCGTCATCGAACGTAACGCTATGAATGGCGGCGAAAATTTTTTTTAAATGCGATTGAACGATTTCCGGTTTATTCGCCTGGCCGAGAATTTCTAATAAATCGTCATCGCTGAGAAAGTAAAATCTCGGAAATTTTAAACGTTTATCCTAATAATAATAAAAAAAAAAAAAAATAACGAAACAAATTAATAACTTTAGCTAATTAAAGATTAATAACTAGTACCGTTAATTATAATATATTTATTTATTTATTGTTTATAAACCGTCATACAAATGTCTAGTCGCGGTAATACACTTAAAATTATTAACGTTATCCTAATTTAACCGTATAAAAATATTAATTACGTACAAATTATTTACTACCAAACCCGAAAATTTACTTCATATCAGCGGTATACGAATGTTCAACCGTGTCACTGTCAGAATTACAATACGGGCCAGTTAGTTTTATGGCAAAAAGTTTAAAATAACGATCGAAATGTTGAAAACAATTAAACTTCCGAGATGCTCATTCGTTCATTAAAAAGCTTTATGAACATGTTTGGAATTTTCGCGATAAAAATTTATTTAATATAATAGAATACTAGCCTCCGCATCAGTTATAATTTTATACATTTAGCATTTTTATTTAATTTTATCGTTAGCGAGAATACAATGTTATGTTTTTAGCGTTCCGCTATACGGTGTCGAATCCTGGACAGTATCATTGGCATTATACAAAAAGTTCTGTTAAAAATTAATTTTTTCCTGTCATATTTATAGTTACTGCGGTAAGTTTATTTTAAACGGTACGCAGTGTCATAATTATTGTTTTTCTTTTATAATGTTTAATAATGTGAAAATATACGTTTTTCTTCTTCTTCTTCTGCAAAAAGTTCGAAGCCTTTGAAATGTGGACATACCGTAGGATATTAAAAATTCCTTGGGCGCCTAAAATAACTAATTCCGAAGTTCTACAACGATTGAACAAAAAAAAAAAAAAGAAATTATTAATTCAGTGAAAATAAGGAAACTAAGATATTTTGGGCACATAATGCGGAATAACCAAGTACGAGTGGCTTCAATTTATTATACACGATGAAATCGCAGATGTGGTTAGGAAATCTAAAAAAAGTGGTTCAAAACAGATACAGTTGAAATATTTAGAAAAATTATGGATAAAAATCAAATCGAGTAGATGATCGCCAACGTTCTTCCGACGTCACATAGAAGAAGAAGAGCTTTTACGACCCGATTTGTTGCATCAGGTTTTTTCCTAATTTTTCCCGCGTCGAATGAATAATTTAATATTTATTCAATAATTAGGCTAATTTTGTAATTTATTCCCTTAAGCTTTATTAATACTAAGCTATTATTGTTATATGTCGTTCTATGCGTGAAATAATAAATAAATAAACGCTTTTTCTTATAAAGGAAAAGTTATATTATTACTTCTAAATAATCGTTCAAATTTTTCTGACATATATTCAACTGATACAGCGACGACTGTAATATCTGTTTTAAATTCGGATTACGACAAAGACCGATCACTCTACGATCACCGCTCGAAATACTAGATAGTACATGACGTAAATCTTTATCTACTCGGGAAAATCTGGATTTTTCGATGGTGACGGTTTCACTTCCGAAAATCGGTTCCAGATATAACCATCTAGGAAAAGTAAAAAAAAAAAAAAAAACTTAATTCGTTTTTATTTTTATTTATTTCAAGTCGTCATAGTTTACGCTAGAACATTTCGTTAACCGAATTTTTCAGATTGACTACGGCATGACTTAATACGACGACGATTATCGCAGAGTGTCTTTGTATCGTTCTCAAACGTAGCTGTTAGTATAGAAAACAGATCATCTTCTGCAAACTACGGCAATTAGATTACGGCCTGGTACAGAAAGATTACAATCAATACATTTAGAAACAGACCGATTACACATCTTCAAACAATAAATAAGGAACGTCAACAAAACGCACTGTAAAATACTTGTGCATCTATCTTGATCACAAGCTTACATGGCGCAAACGTACTAAAACAGAAAGAAAGGAATTAAAAGAAATCAAATTGGTGGCACGCATACAAATTAACACTACGTAATAAAGAACTTCTGTACAAGCAAATAGTAACATGACTAATGATCGCTGGGTCCTAAGCAAGTATTATTATTATTATTATTATTGTGTACCGCGTATCCGGTTGACCATAGATTCTCTGTGTTTGGCGATAGGAGACTGGCGGATAAAATTAGAGCTCTTTCTTTCATCTAAGTGTTCTGATCTATATAACAGATTACTTAGAATTCAGAAAAATTCTTGGGGTTAGCTTTTAGGAAACGCATAATCACAAAGGATTAGTTCAATCTCTGTATGGTTATGGTGCTTCAATATATGCGAGCAAAAGGATCATTAGTTTGGCTAACAAACAGCAACGTAAATTCCTTCTTACGGTCGCTTCTCTGTATGCTGTTTGTGTTACGTGTGGTGTCCTTTCCCTAGATCTATATCTAATTGTCAGGACGATCACTGATGAGCATTTGGTTGGTGGTGACTATGCTAAGATGATACAGCTCATTCTTTTGGAAGAAACTGTTAAAGATCTCCCACAATTAACAAGCAAATTATTTAAAGAACATAGAAGAGAGGACACTAGTTGACGAACCAATATTCATAAAATCGGAAACAGAAAAAGTGGTACATAATTTATAAAAGGATAAAGCAACAGGAGCAGATGAAGTCACAAATGAGCAAATAAAAGACGTTCGGAAATAATTGACCCGTTAATAAATCTGTTGATACTACATCAAAGAAAAATTCCTAGAGCTTGGAAAGATTCGAATACTATTCTGATTTATAAAAAAGGAGAGATCGATAAAATTGAAAACTATAGACCAATTCTTATCCAAAATGTTTTCCAAAGTACTAACAAATAGAATTAAACATATTATAAATGCTGAACAACCTCCGGAACAAGCAGGGTTTCGAAATGGCTATTCAACAATAGACAATCTACAAGTTATAAATCAATCGATCGAGAAGTGTAGCGAATTTCAGATAGATTTAAATTTGGTTTTTATAGACTATGCAAAAGTGTTCGATTTATCATTATCGTAATCTATCGATATCCCGGGACGATGCTTACAATATTATCTGCTCTAAACTAAAAAACAAATGTTGATCTATACACACACTGAACTCCAATAAATTAAGATTTATTAAATATAACTTAATTCGCTAGACAACACCACGTGATTTATTACGAGACGGGGAAATATCATTCAGCCTCCAATTTAATCATTAACACATGATCATTTGTTAACAGCGTAAACTTCCTCTCATTTGTTTCTGCGATTATTCAAAAAACATTTCCTACTGAAGTGAACTAATCAATGCCGTAAACATTCACGATTGGCATATGAAGGGTTGCTCAGTTTTAGCGATGACATCCTAACTACGTGTTCTTCGCTTCTTACAAGATTCCGGTTTTTTCAACAAGATTTAAACCTTTCCACCTATGTCTCCAGCCTAGCAGAAATACATTGCACACTGATAGGAATAAGGCAGAATAAAATACGGATCAGAAATTATGGAAAAACTTCACAATCATATAAACTTGATGTCAATCGAATCGATAATTCATCAGAAGTGCGTCGTCGGTCTCGCAGACGAAGCCCGTTGGATTTAATTATAAGTAACTTTAACTTCCTCCTTACTATGAAACCAAATTCTAGAAACCACCCATCAATTTATCCCATTCCAACTATATAGCACTCAGCAGGCTCCGAAATCGGTCACATCCTCATCACCATTTACTCCAACGTACCAACCCCGTTGCTTTTTTCCCTTTTGTTTACTCCAAAATTTCTCTCTTATTTTCCATATTTTATTATACTGTCCTACACTCCGCCCCTACCGACTACATACTCATCCGCGTACCCTATCCTCCAACAGTTTTTCAACTATTCCCTCAATTATACAATTCCTTCTCTCTTCTAACCTCATTTACTACATCTAACTGTTAAATCATCAGTACCGTAATAGCCTCGGTAGTTACACACGGTACTATGAAAATAAGAATAAAATTAATTAATTAATTAAATCGTGATGTTGACGCTTCTTCATTGTAACATGTAATTCATCCTTAAAATGTTAACAAATTGATAGCTAAACAACTAGGTATTAAATAGGAGTTATTGGAATGGAAATAGTACGACTATTTTCGGATATTATATTTATTAATTTTGTATAAATCCGGTTTAAATATTTACTTTCTTTGCAATTCGCTTATGCTCCTCAGACAATAATCCACGTCATCAAGTCGTGTTTCCCATAATTTAATTCTATCGGAAAATTGGTCATAATTCGAAGAACCAACGATAGATTGTAACAAGCATTGATTGTCGCCCACCTGTAAAACATGCAACGTTGAGATTTATTATTTTAAAAATGCGTAATTTAAAAATTGAAAAAATTCTAGGGAAAGATACGTATCTTCAAAGATGATATCAAATCGATTTAAAAGCTAAGTTATATTTTATTTGTCCTCTATTAATCTTGTTATTGCGGTAAGGTGTAAGCCGATACGCTTTATTATGTTAATTTTTATTTTATTCACGCAAATACAGCGTTTTATTACTGTTATTATTGATACTTGTATACATTTCAGTAACTAATATCGACTTACCGCTAACCAAGATGCACTAATTAATCGATATACATATTTACCTTCGCTAATAAATCCTTGAAATCCTTCACAAGTAAAATTTCTTGTCCGTTAACATCGGTATGAGGTATGAAAGTAAATTTAGCTTCTACTTCCCATATATCGAGTTCCGCTAAAGCTTGACGAACAACAATTTCACTCGCTGCTCTGTTATTTAATTCCTGCATTTATCAAATTAGATATAACCAATTTAAAAGCCATTATGGAACTTGTAGAAAAAGAAAAATGATATCGAAGTAAATGGGAAAGTGATAAATATTATCAGATATGAGGAAAATAGAATTGCAAAAATTAGAAGAGTCATCGTTATAATGTGCAAATTACACTTGAAACTGTAAACATAAAGCTTATGAGGAAAACAGTGAAATTCGAAACTCTGAAAATACGGTCGATGAAAATAGATGAACGATAGGCTACCAAAGTGTTACGTACTTAAATGCTATTATGCTTATGAGGAAAACTGTGAAACTCGAAAACTACAAAAATCCGGGGAATAAAATGGATGAACAATAGGCTAGCAAAGTGTTACGTACGTTAGGCGCTATTATAAAAAAATGAGAATTAAGCATGCAACTTTAGATGATGGCTATATCGTAAAATATTTCGAATAAAATACGAAAATATTATATGCCCAACTAATCGAATAAATGTAAATAAGTAATTAATCAATTATGTAGGATTCTGGGAACCACCTGCCAATTTAACTCGTTCCAATTACACAGCACTCAGCAGGCTCGGCCTTGTTCACACATCACTCTCTCATGACCACCTTCTCCAACGTACCAATCCGCCAGCTTTTTGCCCCTTTTGTTTACTCCCAAACCCTCTCTTATCTGCCATCTGCCCTACACTCCTCCCTTACCGGCCCAATATCCATCCGTATACCCTATCTGTTTTCCTCTCCAACAGGCCTTCAACTATTCCCTCAGTTATACAGTTCCTTTGCTTCTCCAACCTCAGTTACTACATCTAGCTGTTAAATCACCAGTGCCATAATAGCCTCGATAGTTAAATACGGCACTATAATAATAAAAAAAATATCATCTTCAATTAAAATACTTCAAACACATAATTCTTGCACCTGACAATACAGCATATACCACCTTCTCGCGCAAGATAACGTTGTTTGAAAAATAGATATAACAGGGAAAAAAACAACATGGATACAAAATTTATCACCATGTTACCAAATATATTCATCAAATGGAGAAGTACCACATGAATGAATGATGTTGTTAAAATTTTAATAACGTTTGGTAACAGACAAGCCATAATTATATATATATATATGTTTATATATATATATATATATGTTTATATATATATGTGTGTGTGTGTATGTATGTATATATATATAAAATATAATTTCATAAAAATTCAATACCTGAAGATACGACATATTCTGTTTAATCGATTCTCGAATGGATAAAAAGTCACCAAATATTAATTTATCTACAGGTTTTGAATTCATGCCCAAAGCTGAGAAAAGTTCAGACCAGTGTTTCTCACTAAACGAATCGCCTCTTATAAATTTAATGCACGGTATGAAATCCTGAAAAACATATTTTTAGATTATAAAGTAATCGTATTGTCATTTTTTCGTAATTAAAAGTTCCTATTTTCTGTTTTACACATACTATATTGCCAGTTAGTTCGTTTTAAGAATACATAAAAACATAATTTATATATAAATAATCGAAGAACACAAACTTTGTACGACTGAAGATCTTTTAATAATTTAGCTACTAACGGACTGGCTGTTTTCACTTCCAATTTATTTTGCCATTCCTGCAGAAATTTTTCAAATTGTTGAATGCCTTTGCTGCGGAAAACTATCCATTCTTCGGAACCAAGTTGTTTGGTAGCTATCCGTCGAAAACATAATGAAGAAAACGTTTAAAATTGCATTAATAAAAGATATATCAAATTAGTAAAAACCAAATTGATATACTTTTTTTTTTATATGCGTAAATTATTTTACAACTTGTAAGTCATTTTTATACAAACTATGATAAAACAGCTCCTTAATTTCGTGTACATTTGCTAGTTCACATCTATATAGGAAGACGAAAATTTCACAATACGTACGTGCAAAAATGTACGCTGGAGCATCTTTCAGCGATGTATTTTCAACAGTTTATCTTAGTTATCTGTCTCTTCAATCGTATATTTACCCACCAATCACGTGTCGCACGAATACGATTGAATAATATCTATATTCCATTTCCACTTATCGCAGCTACTTACTGCATCACGCATTCCAGTTAATTATCATAACCGATTAGTATTAATTATGCATCATACAAAGTTTAACGTTATGTAACCCTGACGTCGGCTTGTATATCATCTATTTTTTTTTTCTTTTTGAAAAGAGAGTCGAGTTACAAATTTTATTTATTACAAAAAATTTGTAAAATTAAAATACGTTACTTTTAAAATAAAACTGAAAAATAATCAACAATTATCTTCTTGTCAAATAATCTAAACAATCAAACAAAATTTAATAAATATAAAAATAAAATACTTAAATGTAATTATTAATTGTAAGATTTGACTCGAAAAATTCAACTTACCAGATTATTATTTTCAAATTTTAAAACTTTAAAATTATTTCATTAAAAAGAAAAAAAAGATATTAACATTCCAAATATCACTGTAACAGTTAACATAAATAAAATTTAATAAATATAAAAATAATATATTTAAGTGATTAATATTTGTAAGTGTATTTAATTCAAAAATTGCAATTCAAATTTTAAAACTTTAAAACTATTTAATAAAAAACATGCTCTGAACAAGCTGAATATCATTGAACAGTTAACCGTTCTCTTTATTTAAAAAAAAAAAAAAAAAAAAAAACGAACTTATAGAAGTGTATAAATATATCAGCACCTGAAATGAAATCATTATATAATTTCCACAATTCTTCGCACTGTTTTAAGTCATTTTCGATTGAAATTTGATCTGGCAATTCACTTACACGTATACTAAATCTGTTACAATCTTGTCTATAACAATAAAATAAATATATTAACTTACACAAAATAAAAGGAAATAATTTAATTTTTTCATTTTGATATTTTTGATGAAAACCTGATTTTGTCGATGTTTAATGATAACGAATTCCATTCTGTTCGTTTCTCGTGCAGTAAGTTTAGGATACGGTCGATATCAATAACGTTCTCGTCAATTATATCTGTTTCTCGTGGACGCATTTGTTTCCATCGAAGAATGAAGTTATCCATTTCGGTCATTAAGTTTTCCAATTCAGTTAGTACATTTGATTTCATGCTTTCCACCTAAAATAGAGAGAAAAACTTGATTTTATCTACTGGCCAAGATTAAATTTCGAAAACTGATACGTTTCAAACACTTGTAAAAAATCAGTCAACATATCGTTTTTAAAAATGTAATAATAAACAGTTTAAACCATTTCGCTAACGTAAAATATTGTAGAATAATTCTAGATTAAAAAAAGAAAACGCACAGAAAATTCTAAGAAACTAAGTAAAACGTAAACTACATTTACGTGAAATCTCGAAGAAAGCATCCTTATACGATTTAGTAACTTTTAAATACTCATGCTTATACAAGATGCCATATTGATAAAATGAAAATATAAGTCGATGCTGGTTCGCCATTCCATCGTTTTAGAGCAAGCCGCCCCTAACATAGAGAACCGACGCTTACCAAGAAGCCATCCAATAAAGAACAGTCGCTTCTGGATTTTGGGTGGCATTAGGCTTATAAATGAACAGGTGTGACAATAAATAAACAACATATACATTATATAAAATTTGCACACGATATTACATTGTTGACCGACAATGAACAATAACTACAATAACAAATAACAATATTAGTTGTATATTTTTATTCAATTATGTATTTCTCGGTGTTCGCATTTTAATTTACATAAGTTGTTACGTAAACCGTATATAAATAAATAAATAAATAAATGCCGGTAATAATCGAAGGGAAATTGTAAACAAGAAGAAAAAAAGGAAAACCTATGGATGGATCAAGTAAAAGAAAGAATACAAATGACGTATAAAGCAATGGAAGAACATTATCGGCTAGTTACAACGATAAGAGCATGTTTTTAAATATAGATGATGATAAGATGTAACGAAAATATCGCAGAGGACACGTATATGAGTAATTTTTCATAAATGACCCCATATGATAATTTGCGTATATATGTAAAACAGATTTTAATTAATAAACCTAAATTCTAATCGTTACATACTTGACGACTTATAACATGTTGTTGATTTTCTACCGATGCTTGAAATCTAATCCACGCTTGTTTAACTTCTTGAACGGTTGCAACGCGTTCCTTCGTCCAAGATGCGAGTGTCTTATTTTTCTGATCAATTTCATTTATCATTTCCGATATCTGAAGTTTAAAATATCGATACATCAATCAGTTTATGTAATGAAGTAATTTTTTTGTAGTTTATATAATAATCGCGAATGAAATATTTTGTCGAAACAAGAAAAACTATGCAGCGCACTACATCTTTTTCAAACGTTGAAATAAGTATCAACTAACCTATACCATCGTTTAATGGTTGAATAATCGAAACGAAATCCGAACTGATAATGCAGTCTTATATGGTGGTTATTCAGTATTGGATAAAGACGATTTAAGATAAATTTTTCTACGACTTTTGAGAGAGAACAGAGAAAACTAACTTATCGATAGGTATATACACATTTGTTTCAGGTTTTACAAATTTACAAACCATAATAATTTCAGTTTTTTTCCACACGTTCGGAAAATATACAATTCTAAGCACGCTATTCATAACAGGATTGGTCGTTTTACGCAAAGTGTCGGACGATTTCTGAACTAATTTTACCAAATCTCGGATATGTTTTCAGAAGTATTTTTGGAGATGTTCGAATTTAGCTTTATTTTAATTTTTACATATATGATGATGTATGTTATAATCTAAGCTCAATTTATAGAATAAATAAGGCAATGCCGTTAGTTTTTTTATACTTATTTCTATTGAAAATTATTTCATTTTTACTGTTTACATCGTGATTTAATTCAGCTGTTTAAATAGCGCATGCCATTACACTAATTCATGACATTGCGAAAAACTTTACGCACTGAACACAAAATGACAAAGAAGGGATTTTAGATGTGCACGAAACATAGAATAGAACAATGTAATGGAAATACGTGCTATGACATCACTATCAAACAGTACCGAAAAGATCTTCTATAGAAAATTTCTTCAAATTTTGAATTGTTAAAAATTATTTAGATTATTAGAAAAATATACCGTTGATTTTCGTTAATTATTGTCGGAAGGTTTATATTTGTTGTTGAATGAATTTATATATTATTATTGAAATACGGTATAACGCCACCATACTTTGAACTGTCCACTGTAAACAAAATTAAAATTTACATCTAAGCTTTTTAGCTTTAAGGTACTGTGACGTGGAATTCCTGCTGTTTTTATTTTATTTGTTATTAAATTAAATAGATCAAATTTTTAAATATTCTTAAAGAACTGGTCGGATTTTTATTGTTTAATTTTATTTAGGATAATGTGCATCTTATCTCATTTCTTTTCTATAAACATCTTCATTCTGTTAGTTACACAGTATGCATTCTATGATGTTCTTTTCCATTTTTCGGTTAATTTTAACTTTGATTTTCCATTACCATCATTTTCATACCATGTTGGACTCTTCGCCAATTATATCGTTATTAGAACCTTTTTTTTTTTTTTTCAGATTTGGTTAATGAGCACTTAATTATGCATTACTTTAAAATCGTTTGTTTTATAAATTTATTCTGTACGACAATTCTTATTTTTGCAATGAAGGAACTACAAATAACGTGCATATCTGTTGCTGAATACGTTTTAATATATTTTGCACGGCGCGATTTAGTTAATCTAGTCTGATTCTATTAAAGAGGTAGTAGGAACTCACCGAGTATATAATGTTTATTTTTCGGTAATTTAAATAAAATACTTCTACTGATACACGTTCTATGTATACAGTATATATAATAAATTAATTGAGAAACATTCGTGATAAATTAAACAAAGGTAGAGAATATTAAATATAAGATAACTAACCTGTCGAGATGATTGTATTATTTTGGAATAAGCGTTATTCATATCACCGATTTCTACTAACGTCTGTGGTTCATATGCCAATGTTTTCCCAGATTCGTCCATAAATTTATTTACAAGAGCGACGTCAGACATTATTGAAGAATACAACGATGTGGCAAGAGCATCCCAGTAACGATGATTGTGTAATTCTATTTCCGATCGAACAGGAGCTGTACTAACTACAAAGCAGTCAATTTTATGTTCACAACTGAAAAAATTTACAAAGCAAAATCAATTCAACTATTGTATAAAAATAATACATTTTAATGTTTCTGCACAATTTATTCAAGCCTTAATACACAGTATACTAACAATAATATTCCTTAACTGTTCGGTTTAGGTATAAACCAAAGTCCTAAAGAAAACACGTAGTACTCATTCCATAAATAACGTCAATAAAATTCATAATGTATAAAATTACAAAAATGATACAAAAGACAATTAAATTTTAGACATCAATAAATTATTAAAAATGTTGAAAATATAAGTATCGACATGTAAATACAAAATATTTCATATAAGTCATTTTCATTGTGAAAAAAGGAACGACTTTAGTTGTGATTTAAATTTAAGTGAAATCGAACATATTATCGGTTATAATTAAGAACATATATCCTACATTTTATATCAGAATACATAGCAAATTGTTTCGAAGGCTGCAGCAAGATCGACGAACATATTGCTCTAATTTCAGCTCTCAACTTAACTTACTTGTTGTTTTATAAACTCCGTAACGATTTTGCTAGTCATACGATCTATTCCTCTGAAAATTTTACATCGATGGTCATCTTATTTTTATGACGATCAATTTTATATTCCCTTTCAAGTCGAATATTAAACATCTTGAATTGCACTATTAAAAATTCCATTTATACTATCAAAATCTTCCAAGTACAGTGTGGTGGTGACCAACGTACAACCCTGAGAAACGTCTGCTAAAACAGGATGTATTTCTAAGTATGCATTTTCATAACGTACTTGGAAACGTCGATTTTCTAAGTACGATTTTAACAATATGTAGGATTATTCAGGGGCGAATATTTTAATTTTTGTAGAATCCATCCTTAAATTATGTTCAATTACATTCACCACTCTTTGCAATTAATCAATCGTGGAATGGTATTTTAAAAAATCGAACTGATCTCGCGAAATTATATCCTGCAACATTTTTAACATCAATTTTTCCAATACTTTCATCGAAATAGGCGACAGTAAAATCGGTCGATAACACGTTACAGAATTAGCATATTTATCAGCTTTCAAAATCATTACGATGATACCGAACAATATTATACGCAAAATATATACATGGTTAGATTATTTCATAATACAGGAAATTTTTTTTAAGTAAACATTCCAACTCGTGACGAGATGCTGAATTAATTACTGAGAATGATCCATTTGGACTCTTTATAAATGTTTGTCCTGTATGTGCCAGCCTTTATGTTCAGCTTAGGTACTCAGCAAATAGTTATGTGCTCAAACCATAAACATGCATTAAATAATTATGTTAAAAGTATAATATTTGTACATGATAATTCTTTAAGCATAGCCGATGAAATCTCATCTACACTGGGCGCTTTCTTTGTTTTGATGTTTTTAATAATTTCTGTTGTTTTCTCTAATAGACTAAAAGGTTTCATCACTTGATTATTTAAGTAACTTGATACTGGATTTATATCTAACTGAATATCATTTGGTGTGAACACTTAAGAAAAATGATATGCAAAAAAAGAGCCATCTCTTAGCGGTGGAACTGAAACGAGTAGATTTCTATAACTAATAATCATCCGCATAAAGACTAAGTTCCTCTAAGAAAGATTTAAATGTCTTCATTCTAAC
Source organism: Coronaproctus castanopsis (assembly GCA_032883995.1). Lineage (NCBI taxonomy): Eukaryota > Metazoa > Arthropoda > Insecta > Hemiptera > Monophlebidae > Coronaproctus > Coronaproctus castanopsis. The sequence goes on from CM065052.1 coordinate 60,888,322, forward strand.
CTGCTTAATAAGACAACGAAGCTGATTATTAATATTATTAAATTCATTATTGTCATGTGACGATTGCGTGCTATGCCAGTGCCTGCGAGCTTTCCGTTTATCAGCTATCTTATTTTTAAACGGATACAAATTTCTTGATATTTGCCATACCTTGGTTGTAGAGTATCAACTTGAGCTGACTCCCGGATAACTGCACCTTTAATTCATAAAAGATTTTAAGCCATATATTCAGCTCAATTCTTTGATCTAGTACCTTACGAAATCGACTCCAATTTATATACTTGCTTGTTAAAGTTCTACTTTTTTTTTTTGTATAACAGTAGTACTTATTGTTAGTATAACTGGTATGTGATCTGATGACAAATCTATTCGATTTTCAGGTAACACAAAATTAGTTGAAATTCCTTTTATAATGAAAAAATAAATTAAATTAGTTGGCCAGTAAGTTGGTTTTCTTCCAGATACAAATGAATTATGATTGTTGTAGATTGCCTTCAATAATTCTTTTCCTTTTTTCAATGAGTAGAACTACGACTTCTGCTTGTAAAAAATTTGGAATGTATTTGAGGATATTCCTTTTATACCCACCTTGTTTAGATTCGTCTGAAGGTTGTTGCGCCTCACCCTCTCATATGCTTCCTCAATATCAAATGGATATAATTGTTGCTTTACAGCGAAGGTAGTTAAAATTTCTCTCTGTAAGAATAGAAGGTGGTTAAGGGACGATCTACCTTCACCACCACCCATTTGGAAGGGAGAAAGAAGATTTAATGATTCCAAGATGTATAGGAATCGACGGTTATGAAATAGCACCATAACTATCTAATGTATGGTTTGTTTTTTTCTTTTAGGGCTCAGCACTACAATTGACAGCTTTCATTCTAAAGGTATGAACCATGTTATCCATATATGGTTTTATATTCGAAGTGTAACCTGACAGAATTATACAATAGCTTGAACATAAGTGGATGTAAACAGTCTGGACCGGGTGCGAATTTTCCGATAGGAATTTTTGTCAGTTGTTGTCCAATCTGTAAGAAGCGGTGTGAATTGAAGGTCATGTTGGACAGTAGAAGGTTGTGTACTAAAGTATTTTGCAAAGAGGGTTGTAACTTCGAATGGATCGGTAGTGGTCTGATCAGATATTAATAAAGTGATAGAAAGAGGAGGTGGTTAAGGTTCCAGAATATTTTAATTTTTTCCAGATTATTGATGTCGAAGTTGACTGTGAAATGGTTGATACCAATCTAGATAATAATTCTGTCTTACTTATGAGGATACATTTGCTATATTCATATTCCACCAAGAGACAGCATGTACATTTGTTGTGGTTAGATAATGTTGTAATAGAATCATCTGCAGCTGACAGCATAGCTGATGTAAAATTATAGACATTGTCTGAAGAAGACTGATGGTCTTGAATTATTAGGTTAATTTATATATATATATATATATATATATATATATATATATATATATTTGTTCCAATCGGCATTACTGATGTGCAGGGACAGTGATTATTGAGGTCGTGATGAAATTATAGAAGGATATAAATATGGTGAAGTGGTCGTTGAAGCATAAGTCTTTGTAAACTAGTAAATGTAATTTAGGGAAAAGGGATAGGAGCAAAAGGCTAAATCGAGTATTGAGAACTTTCCTGATGCTGAGTGGTAATATGTGGGTGAGACATGGTCGAAGAGTATCAGCTTATTTCCTAGGTTAACTTCAGTTTGTATATTACCACATGAGTTATTGGTTTGTAAACCTCAATACATTGAATGGACGTTAAAAAGTTACTGCAGAAGGTAATTAAAGTCGGTTGCAGAAATTTGTTGGTCAGGGGGCATATAAACATTAACAAAAGTAATAGAAGAATCAAGATGGGGTACAGTTGCGATTCAAAAGTGCCTACAAAATTAGCTGGCACTAATGCTTGTGATTTAGTCTAATTCTGATGGGTGATGGTAGCGAACTTGAAATATTAAAAGTTGTATAACAAATGAAAAGCGGTTTTACTGAAAATAAAATTATGTCGTACTTCTTTTTTAATTCATACTTACGGCACTTGGTGATCCCAAACGATAACATCTTTCTTCCATATTGTCTGACATAATTTTAAGCACTTTGTTCTGAAGCATCTAAACTTTTTTTTAGCTAATTTAACAGAACTCGAAACTCCATGTTATTTCAATATTTGTTTATATATTGAAAGTTTATTACTCAACGAAACCATCTGCAGCATTTTTTTTAACTTTCATTATTGTATTTTTTATGAATGTACACAGACAAATTTAATTTTATGTATAAGTGCCTTCTTAGGTATTTCACATGATTTTTCTTAAATACATGTTTCAAATTAAGTGCAAATAACTCTTCAATCAGTAAAATTGATATGTGCATATTTCACCTCATTACGTCTTACTTTCTATTTTTTTTTCACTTCCAAGTACTCATAATGTGGGACAAAAAAACACACTTAGTTGACTTTTCTATAATACTTCCAATAGCAGCAGTCGTGATTCATCATATGAGTATCATCTGTAAACATAGTTGTCATGATTTGCCGAACTATACTTTATTAAATGATATACACTACATGTTTGTGTGCGTGTGTATAAAATATTTTTAAATATTAATTTTACTATTGAGTTTTATTTTTTTATAATTTTAAATCAACGACATAAAAGCAATATTTATAAAAATGAGGATAAATTTATATTTTCGAATACCTAACAATTTTAGCAATCTCTTGGCCCCAAGCTTTAGAATCGCGAAAATTCATATCCCAATCATCAGCCGTTTTTAAATTTTCTTGAATCATCCTATCCATATCGACGGAACCAAGCGCTACTTTATCCAACCATTCATCGCGCAAAGCAAACAAACGGTCAAAAAGTAGTTCACCCTTTTCATATACATCTTTGTATTTATGCTGATTACTGTAATAATAACCCAAAAAAACTGCTAAATAAAAAATCATTATAGTGTTGTAATATCTTAATCAATATATTATAACGCAAAAAAAAATACTAATATGACATTCCTCATATAGAAGAATTTAAATATTTTTTTCACTTCATCTGCCAATTTACAACTAGCTCTGTAGGCTATTAAGCAAACTTAATATCTTAGTAAAGAATCCTGTCCAGTGACAGATTCTCATTCAATGTGCATACAGAATGTATACTTTATACGACATCCGTCAATTTTGTCCTCTTTAATCTACGAATGTCCGCAGAGTTAACTAACGATGATGCAACTGCCATATTATTTGGATGTGACTCCAGTCTTGCAGCATATCTTTTTGCTGTTTGTAATTTCATGCTTTATGTAATTTATCTTCAGGTCTGTGTGGATAGTTCGATTTGTCACATACCATGGCGCATTTACAATGATTGTTGGAACACAAAAGTTTAATAATAGTTGGGATTTTATTTAGAAAAATAATCTTTCGTTACAAACTTTCCTCTATTTATTTCTAACTGATGTAATTTTATTAGACATATTTTATAATGAATAATATTACACTATACAGTTCACACTGTAAATCGACTGGATCGCGATATTTTACGTACATGTCAACATCATTATCGTCTGATTTTTTTTTTCTAATACTTATATATGATTGTTTTACTTTTACTCAAAATACGTCATAAATATATAACAGAATAAACTATACTCACTTTTCTACCATCTTTGGGAATATTGATTCCGATGAGTTTGAAACCCCTTGAAACGAACAAGGGATTGTTAAAAATTTCTTCAATTGATTATAGTATTTAACTCGTATTTCTTCAATCGGTGGACTGAAATGTAAACTTTGTTGTCTGTAAAATGTGGCGATTAAAATTTTGATTTAATAACATTTATTGGAATTAAACTATCAAATATCGCAAATGTTAGAAAAGTACTAGTTAAAAAACACAAAAGAGAATTATAAAATATCTATTTTACACCAGCCGAATCAACGGTAGTTTTATACAACCTCCTCATATATTTACTAATAAAATGCATTACACATTCAATAAGTAACAGCGTGTTAATATTTGTGAAAATAACTTATTACCAAACACACATTGATAATGCATCGAATGTACAGTTTTAATTGCTAAACATAATTAAATAAATGAACTAATAGATACCTGTACACTAATTCAACTTTAATTTCTGGTAAGTAATGATTTAAATGCTCTAAACCAATCTGGTATTGACATTCTAAAGCTTTGTAAAGTTGATAGTCCCAATGTACACGCCATGATCTAGTATTTGAAAACTATTTTCATAAAAAAGAAAAATATCAAAAATTACTCATATTTTGTGCATGTATACGAAATTAATTGAAGTATTTAATTGAAGATGAATATTATCAACGGGGAATCAGAGCGGCTTAAGAAAATTAAATATTGTTATATTTTTAATTACTTTTGCAGCGAGTATTTTTATTATTTACAGGAAATCAAAATATGTAAAAAAAAAAACAAACATAATAAATCGTCTGTTTATTTAAAATGAAATTTAAAAAAACAATACAAGAAATTTTGCACGTGTCTTAACACTTTCATGCTATTAAAAAAAGTAAAACATATAAAACATAAAATAACAAAACCCACATGGATGATTAATATGAAAAAACCCGGCGTTCCGGAATAAGCATTGTTTTTTTATACGGGCATCTCTGTTTCCACAGTTAACTCTTTTTATTAAATATTCCCCGCAACAATCTGTTGCAATTTACGTTTGCACTGATTATACGCACAGAGATTTAATGTGTAAGATATTCCCCGCAACAATCTGTTGCAATTTACGTTTGCACTGATTATACGCACAGAGATTTAATGTGTAAGCAACACATTCCTGATAACAACACTTCTAGTGTATTTGAAAATATCAGATGTGTGCAGACTGTTACTATTTAGGGTAAAGTCGAACGACTCTGTACTGATTTTAATTCATTTTGTTTGTTTTTTCATTAATTTTAAGATCAAAATTCGTATATGTCTCAGCCAAAAGCACTAGCACTTGCAATTCCTCGGCTCTATCGCTTTCAATTCAGTGTTTGAATAATCAATATTTTACTTTATATTCATTCAGATTGTACAAACCACCATCAAAAGGGAATATATATTATTTTAGTACATTCAGCGTACCGGATGGACGTTCTACTTCAGCATATTCGGTTAGAAGTTAATTCTTTACTCAAATAAAAAAATTGAAAAATTTCACTTTTATTTACAAAATTAAATGTATGCAGACTGAGGTTTAATACAAAGACAATTTGACAGTGAATGTGTATTGAAAACTACTGATACTTAAATACGTAAATTGAAAGAGCGAAAAATTAATAAAATATTATTTATTCTTTTTCTCCAGAGTATTGTATCAATTACTGGACGTGGATATCACAATATTCTCGCTTGAGTAGCGTGGAATAACTGCTGTACTGGATGAACTCTGGAATGCTGCTTTATGTTATCTATACGTTCAGTTTTCCTTCTACTGAGTCTTCTATTCGATCATTATTAGCACAGTCCTAGGACTAAGTAAGCTTCCCTCTTTCCTAAGTTACCGCAGCTCTTTTTAATTCAGCGTAGTTCTTTAACCCGGTATTTTTTAATAGGGTTGTTACAAATGTGTTTCTCGATCTCGCGTGTTCTTTTCCTCGCATTTTATCTTCAATAATATTTCGAAGTAATCTCACATGCCAGAGTGAATAACCAAGTTAATCATGTTTTCGTTATCCGATTCAATAATGATATTTTCTCCTCAATTTATCATATAGTACGTGCTCATTTCTCGAACGTAACTTATTCATATTAACCTTATTTAATGTCCAGAAAATAAAGCAAAAAGTTTCAATAAAAGAAAATTACCCGCTTCTCAACTTCAGTAATTATTTCTCTGATTTCTCTTAACGTATCACGCCATTTGTTCTTTTGTTGTATTAAATCGGTCGCCATTAATATAATAACCTAAAACACGTTAAATTTAAGACATACGATATATTATATTATTAGTATTAACATACACGAATAAAAATATTTAATACATTAGAATTGTAAAGTGAATGAAAGCGAATAAACCTCCTATAAGCAAATTCTAAAAACGAATAAATATATTGACCGTGGATCTCATAATATACACGTATGTATATAGAACACGTAATAATCATAATACCGACTCTCTCGACTGAACATAGTCGTTTGCATGAAAAAGAAACAGACAAATAAGAAAGAAACTTAATTGTAAGTGTAAAGAATATAAGCCCAATAAGTGCATGACAAATACGTCCACAATTACAATGTAGGACATTCTTGGTGCTTTCATTCGTAGGGTTTTTTTTATATATTTTCGACTATGTTATGGATAAGTTCCAAGTTATTTTATTTTACACGGTCCAACTTGTTTGCGTCCATTGTTTGAGGAAATATAACTTTCTATATATGAAAAATGTTGAACACGTTCCAAGGATCTTGAACTTAATAGCAAATATCACTTTGATTATTTGTAGCAAAGAACTCTGATAGAATTTTCGTTTTATCTATATTATTCATCTATCAATAGTCCTTCATACACCGAGGTAAACCATAAAAGAATACCTTATAAGTTTTTTAAATTATGCGCAGCTATAAGGCAATCGTCGAGATAATAACGTAACATGAACACATTTTGACATTACCCTAAGTCGTTTTAAATTATTGAAACTGTCGTCTAGGAGGAACTTTATACGGATACAACGTTGCATTAGTTTTTAAACTACAAGCATCATAAATGCGGATGTAAAACGGGTAAACATAGTTGATGCTTAAACACATCTTTATCTAACGTCAGTAACTTTGCTGGACACCCAATTTGTATTAAAAATAACTTTCTTATATATAACGGTTTACAACAACACACTGCAAATGGGCGATAACGCGCTATGAGCAGCGTAAATAATACAATTATTTTCTTAAATATACTGTGTTTATTACGAAAAATAAATTAAACAAGCTTATAAAATATTCTGTTGACAGAGTCAAATGCTTTTGTTATATATGATTAGTCGCTACAGTTGGAAGGAAAAGAGGGAACGTTTACATCCAGCAGTGGGTTGAATCGTGATAAAAGGTAAAAAGAAATCATAAATGACCAGACATATTATTATTATTATTATTATTATTTGAATTAATATGCGATATACAGCAAATAATGACTAGAGGCACAGAGGTAAATAAGTATTAAATTAAATGATATACTCCAATATATTGCGTGAACAACTATGTGAGTATATGTACATGTGTTTAATTGAATTTTTTTCTTCATGCCGTTAATTATGGAATTATGTCGAAAAAAACGTCCGGAAAACAAATGAATAGGAGCATATATAGCATAAATATATTTTGTTATCTTTTGTTTGAAAATGTAAAAAGGGAAATTTAATGTTATCATTAACTTTGAAAATTTTTTATAATGTTGAATTTATTTTTAAAAAAGTAGTGAAAGAAAATTCGATAAAATCTTAACTAAATCTACGCGCGCAACGAAACTAAGTACATCAACATATCAACTAAATTATTGGTTGAAATTGTAGAATAATCGAGCGACCTTATATTGTAACAAAATTATTTGATAGAACTCTAGGTTATTAAGCACATCGCAGCTGTAAATGGATATAACAAAATTTAATTCAATCTTGTATCTAAGAAAATTTTTTTAGAAGGCTACTTTTCCTTTTATCCCGATAAACATTCTAAAAACGTATAAAATTTTTTCCCTCTAGTATCAGTTATAAAATTAGTATTGGTCTTTAAAAATGTAATCAAAATACATCGTTTTTTAACACAAATAATTTATCTAATAATTTAGTGTTAAGAATATTATTATTAATAGCGATGTATTTATTTATAAAAATTGCAAATGCGTATAGAGAAAACTATAAGGAATGTGTTAATATTAGATTTAAAGAACCTGTTGTGTCATGAAAAAACAAAAGAACTGATGTTTTCAATTTTTTTGATCACCTTAATGAACGCTTCTTTGATCTTACTTTTGATTTTCATTATACGTTTTTATAAACAATCAGTTCATTGATTCTATCGAAATCCTATAAAACGAAAACTTTTAAAATTCTTCTCACTATGTGATCAACAAACAAAAACACATTAATCTAAATAGATTATTTTGTTTATCATATGTTGAAATTTTATTTATTGTTAGTTTTATTGTTTATCATTTTAGTCTTGATGATGCTGTAGCCAGCGAAACTAGTCGGTTGTGTAATAAATATAATTTGGGATACTATATAAAAAACATTTTTATTCTATTTAAAGTATTACTTATCTTTAAGACATAATAAAACTATTATATATATATATATATATATATATATATATATATATATATATATATATATATATACTCGGCAAGAGGTGTTAAAAAATATACCACACACACATAAAAAATTCCTAAATATTTTTTCCTCAGTTATTAGTAGAGTTAGAGATATAAATTCATAAAAAGACAAATTCCTCACGCAAGCACTATTTATAACGGCCGTGACAATATATACTCTTAATAAGTAGATTCTAATTGAAATTATTATAAAGAATTATAATTTTTTATATTGACTAATTGGTGAATTCATTAAGAATATATGATGCGATTAATATAAAATAATAATAGTAAATTAACATGATATAAAGGTATCATACAAATTATGAACAAGGCCATACGACAATTTAAAGAAATAATATTACATACCTTCTGCATTATCCGATCGTGATAAGAATAAAGAATAGTGTTTTCAGTAGCAAGTTTTTCAACGATGGTTTGTAACTTTTCAATATATTTCTCAACCGCATTTATTTCTGACCAAGTAACCGTGTGCTGCGTTTTCACCAGTGTGGATAATTCTAAAGCCGTGTTAAGCATCATAGGCCTTTGCGATGGAATCATACGATCGCCGATTGTGTTATGAAAATTAGCTATCTATAAATCAATATAAATTAATTTTAATTGTAAATACGCTCATTAAGTGAGGAAACACTTTTCATGTTGGTGAACACCTGTAGCAGGCGTGATATTTTTTACTATATAAAAGTAAAATATTGGACTCAGTTATCAATGAGCTAGGAACAAATGAAAAACATATTTAGAACTGTTTAAATAAAAGTCCATTTCCTATCGAAGAGAGACTGATTTCTTTTGGTTTTACATATACACAATTAATTTTTTATAGAAGTTCTTTCATGGTTCATTTTTCGCAAAAAATTTTTCAACAATCAGTGCCCTCGGCTCTATAAAAATTTGTTTTTGTTTTAAGTAAAAAATTTTCCTTCCATTTTAAATCATCTATTTATCTAATATTTTAATTTTTCGAAAAAATTAACGAAAAAAATTAAAAAATAAATCGGAATAATTCAAAATGAAATGAATACAGTAAATCAAAATAATGCCAATAAAACCACAATTTGTAAAACCAAATTTATATTCCGTTTTAAATAATATATAAAAATTAAGAAAACCATATAGCACAACTGTAACCAATTCGATCGCAAAGAATGGTGTCATTAACGTCCACTAATTCCTTTTATACAGACTACCAAACCATAAAAAAAAAAAACATTCTAAAAGTTTTAGCATCTTACAATTTGACACAAAGAATATTCTGTAAAATAAATGTTCAGTACATTTAGAAAATTTCATCAGCACAATCATAATACATAGAACATATAATCAATGGCGACAAACGGGGTTCATTGATTTAGGATTTATATGTCCTAATTACATATATCACGAATAACATACAAAAAATAAACAATCGCAATAACATAATAACTAGTAAAATAGCCATATTAAGCATGTGCAGTAATACAATAATTCTCAAAATTTATTCCCCTATAAATAATATAAATAATATAAATAATCATGGCCACATATCTAGCAGATCTCCAGATTAGATTAATATTAATGACAAAATATGGGACCTAAAAAGTTAACGAAAATTGTATTCGGCAATTTCTCTGATCCACTGTTTTCAATCTTTAATAAAAGATTAAAATAAAGTTGTTAACAGTCTTTAAAAGTTCAACAGACTGTATCAGTGAAAATACGTAAAAAAAAAAACAAAAAACGAAATATCAATTCAAATATCAAGTACCAAACTGAATGGGTAAAAGATATATATAGAACAAAGATTTCTTATAAAACACACCATTTGTGAATTCATAAATATAACTAATAGTGAAAAAAATGTGCCAAACTGATTTTCGAATACAATAAACAAATGCGATCTTTTCCAACGATAAAAAAAAAAAAAAATAAAGATAAGTTATAAAATAAAGATAAGTTATAAAATAAAGATAAGTTGTTTAAAATAATTCATTTCATCAATTAAATCGTATAAAGAACACGAAATTCAGCAATAGAAAAAGTGATTTTTACACATTCCTCAAAAAAGGCGTTAACATTGTCGTAAAATATTAATACGCAGTTAAAAATAATAACTGAATAGCGAAAACAAGAGATAACTAAAAGAAGAAATAATGGACCAGAATTGATCATAAACTGTAACAAGAATTAAGAACAATTAAGTCAATTATAAGATAATGTGCCTATCTCTGTTTATGACGAAAAAGATTAATCGTATGCAAACGTAACCACGAAAAAATCATCAATGTTGATATTTTAATTTTTATGAACTATCTGAAACCAAAGGCTGTTATATTCTTGAATAATTCTAAAATTCACATTTGAAATACGGAAATTCAACGCAAAGTAAGTGCAACTGTAATATCAACTGTTAATCATACGACTACCCAATATATTTTAAAGTTTTAAAACGTATAATATATAATTGATAAAGTCAGCTAGTTGACAAAGACAACAATAGTTTCCTACAATATTATTATTTGATTACTGGCTATCGGCCTCCATACATATACATCTGCCACGCTCAGTTTAGACGGTACACAGCAAATATATATCCGAAATTGTAACCGCATTCATGAAATCATTTTTGATAATTATTTTATTTAATACATAAAAAACCCGTCCTATTATTTTCTGTATCCGGCATTGTCTAAAAAGCTAATAAAATAGGTAATAAAATAAAAAAGCGTTTTTTACTCGAACAAGAAAGAATTCCAGCTAAAGACATAATGAATTTTTAACAATTTTTATATATTAAATACGTCTAACGAAAATAAAATACCTGTTCCAAAGCTTTAGCTTGTTTAACAAATTTTTCTGCTAATTCAGTTACATCAGTAATAATCGGGGAAATATTAAATTTCAGTAGTTTCAAGTACCTAACTTCTTTAATTAATCTCACTAACTGAGAATTATAATTTACTGTCATGGACTTTCCTTCTTCGAAGTAAACAACTGCTTCATCCGTCTTTAAACTAAAAGAAAAAAAAAATTATAGTTATTAAATTTATTACATGAATATGTAATTACATGTAATCAAATAAAAAAATAATACAATACTGAAATACATAAATGTTTATTAATGTAGTCAAAATTATGGAAATATTAAAATAAATTTTATCAAGATTGTTTATGTATATAAAAATTAAATCTAAGTACAAGTAAGGTTTTTTACACTTTTATAATTCTAAATATTAAAAAGTTTCTTCCCCGTCAGAATGATTCAGATAGAGAATATTTAATTTATAACTTTCTTTACAGAAATTATTGTCAAATCTACAATATAAATTTCAATTTAAAAAAAGAAAAAAAAACATGCTTATAACAAGTAAATCTTGACTTTTTGCTGCAATAAAGTTGTGTATAATATAGAAATCAATTTTATTTGCTCTATCATTCTTTTGAGAGCATCTAACCGAAAGATAAAAAGTATTTATAATTTTGAACTTACTGAATTATATCCATACATTCATGTAGTTACCGTTGTTATCAGAATTGTACAAAAATGATAAAAATACCTTCAAACTTTTGTACAATATATATATATTTTAATTATAGAATTTAAGTAAAAAAATGTGCATTTAAAAAAAAATAAGGCATATTAAGACAAAAGTCAATACCGATGAAATTATGAAAAAGAATATTGAGATGTACGTATGGTCCGTAGCCATTTATGGTTCGAAACCTGGACATTAAATAAAATGAATATGAATGAGTTACAAACGTTCGAGGTGCGGACTTAGAGGAAAATTGAATAGATAAGCTGGGTAGAAAAAATTAAAAATGAACAGATACTATGAAGAACTGAAGAGAAAAGTCATTATTAAAATAGATATGGAAAACACGGTTAACTTGTATGGGTCATATACTTCGGCATTAGGGGATTACTTTGAAATCCAATTTCAAACTTGAATTTTTAGAAAGTTTTGACCGATTTTCAATACGTTTATAGTGCTAAGTGAAGTGTAAATTAAAATTCTGTCAAGTCACATAGCTATCTAATTTTTAATACAACTGAATCACTAGTGTTTAAAGTAGCTATTGAATTCTGTAGATACCACTTCTAAATAATATAAAGTAGTTATTGAATTCTGTATCTAAATAATAATTTATTTGTAGCACTACTTTCAACTCCAATTATGAAATTTTATTACTTCTGAAAGTTTTTGAAAATAATGGCTATCCACTCTTTTTGTAATGTCAACTATCATTATCATCACCATGTCCAAGACACGTTTACCATTATACAATACTTCCAATGATCTAACAACTAAACAGATTTGTTATATTATACATTCAGTGAACATTGAAATTAGTGCTTATGACTCTGGTAGTTTCTATATTTCTCGTCTAATAGTTCCAGAAAGTTCTTACTATTTTCACAGCCAACTCAAGACCATTTATCGTCCCAAATTAGACTCAGTCCATTTCTGTTTATTTTTTAAATATAAACTTCCTTTTAATTTCACTGCTGGTGATTCCATTAAGTTATGGTATAATTAAACGTATTAAAGTTAACCACAAAATTGTAAATTGATATAAACTTCTCACTCGGCTGAGGTGCGCTTATCATTCATAATCCGAATACTGTCGTGCAAGGCTGTATTTACCTATAGAAAAGCAAAGCGTAAATCAGTAGCACGCATAACAATAGGTTTTGCAGTCAATTTTATCAGCTTTTTAATGTTTATATTTACAACGTTTTAAAATAATCGGTCCAATGTTATACAAAGATATTTTAAACAAACTGATTATGATTTCACCAACTTAGTTATAATTTAAAAAGCATGAAATATAGTGATTTTAAAAACAAACAATGAAAGAGGGGTTAAAGTAACTTGTCGAGCCATTATCAAGTGAACATAAAAAATAAACATATAGATTTTATAAATTATAAACCAAACATCTTAACTAGGACGGTATGAATAAGAATATGAACGAGCAATTACCTGAGCTGATTAGTATTCACCATGCTAAGTGTATTTGTTGACCACTGATTATAAACTCTAAGACGGCTCGTTTGTAATTCTTCTTTGATACTAATAATTGACTGATATAAAGTTTCATAACCATTCAAATCACACGTTATCTTCCCGCATATGGATTGCATTTCATTTATCTGGAAGTATATTGTTGCAAAAATTTATATAAAACATAAATTTATTGCCAAACATTATTTAATTTATATATTGTCCCTAAAAAAGGCACCAGAGACATGCGATAGCATTATTCAAGATAACACAACGATCGCTCAACATTGGCCGAGATGTGTTTGCGTGTTTTGTCGATTATGAAAAAGCATTTATTCGAATAAAGCAGAGATAATTGATACAGATACCGCAAAAGTACATTATCGATAATAATGACGTGCAGATAACGAACTCCCAGTTAAAATCATGAAAAATGCGATGATAGAAAATGCCGGCATTAAAATTAACAGATACCGATAGGATGTATATGCAGATGATAAAGTATTACTTGCACACTCAACTGGAGAGCTGCAAAATATGTTAGGTAAATTAAATCGAGAAGGCGAGAAATTAGGATTGAAAATTAACTTTGGGAAAACTAAAACAGTGAGGTTCACGCGAACCACCTAATGTCAAGTCACATCCTAAAATAAACGTTGAAGGGGAAACGATGGAGACAATCAAATAGATCGGATATTTTGGAACCCCATTCAACAATGACGAAAGAGATATTAAAGAAATTAGAAGTCGCATTGTTATGGCGAAACAAGCATTTACTAATCTGCAGGCGATATTAAAAGATGGGAAATTAAAAATGGATACGAAAATGAGAATTAATCAATGCTTGAACGCGAAGTGTATAAAACGATGTGGATTCTCAGGCGCATGTGGAGAATTTCATGGAAAGAGAAAAAACAAAGAAAAAAGTGCTCCAGAAAAGCGGAATGGAAAAGATGATCCTGGCAAATGACATCCTGAAGAGGAAAAGAAAATATGTGGCATACAAAATCAGAGAGGAAGGATTATTCACGCTGATTATACAGAGGAAAACATAGGGAATAATATAAAGAATCGAGCCAAAAACTGTTAAGGACATAGTGGATCCCGTGAGGAGTAGACGATTATAGGGGCAGATATTCAACGATGATGATGATACTTCATAAAAGGTAGAAGAAATAATAATTTTGTTCATTACTTGTTTTATACAAATATAAAACGACATATATATTTGTTCAGGATGAATTAAAACAGACGAGAATAAGCAATTTTTATTAACAGCTCTTTAAAGGATATTATATAAATATTATGATCTAACAAATGATTCTAGATTAGTAATAATTATAATTAATGAATAAGACTACTGAATGTTATTACAACATCAACTCGTTGTTAGATTTAGCCATTGTGATACTACTGAATGTTATTACAAAATCAAATCATTGTTATTGCCATATATGTCCATATACTGATCAATAGTTAACAACTAGGTTGGGGTTTAAGACGTTTAGTACTTGGGTCATAGATGAAAGATTGGTGCAAATATGTGCAAAGCAAACAAACTGCTTAAATGTACAGTTAAAGAAAGTATACTGACTAATAAGAAGTCGATTTAGAATAAGTTACTAACAAATAAATAAGTTCTAGTATGTGTTTGGATTTATGGATGTCAACTTTAAGGCTAAAAGTAATATACTCATAACACGGAGATTTAACATAAAATACTGGATGCTATATGATTCATTAAAAATTATACTCTAAAATACAAAAATGGGATATGGGGAGGATGACATAAAGAAGACAAAAAAATACAGTCATAATTATATTGAAATAAATTTCCTAGATAATTCATTAGAGATCAGAAGATTAAAGAAAAAACACTCCTCGACCTAGATGACTAGTTTAACATCAAACCATAGATCTGCCTATCAGTGGACAGAAGTATTTTCACATAATCATACTAAATAAGACCACCTATTTATAGACCAACAAGCTAGACATATAAATGCAACTATTTCTTTATTTAAAAACATGACGCTAAAATCATCAGTTGTAATATGATCGGAGGAAATACATGTGTTCTAAGGCGCAATGCAATTTCTATGCTTCAATGAAGGTGTATAGTTCTATTTCTAATTTACAAATCCATACATAGACTGAGCAGTCTTTTTAAGAACATAATCTTATAATACTGGACCATTATCTCCATATGTTGTAAAATATAATGTTAAGTGTTCTTTTTGAAACTTTACACGGCTCATAAATTTGACTATATATAAAACATAATCAGGTTACCTAAAAACAAAACCACTATATGAACTATATGAATTCAATGGCATTGCATCATCAAATATCATATATTTTGTAGCAACAAAAAATAAAGATCGAAAAATGATAAATAATGAACGCCATCCACTACATGACTATATGGAATGAGACAAGAAACGGTCAAAATGAAAAAGCTATTTTCAACAGTTGAAGAATTGACGACAAATCTGAAAAACTTGAAAATTCAGAATGTTCCCAATGTGAGCGTGTCTCTTTCAACGGGTCGTAATTTAAACTTAAACATGGCGCCCATCAAATGCTGCCTAAACAAATGGGAAATGGTGAAGAAAATACATGCGGGTGTGATCTAGTGCAAAATAACAAACATTTCTTTAAACTTTTGACGCGGATAAACTATACTTAGATATCAAAGGTACAATTGAAATCTCCTATATATTAGATGTGGAAAATAATAGAAAATCTTATGCGTACAAATAATAATAACATAATAGGATATTGTTGTTCTAACACGCAAATAAATTTCATTCTGTTTAAAGAGAGGGAGATAATGATATATGAGAGAGAAATACTTTACATATAATTTTTTATATTTGTAGATAAATCACAGCTCGTCGTAGTTTCTGATACACGCACCACACATACGAAAAATACATATGATATTCTCGCAATACATATATATAAAGAGAGAGAGAGAGATTTGTTTATATAATTAGATCATATTTAACGGAATATGATCAAACATTAAATTATAGGCATTTTTACTTACTTTGGCCTGAAATTGTTGAATCCCCATCATATTAGCAACGGTGAGTGGAACGTCACTGAATTCGTAAACTAATTTACTTTCCTCGATTAATTTAGACGAAGATAAATCTAATGTAAATAAATTGTTCACATATTCTTGACACATCATGAGCAAGGTTTGTCGTTCCGGTTTTAATATAACTTTTAAGTCACTTAACTGGATCAAATCCTGATATCTTTTGAACCATTCTAACAGCTACAAATCGAACAAAACATATTGTCTTTATTAAATCTGTTGACGTTATCAAAATAA
The DNA here is from genome assembly GCA_032883995.1 of Coronaproctus castanopsis. Taxonomy (NCBI): domain Eukaryota; kingdom Metazoa; phylum Arthropoda; class Insecta; order Hemiptera; family Monophlebidae; genus Coronaproctus; species Coronaproctus castanopsis. The sequence goes on from CM065052.1 coordinate 60,905,044, forward strand.
TGTATTATTTAAATTAAGTGTTAACATGTAACAATTAGCTGCATGCAAGCGTTGTTTATTTAAAATATCAACATTTCCTTAAATGAAATAAAAACGATACAATCAATTGAATTTTAGTTAAAATTTCCTAAAATATTACACCAAAATACGAGTAAACCTTGCAAGTTTCGGTTTTTAATAAAAACTTAAATTTCTTTCGAAACCTAACTAAAGTTTTGTGTTTGATGGGTGAAACCCAAATAGATAAAAAAAAAAAAGAAAAATTATGGGGTAGTTGATAGCATAACAGCGAACAATATACTTATGAACTGAAAATTTCTTGCGTATTGCTAATTAAATTAGTTATTTATTCCAGCGCGTATTTATTTTTATATATTTTTTCAAATATTTTCTCGTTTCACTCGTTTCTGTATTTATTTACATTGATATTATACTTGACAACTTAAAAGATAACTTTTGGACAAATGAATAAATTAAAAAATGTACCTGTAACGTATTGCATGATATAGTCCGTATCTCTTCCTTTAGTCGATTTCCCACTTGTTTTTCGAGCGGTTTCAAATTTTCTTCAAATTGTTGAACAGCAACATTCCATGTAGTTATTGAATAAGAACTTATCAACAGCGGATTTATTCCTAAACATCAACAATTTTGTTACAAATGTAATGAATAAATTACAATATATATAATTGGACTGAACTAGTAATCCGAAATTATAAATAACTAGATATGACACTCGCCTAATATTAGTTTCTCGGGGGATCGTGAGAGATCAAATTTGTGGAATATTTTTTATTTTTCCACGCTATGATAAGATATTACACTTACTAGGTGCATCACTAGATAAGAACAAATCAGTAAAAATTAATGGACATACCCCAGTTTACAGATGAGCAATAGTTCTTGAAGACTTTAACAGTCATTATACTATATAGTGATACTGACAATATGATCGAAATAAACAAAAATTATTCACATGGACAGAAAAAGATCTTAATCTATTATATAATGTCAAGTAACATAGAACTTTTTAAATCTGCAACATGTTAAATTAAATTGAAAGCCGATTCCAGCTTCCTAACTTAAAAAACAGGCTTCAACCACCTTAGGCGACAAACACACTAATCGTAAAGGAGCAACAATATACTAAACATATTTAATTGCCGAATATTCATCACATGCGTGACAGCCCACACACGTAATAAATAACTAATCTCTGGAACGCTTAAGTCCATATCAAAGGAATGGCTTCTAATACTATCCAACTTATTTTCACTTCAGTTTCTAAAGAAATTAACTAAACAAATGGAATAAATCAAATCCAAATATTCGGTATTCTTTACAGTACAAAATTATGATAAAAGGCGGGGTGAAGTTAAAGTTGAAGAATAATTAATCCGCAGTATGTGTAATGTACATATATAATTGCCACTGCGTGAATTGAAGAAGAGAAAAAAATGCATAGCGACAGTATGAAAATAATTTAGAAGGAAAAAATGGTAGACTAGTTAACGACGTAGTCCATCAGCGGTTGATTCGAAATATATGTATGTGTAAAAGAGAGAGAGAATATTACGAAAACATTGTTTTGCTAATTATTATATTTAAATGCTATCAAATGAGGAATGGCAATTGTAAAATAAAGATTAACGATATTTATTGTATATATGTGAAGTATTGAACAAGGTAAAACACATGCATAATGGACATGTAAATCATTTGCCATCTAAAATAGACAATAATATTTTTAGTTACTAATATATAATTGCGTAAACTTTGATTTCTGTATTGTATAAAATGTGCTGTTTACATTCCTAATAGTCACCCCCTTTATAATAGTTATGGGTTTTGTGCTCATTTTGTTGAACATTCCATTAATTTTTTGATCGCACTGTTCAAAAATGCCGATTAACCATTTAACTAGTTAGTCGACAAAAAAGAAAAAAAAAATTGATTATTGCTTAATAAAGTTATGACAACGAAAACACAATTTCTCCCTGAGAACAAGGTCCTATCATTGAAACTAGTCATATATGTGTGAGTTGAACAGAACGGTTATCTTAAAATAAAATATTCATGTAAATTTGACGCAGAATAAATCAGTTTAAATCGGAGATAGTTTTTGGAAAGTGAAATAATGTGTTTTTTTTTTTAATTAATATTGTTACAAAAATGATTAAAAAAATGAATGCACACAATAAAATTAAATTTGACATTTTTAAATATATTTATTATCAAAAATAAAAATAAATTTCCTTTTATAACATACCTGAAAAGGCTGTAAAATTGTTTTCAATATTTAACTGTTTTTGTTCTTTCTCTGATAAGATTTGTTGCAAATTTTGTTGCACAGTTCGGATTTTAATTATCTACAAAACAACATTTGTCGATAAAATGAATACAACACAATTTAAAACGTATAAGAGAACCCATTTAAATTTTTGTACATCAAAAATTATACCTCTACAGCAAGTACATTTAAATAAAAAAGTTTATTCAAAAACAGTGTATTCGAATTTTATAATGTTTATTAAAGCGACAATATGTTGTTTAATTTTTATAATATCTGAATATTAAATAATAGTTCTAATTATAGATAATATTATTTAAAATGAAGCTGTGAATAGAATTTAATAAAATAACCGTTAGAAATAAATAATTTAAATAAAGAAACTAAATTAAATTCCAATCTTCGTTGATCAACTCAAACCAAAGTTAACATAAATTAATTAAACGCGCAATATCATGTTATTTGCTAAATCAGGATGCAGCATGTTTTCAAAGCAATTACGTATGAAGAAATTCGTAATATCATTTTCAAATTAGAAAAAAATAATTTAGAAAGATTTCTATATTTTAATGAAATAAAACAAAGAAAATCTGTTAATTTACTTCTGTGATACCACGGACAGAATTATTCTCCATGTAATTTTGTTCTTTGCAGTCCGTTTCAAAACTACATACAATTTATTATTTCGTTTAGATGATTTTTTCAATCGTTTCCATTGTATCTGCCTTGTAGCATTCTTTATAAATTTGTAGATTTAATCACTCTTGCTATTAAACTAGTTGGCAACATACATGATATATTCTAAATTTCTTATAACTTTTATAAGGATAATATTTTTCTTTTAATTTCAAGTCATGGCTCTAATAACTTTTGAGAATTTCAAAATGTATGTACAATTGTACATAAAAACACATTTCAACTTAACAATCGTTAACAATGCATATTTTCTATTTAAAATTATCACTTCCAAAAAATATATAATTAGAAATTATTAAAAATTCAATAAATATGAAAGCTTGAGAAAAATTTAAAATGTACAAACTGAAACATTTGACATTAATCGATAGTTATCTTATTCCACTCATTTTCCGATTTATTAAGCTGGCTCTGTTGAAAATTTAACACTTTACAAGTTTATAAATTCTGTTAATATTTAGTTATAAGCCCCTGTTCATTTGTCAAGTTATGTACTTGTATCGACGCATGATATAAGGACAATATTTACATGCAATTGACATTCTTAGCTCAAGTACACACGCAGAGAACTGTGATACACAGTACTCACTTAATACATTTTTTGAATTATTATATTCACATACACCCTTAAATTGGAACCATATTAGTCTTCTGTTCCACCATAACTCAATTTTTATTCAATACTCGCTCCACCCGCAATGTTAGGAACAGGAAAAGTAAAAAAAAATAATAATAAGCCTTCATAAATTTCTTTGATTTTTCTTCAAAAATAATAAATAAGTGATAATTAAAAATTAGTTACATTAAATCTGTGATGTAACAAATGAAGAAAAAAATTAAAACATACCTGGTTCAAACGAATAACAAACTCCTTGGAGTAAGCGGATGAGAAAGGTTGTCCAGACCACTGATGTAATGAATAATTTGGCCAAAAAAAGTTGGTTAACTGATTGCACATATCTATCCACTTGTTGCATGCTTCAACAGCCTATAAATTTAACAATGAACATCTTGAATTTTAATTTACTGTTTTCAAATATCAATTTCTTTAATATAATTTAAGGTAATTTAGTCCTCCAAAATCTGATTTACTGCAAAGTACTTTTTTCTCTTCATTTAGAAATTCCCAACACAAAACCAGTCTATTTAATTAATTTTTTTTTTTTTAATTTTTTATAATGTGGAATAATTAGTGATTTAACTAATTTTCAATTGATTTTTTATTTAATTAATACCTATAGTTAGTTTCACTACATATATTTCAAATTTTTTTTTACTTTCCAATTAATATATCAAAAAGTTATTATAAAATAAGCTCAGCTATAAATTTTTGAAGATTTTGTATATTTCTGAAATTAACTTTCTTATTTTATTATATTTTTTTATTCTCTAATTAGAAAAAAAATTATTGGTTTTCCTCTATCAAAACTAATGCGTTCCCTATATACATTCCTAAATTTTGTTTATTATTTTAGTAGATATTCAAGTGATTTTATTTTTCTTTATAATGATTTTCATCGAAGAAATTTGCAATGTGTAAATAGGAATCGTTCCAGATGGTTTTTTAATATTCTTTAGGGTCATTGTTAATAATGGAGAAAAAATAAATATCGCAGCGTGTTCTAGGATGAATAATCCAAGAAGGAAAAAGATATAAAAACACATAATCATAAATTCATACAAAATGGACAAAGATTGCTACATGACGGCGATATGATTATAAATCTCCAATATTATAGGAGAGGATGGTTGTAAGGTGAGAATTTTAAAACAGAAAAACAACTTTCAGAGTTAGAAAAAATTCAAATTTTTCAAGATAATTACTTCAGACAAAACGGAAATAGTAAAAAAAAGATCTATTAATTGGGCAGTAAAAATGGAGGAAATATGCAAAAATTTTAAAAATATATAGAAAAGTAAGCCACTCCCACATAAGTATCAGATTTAGTCATATGTATAGATTTAAGGAGTTCAGATCAGTCACTGGATGTGTAAGATGTAAAGAGAGCGTAATACACGATGGTGTAAAGCTTTTAAGTTTTTGAAATATTCCAAATCTTTATTTAAAACTACATTATTAGTATCAGGCCAACTGAAAAATAAAATAACTGGAAGGTGATGGAGGTAGTAAATTTAATGAAGAGGATAAACAATTCACAGGAAGGGAAAACTGAACAGTGGTTAGGAGTAAATTTCCAGTTATAAACACATTTTTAAAAAGGAAGAAATAAGAAAGGTATGCTCAGTGAGGATTGAATAAAAAATTTATTAGCCAAATATATTAGACAAATGGACAAAGAAGGAATCTTTTTCTCAACTTCTAGAACTAATGTAGGAGTAGAGATGTAGATATATGTTTTGAACTATATCAAATAATGGAATAAATGAGATACTAATATGGTCTTAGTAAAAATTATTCATGTTTTTTAAGATTCATTTTTTTTATTAAAAATAAAGTGTGTTATCCAAGTTGTCATCAACTCTTTTAATCTGAATATTCTAAAATAAATAAGGTGATTGAAAAAATTATTCCTCAGAAATGAACTTAAGTGAGTTACTTATTCCATATAATCTTGAAAAGAAATGCTGAAATAGTTAATATATATATTCATTAACTCACCAGTGTTAACAACTCAACACATTCATAATATTCATTTTTCCAGATACAATAATCCTTGAAGCAATCTTGTGTAAACTGACATATTTCATTCCCTGTGAAAGAATACTTAAAATATACAAAAAACTGTTTTTTATTTAATAACTAGTAAACTGTATGTATACTTACAGTAAAATTATTTATGTACACATAAAATAATAATGTAACTACAAAAGTTGTACCTTGAAATTTGATCACATCAATATGAAAGAGAATCGAATGTTTATTATGAGGTAATTAAAAGATGCCCCCTTTGAAATTCTTAAATTAAAAAAAAAAAAATCCATAATAAATAAGATATAGAAGTCAAAACTTAAGCTTCTCAAAGGATGCAAAATTTAATCATCTTTGAAGTGAAGATTTCATAAGATGTTACATTTATTCCATTCTGTTATATAGAGCGGAGGCGGCGACTACACATCATAACGTCTGAAATATTTTGAATCACGTGAAATAGCTGAGACAGCGACACACACACACACAGAAAAACACTGAAATATTTTGAATCGGGTTAAATGTGTCTGCATAAAAGAAGTATGAAGATATCATGGGCACAAAAGATGAGAAATAAGATGGTGCTGAAGAAAACCAACACGGAATAAAAAATACTGAAAATAATTAAGAAGAGGAAAGCAAGCTATTTTGAGCATATCTTTAGAGAAAAGGCATGTGGACTATTAAGATCAATTATGCAAAGAAAAATTAATGGAAGAAGAGGTAAAGAACGAAGGAAAACATCATAACAAGTAGCATACGCCAATGGACAAGGAGACGCGCGATCCAAACTTGTGAAAGTAGCAAGAAAACGATGGATTTAAGTCAAAATGATCGCTCACGCGCAGTAAATGCCTATAGCACTATGATGATGATCATAAATAAAAAATAAGATATGAACTGCCGAATAAAGGATAATAAAACTATCCATTCATTATCGAATATGTGCAAGAACTTCCTAAATAACTGAAAACACTTTTCAACTATTTGCAACAATTTTAACAATCAAATTTAAAATTTCCCGTTGTTATTATTTGTACAAAAAGGTATTTCACCAGAAAATTCTTTAAGAACGCAGACATAAAAATTATTACAAGAAAACGTTTCTCATCATGACTAATAATAATGGGGTTGTTTGAGAACGTTTTATTTAAACCTAAGAATGATTACAAATTTATTAATCTAACAAAAATATAAGTAATTTTCAAATTTCCCTACCACATTCTTATTTTAGTAATTGAGTATAAATAAAAATCCTCAATTTTAAAAAGAATTAAAAATAATACGATAAAATAAGTAAAGATTCAAATATATTCGCTTGCTTTTAAATTAGAAAAAAAAAAACACTAATAACCACAAACTGAAAGGAAATAAAAATAAAAAAGATATTGAAAGGCAGAATAAAATCACCTAATTTCACACAGATATATTTATTTTACAAAAGATGACTATTTCGCAATGTTCATCGACCAGAATTTCATGAAATTCTTTAATCATACCACGGTCATTTCATACAGTACAATAGTTTAATTCGAAAATCAACAACAGAAGTACTTAAGACTGCATCTGAGTTTTCAGTCACTACCCTTTCATATAGAAAACGTTTAACGTGTTTCAGTCTATATACAAAATAAATAAACAGACGAATACGTGAAAAATAATTTGAAACGACCAATAACCATTTAATCAAATATAATGACAAGCTAGTATCCACTGGACATTCACAAAAATATACAAGCATTAATTTAAAACTCCCTTGGCCAATGCATATCAATGTGAAATGTTAAAAGCGAACTAATACATTAATTTTACTAATTTATTAAGATCATATCGTAAGCCTATACAAAACGATTATAAAATAGAATACAGATATCAGACTCAAAAAATGTATTCTTCCCAGAATAATCAATCCAACGCAATATGAAAAAATGTCGAATAATTAACCAGTTATTTTCTTCAGGATCGTAACAATTATTGCAATACTGATAAAAAATACTGAACATTTTTTTTCATATATGTATAAAAACGATATTTTTAAATAATCATATGAATGCTTAAAATAAATGCATTAGTAGTTCCATATTTTTGAACAATAAAATTAATTAATTATATTTTTTTATTTGAAAGGTGTTGTGTTAGTAACATTGACAATTTCTTAATAAAATCAATAGCCCCGCATTATAAGTTTTGTGAGAACAATTAGGCGTATTATAAATGACAACTGGAAACTATAAACAAAATCTCAAAATGAACTTATCATATACATGCATACATATATATATATATATATATATATATATATATATATATATATATATATATATATATATATTAGTAGTAGTTTAATGGAATTCTGTCAGACTGATTCATTCATCAAATATGTCGCATAATTCAATAACAAACAAATTTCCAACCTGCAGATAGCGCATGTTTTTCACACTAAACATTAATTCTGTCCATGTTGGCTAGTGTACAACATTGGTACTTTACAAGTGAAAGTGTTAACCACTATCCTTTTAGAGCAGCATTTATTTTATCTTTACATGAAAATTTAATCCCTAATATACATGATGACGGGGTAACATAATAGTTAAGTTCATAACACTTAATACACTTGAAATAATTTATCCCGTAAAACATAAGTTTATGTTATTATTTTATTTTCGCACATTTCTGATTCACTTAGATATAATTACTTCAGGTTATGTTGTTGTTCTATATGAATGATGATAACTGGATTTATCTATAACAAACATGATTTATCGGCACATTGAAATTATTGTTGGTTTTCAATATCTAGTGCAAAACATAACTCAGTGTAATATTTTCCAACGTTATTAGTTACATTTTTCGGGATGGTGATAGCAAATTATAATTAGCAGAACATTTTGATAGCCAGATAATCTGACACATCCTATTATTGTAGTTATATAATTCTAGTTAAAACACATCTTTCAATTGTATTAAATACGTGTTATTAAATGTTTAATTAAACAGGAAAAAAATAATACAATACATACATAAAATATATCAAACCTGTGATTTCCAAGAGATTATGCATTCTTTTTTGAGAATATCTGTATTGATCTAGTTTCCATATATCATCGAAAGCATTATAAATATCTTCTAATAAATCTCCTAGGTCCATTAATTTAATCAAATGGGACATCCTATAATTATTATTTAGAATACAAGTTATTTGTCATGATTATAGACATGAAAACAAATTCAAATAAAAATAAATACTTTTGTGATAATGATAAACAGATTAGAGGCATGACAAATATTGAAATAGAAGACACTGAAAATAAAATGAACGGGGGAATAAAAGAGTATTAAAGAAACAAAATATCGTAACACATGTTATAAGGTTTATTACTCCGAATATAAAATAGTTTTTCAAATAGCTGAAAACTTCTGGTCTATCCCTTTTTAATTCATTGAAAACGGGGAAATAAATATATTCATACACACAAAAAATTAAAGTATGTTAAGAATGTGGAATATTACTTTGGTTGAATTTTAAATTAATCAGACAATTACCTTGCAGATATAGGCCGTAAAATTTGCAAAAAATTTTGAGCCATAATACATTCTTCAGAATCGCCAGTCGTTGAAATGAAATTCCAATAATCACATTCATCTTGCAACGAAAGTATACCTAAAAAAATCTGATGTTAAATATAGTTATACTATGAGATTACCCATTAAATAATACTGAAGTAATCATGTCAGCAATATAAATAACGTAAGTGATCAACGATATTTTACTTTTATATATTTTAACTGGAGGCGATTGTAAAACAAACATTTGCTCTCTCCTCTCACACTCTCTCTCATTCACACACACACACACATATATACACATATTAATGCATATATATATATATATATATATATATATATATATATATATATATATATATATATATATATAGTATATTTACGACGTGGAATCCTAGATTTTTAAAAACATAGATATTTAGTTGAAAAAACATCTACTTTGAGTTAATGTTATATACAATGGATTAGATAAACACGGACACAGGGAAGATAGATTTACTTTCAACATTTACAAACAGTAACTTAAAGCGGATGCCGAATAGTGTTTCCAGATTGGTAAAATTCATTTTACGGTCTTTATCCTGAGTCTTATTTAGGACAGGAAATAACTACAGACAGAGGAGTAAATATGCAAAGAGAGATACAAGGAAGAAGATCTCTCGCATGGGCTGCATTTGGGAAGTTATCCAACATATTCAGGAACAAAGATATACCGAACAGTTTGAAGTGCAAACTTTATAACCAGTGTGTCTTACCGGTGTTAACATACGTTGCGGAAACGTGGAGATTCACAAAGGGAATAATTATGAAAATCGGGAAAACTCAAACAGCTCACGAAAGGATAATATTAAACGTGAAGTTAAAAGACAGAAAAACCATTACTTGGATCAGGGAGCGCACAAAATTGGCCGACGCGGTGGAACAAATTTCAAAATTAAAATGGACATGTGCTGGACACGTAGCACGTAGACATGATGACAGGTGGACAAAACATATCCTGCAATGGTGTCCATTGTATTCGAAAAGGAAAAGGGGCAGACCAACAACACGGTGGCGAGACGACATTGCCAAACAATGTGCTGGACACGTGGCGCGTAGACATGATGGCAGGTGGACAAAACATATCCTGCAATGGTGTCCATTGTATTCGAAAAGGAAAAGGGGCAGACCAACAACACGGTGGCGAGACGACATTACCAAACATGCAGGAATCAATTGGATCCGATTGGCACAGAGCCGGAATCGTTGGAAACGTCTGGGACATGCCTACACCCAGCAGTGGGTCGATATGGGCATAACGTGATAACGTGATATGTTCACAAAAAAAAAGCTCCTAGCTGATTTGTGTCAAATATAAAAATGAGGTATACTGTATATATAAGAAGCACATCGATTAAAAAAGAACGTCAAAAATTCATGGCGTGCGCAGAATTACAGGAATCACGTATGAGAAACACAAAAGTATCATCTTTACTTATCGACTGAAATAAGTAATGATGGCAATATTGAAATCATTACCGCGGAATACCAAAATATTGCCATTATGTCAATATATGGACACTTGACAATAAATACGTTTTCATACAGCAAAAATATTTGAAAATCAGAATTTGAAAATAATAATAGGAGACATTAATAGTCATAATATCGCTTAGAGATATAATAAGACACAAACAGACAAGGGGTTGATAAATGGACAGAACACAATATGCTAGTACTAGTACATGATCCAAATCTGCCAAGATCTTCCAAAAGCATTCAATCGAGAAAAGAATACACATATGCCGCACAGATCTCTAAGTTTGGGAGGTAAATCTGCGATACCAATGTCTAAATTTTAAAAAAAGATTTAAATATAAATGGGATTTATGTACTAACATAGTAGAAAAACTTTTATATGCAACAGAATCAACAGTGATAAACTAAAGATTTATCGAAGAAATGAAAACAGCATCGCAAAAAGATCTTTCAAAAAATGTAAAAATGTGCAAAGCTGAGGAAAACTATGAAATTAGGAAATGAACTGATACATGCAGTTCGGTTAGGTAGACAGGAAATATGTCATGAACTCAGAATATGTGGACATGAAACATGATAGCAAATGTATGGGTACTGATCAATAAACTATCTGGAGGCCCAACAAACTTTAGGAAAAAATTACAGGTTACTGCTAATTAACAGAAATATGAACGACACAAGCCTAAATCAATATATATATAAAGGATCAACTAAAACCTTGATTTACAGTCAATTAAAATTGTGGGATGTGGAAAAATAAGAACAGAACAAATAAAGTAATTCAGCCCAATGGCAGTTAAATGGCTAACCTTTCGACTTTATGAATGAACCGTTCCTACATATAGCATAATATATTATACATCTTCTTCTTTTATGTGCCATACTCAAGAGAGCGTAGACGATCACCAATGTGCCAACTGGATTTTACGTTGCCTCGCATCTGCCATTAATTGTTGTATTGAAGATGCGCCGGTCCAATTTTTGATACAGCCAAACTGTCCTTCTTCCTGGACTTCTTTTTTCTTCTATCTGTCCTTGTATAATAATCCATAAAATTTCATACTTTGCGCCTCTAATGATATGACCATTTCTCCTTATAATAATATTCCGTAATTGTCGGTCTGTATTCTTTGTTGGATATTTTTGCTGTACAAGGTATCCTCAGCACCCTCCTATGTAGCCGCATTTTTACAGCCTCGTATCGGTTCAAATGTTTTTTATTTAGAGGCATAGCCTCAATGCCATATAACAAAATTGGCTGGATGTAACGTCGAACTATATCTTATCTTATCTTCAGACTAAAAGATCGATCACATAATAATTGTTTCATATTATTGAAGGCTACTCGTGCATAACTGCACCGTGCTTTAACCTCGGTATCCGCATCAAGACTACTAGCGACATAGCAACCCAGATATTTAAATCTATTCACTTTTTCAATAATTTCATTATTTACGGTTATTACAACGCTATTAATTTGTTGTTTACTAATCAACATCCGCTTTGTTTTCCTTGTATTTATATTTAGACCATAAGTTTTGCCAACGTCATCAAATTTTTTAGCAGTCGCTGTAGGCCTTGATGACTATCAGCTAGTATGATTGTATCATCCGCGTATCGAATATTATTAATAATTTTCCGTTAATCTTAATTCCATTTATTATGACTTGCCTGGCAATCTGATCAGCATATAAGTTGAATAACAACGGGGATAATACACAACCCTGTCGCACGCCTCGTTTAATTTCAAATTTAACTTTTTACTCACTTTTGCCAAATATTAACTCAGCTTCCTGATTCCAATATAGATATCTTATTATCTTTAAATCTCTGCTATCAACGCCCATATTTCGTAGCATTATCATCAGTCTATTGTGCTTTACAATGCCGAACGCCTTTTCGTAATCGATGAAACACATAAAGACGTCTTTATTCATCTCTCTGGACTTCTGTAGAGTTATTCTTAATGCCGCTAATGCTTCTCTGGTTCCATAACCAGGGCTGAAGCCAAACTGTGTTGCCGATAAATCTTGCTCGCATTTCCTTTTAATCCTATGGTAAATAATTCTCAGAAAAATTTTCAGTATATGATTCATCAAGCTGATTGTTCTGTAATCACCACATTCTCTCGGATATTTCTTTTTAGAAATTAGAACAAATTAAGATTTCAACCATTCTGAGGGGATGTTGCCAGAGATATAGACACTGTTGAAAAGAATTGTTAAATCTTCTATATGCTCTTCTTCTAATAAGCGGAACAAATCCCCTAGTATTCGGTCCGGCCCTGTTGCTTTCCTTGAATGCATTAGTTTAATTGCATGTATTACTTCCGATTCCAGAATTATAGGTCTATCGTCTATAGAGTATCACCGCCAAGTGGTGTTACCTCGATCATCGTGGAACAGTTTATAAAGGTATCGTTTCCAAATATATTTTTTGGCGTCTTCATCAACAACAGGGACCACGATCATCTGTCAATCTTATAACTCCGTGTTTAAAAGTTTTACCTGTTACCGCCTTAATGTTCTTATGCATTTGGAAAGAATCGTGTTTCTTTTCTAAAGTCCTTATTTCTCTATATTTTTCCTCCATTCATGTGTTTTTTGCGCATCTGATTTCCTTCTTAATTTGTTTATTTAACGCGGTATACTTATTTACATCTTGATTCTTATATTTCCTTCGTTCGTTCATCAATTCCAGTGTTTAATTTGTCATCCATATCTGCTTTCTAGTTATCTCACATGTTAAGTATATATATGACAAATTGTTTGCATAGTTTGGTTGAAATGTGGCCATGTTAAATGCACAGTTGAGTCCTTTTTCGTAAGCTTCCTTAATTGGGCATTTATCTCCTGCGATATCTCTTCTTTTACTTTAGATAGTCTTAATTTAGTTATGCCCATCGTTGTCTCCAGGCGATCTCCATGTATACAGGCGACGTTTTGGTAACTTAAACTATGTATTTGCTATGACTAGATTATTTTGTTCACAAAAATCGAACAATTTATCTCCTCTGTCGTTGCTGTCACCTAGTCCAAAAGATCTAATTGAATGGCCTCGTTTACCACATCCTACTTTAGCGTTAAGGTCACCCATAATTATTAGCATATCTTGTTTGTGAAGCTTATCTATGGTATTCTGAATGGAGTTGTATAATTCCTCCAGAAGATCATCATATTTGGACTCGGATGTTGGCTTATTAATTTTCAGGAGATTTATCTTGCATTTTGCGACTTGAATTTGTAGCATCATGATACGTTCCGAGATAGGTGTAAAGCTTATGACATGTTGCCTAATACTTGATGAGACGATTATTCCAACACCATTTCTTGGCCAAAGGCTTTGTTTCTCGTATCCCGAATAGTAAAATGTTCCGTCATTTTGTTGGCAGATTCCTGTCCCAGGTCATCTGTGTTCGCAAATACCTAAAATGTCTAATTCCAACCGTTTCATTTCCAGAATCGCATTATTAAATTTTCCAGCTCCAAATAACGTTCTCACGTTCCACGTACCAACATTGTAAGCCTGGTGTTGCACATTGGTGACTTTACTAGGGATATTTCAAAAATCTACGACACGAGTGTTCCCTCCTGCAGAGTTCCATGCCACTTGACACTCTTTTTAGGGAATGTCCCACAGGTACAGCAACTTTATTTTTATCTTGTCACATCATATTTACTGGAAGAATAATATACGGTGGTGGTTTCCCATTGCCTTCCACCGGATTTTCTGTTACATATATATAATATATGTATAATATATGTATAATATATGTATAATGCGCAAAAGTGAACATTTATTATAATCGTGTATATAATGATTTTGACCATTTCAATGGCGGCTTTCTTCTAGCGCTGTAATCAAAACTATCTGTCGTAATCAGAGTATCTTCAGCAAATGGTTCCTCATATTTCAATACTGTAGCTCATGTTAAGGTTGAGTCAGCTACATGACGCTTTTGACAGATCCTTGGTATAGTCGTTTTAAATATCTGAAAAACAAATATTCAAAATATCATAGGTTCTGTGAACTTTTGTCAATTCGTCTTTTGAAAATTAAATCTTCCCTTTAAAAGTACAAGCAGTACATGATGCTTTTGACGGATCCTTGGGATAGTCGTTTTAAATATCTGAAGAACCAATATTTAAAATGTCATAATTTCTGTGAACTTTTGCCAATTGGTATTTTGAAAATTAAACTTTCCCTTTGAGGGTACAAGCAGCGACCACTATTGGTGCTGATAACATATGACGTAATTGTTTTTTATATTGTCCATCCCCAATAGGACAAACAACACCGACAATCAACGTATACATCAATGATCATTATTAACTAGCGTCAACAAGTGACACCACGATCTTGATTGTATTTATCAGTTATGTGCTTACTTAACGGCTAAAGCACGCTGAGGTAACTTTAACATGATTAATTAAAGCCTAAAATATCTCTCGACTGCTTTTTCTTAAGTCTTCTTGTTGGACATCCTGGAAGCCCTGGTCGATGGATATAGGCTATGTAAACATTATCGTTTTCTTTTGTATCGTTAAAAAATCGTATATAACGATGTTTATAATATTCCTGTACATACGGTATGTAGAATCCGGTTCGACATGTAATACGGAGAATCTGCTATTATCCTGAGAACTTTTGACTGCAGCTGTTGCACTCGCTTCACATTACTGTTGGATGTTGTTCCATATATTTCAATACTATACCTCCAAATTGAAGCAAGTATCATCTGATAAATTAATTTCTTACAGTAGAGATTAACTCTGGATTTTTTAACAATTAGTGGCTGTAGCTTATAGATTCTTTCCATGATCCGTTGTTTTACGTTCGCTACATGGGGTCCCCATGTAAGTCGACGATCAAGTACTAATCCCAAGTATTTCACCGAATTTGCAGGAATTAGTTTGTTTCCATAAATCATTTGTGGACAGTTACCGGTATATAAAGTAAATATGACTTGCTGGCTTTTACTTCGATTAATTTTTATTTTCCATTTAACAGGTGAAACGTTAATTCTATTGAGATGTTCCTGCACCATTATTGAAGCGTGTAAAGTGACAAGATATTTTCGACACACATTTTTTCCACTGAGTGTGAGACAAAAATGAGATCCAGAATAGCCCATCCGCCAACTTAAGCTTTGAAATGAGAAAGGTAGTTTCGTATCATAGATCAGTAATAAATTGTTTGCTAAACTCGTTTATATTTTTCTCGAGGTTTTTATCTTATGTATAGTCTCATTATGTACTATGACTTTTAAAGTCGCCAACCATTAATTGTGTCTTCTTTGTTCTGAAGTTTGACGTCTCATGGAAAATAAAATTAACATTCTGTGGTTTATACAAAGAAGTTACTGTACATTTTTCCAATTCTAACTTCATCTCTAACGAACACTGTTTCAACCCTAATACCTGGTCAGACAAACACTGCACTTTCATATTTTGTGTGCGGTTTCACAGATATCAATTCCATTCATTCTATCCTTGATTGTTTATGATTTATACTGCGGTGCGCTTCCTGCACACATAGAATGTCGCATCTTGAATCTTTGCAGAGTGCTGTTAGCAACAACGTTTTGTCCGATTTTAGTCCTTCGATACTGATTAAGATGGCAGTTAGTAAGGGTCTTGAAAAAACCTATTTCTGAGTTTTAGTCTTCTTCTTCCTATTATTATTTCTTTTAGTGGTTTTTTTTTTGGCACGGATGTGGCAGATCTTGGCCGATACAGTATAAAATTCGTATAGAAATCGCGGAGATTATCCATTGCCGTTATAATTCTCATCATTTCTAGGGGCACCATGTGGAAGTATCTATCTTGCCCCCTTATCTGCCATTCTACAAACTATTACAGAGCTTGTAGTTTTTCATAACACCATTTTTAATTTCTTCACAGTGCTTGTTCATAATGGATTCTTCATTAAAACCATTTCTGTTTAAAAATATACTGGTAGTTATATAATATTTACGTATAATTAATTTGTGGAGTTTATGTGGCCTTTTTGAAAATTTATATAATTTTTATTAATTTTTTAAATGAAAACTGCAGCACAATAATAAAAATTTAATATTAGATATTCCAATAAAAATATTTTAAACTTAAGATCATTCTAGAAATATTTTTAAAGTGATTACAAATGATAAAGGAATTCCACATCCCTGTACAAATATTTCCATTGGGATAATACGGAAGGTATCGAGTTCAAATATGATCGACGAGCAAGAATTATCATCAGAAAACAAAATGTAAATCATCCTAAGATTATTGCGTGGAAGGCGATGGCAAACCATCACGCACAACACCATACGCGCGTTAGTAGCAATATAGCACACTACAAAAACACGTGGGGCTGCATTGTGACGTTACAACGAAACGATTACAATCAGTTCTCCCGGGTGTATGTGTCTCTATCTACGCTAGCGCCATATTATGATTGCCTTGTACACTACATACACTCTACAAAAAATATGTATAGGTAAGTAGTCACCTACCTCCAACACGAAGACGGCACTAACTGATTGTTCGGTTTCCAGGGCGGAGGTAAGTAGTTTTCTCTTTCTCTTCCCGAGTGTTTTCATGCTTCCCGTGTCAGTTTTAGTGCAGTACTTTTTATTATTTTGATTTTTAAACTTTTTTTGATTTTTTTGGTTCTTGAGTGTATATTATCAAACTCGTGGTTCTGGGTATTTTGTTTTTTACCCTACTCGTTTTGGACTTCTGGTTAGGAAGTTACTGATTTTTAAACTTTTTAGTATTTTTTTTAAGTAGTGATAAGTAGTTTGTTCCGGTAACTTTTTTTTTTTTTTTTTTTTAATAATTTGATTATGGCCGACCTAGAAGCTCTAGGTCGGCTATTTAAAAGTGTAGTTGACCTGACATCAACCATTAAATCTCAGTTTGGTGACAAGAGTGTATCAAAAGCTCAGAAAAATTCAATCATTGGAGCAGCTGATGATATCTCCAAGAAGATGGCAGAAGCCATGTTGATAGTTGGAAACGTTGATAAAATACTGAAGTCTAAGGCTACAGAGGTGCAGTCAGCAGTTTCTGCTGTATTACACACTCCAAGTGCACGCATTACTGGTGTCTCTTTTAGGGATGCTTTGCTAACAGATAAAAAGAAGGTAGTCCTGCCTAAGAATAAACTGATTTTAAAGTCTGAAGATGCAGACAAGGTCCTTGGCCAGTTGAAGGTGAAGGTCTCCCTTGCCAAAGAAAACATTAATGTGACTTTTTTTAAAAACATTAACGAGAAAACTTGTATTGTTAATACTTCAACCAAGGCAGACTCCAGTAAACTGGCTGCCATCATCAAGGAGAGGATCCTGGAATGTGTGGTTAAGGAGGAGAAGCTGCTTAACCCTACCGTTTTGATATTCCATGCCAAAAATACGGAAGATGATGTTAAAGAACATATTAAGGAGTTAACGTGTTCTTTACCAATTAGTGTAATGAAGATTAGTAATGCTCGTGGATCGAGGATCTACCTATAGTTGACTCCAAGTCAATACAAGCTTCTGCCGCAGGGAGGCAGAATCCGCATACAATGGGAATCGCTGCCTTTTGTTGAAGCTGTCAGCCCAAGGCAGTGTAGGAGCTGCAGGAAATTTGGCCATCCTGAAAAACATTGTTGAGCGTCTAATGTATACAAGTCATTCCATACAGTATGTAACAATAATGGTGCTTGTTCATTATGCACCTTTAATAAGATTAAGGCATCCTGCTCTTGGCAGGAAGGAGATTCTAAGTTAGTCGATAAGGACAGCTTAGGTGTAGCTTTCAAGAGCACTGATCACGCTACATTTAGCAGAAACTGCCCGTGCTTATTTAAAGCACGTGAAGATATGAGGGCAAAGATCGATTATGGAGCAAATTAATTGCTCATATATTAATGTAGATAATTCAAGTGCCTGTCAGGCACTATTTTTAAGAAACTTTTATAGATATAAACTGGATGTGTGTACTCTGGCAGAGCCTTATTTGAGCAATGGGGTAATCCCTTTAAAAAGCAGTTATATATCTTACATCAATAACAGAGTTGCTGTTGTTGTAAAGTTAGATATTCCCCATTCCCTGGTATGCAGCAGATTCAATCAGATTTATGTTAAGATAGGTAGATATATTTTTACATGTGTTTATTTCTCACCTAATAAATCAAAATCTCATCGTCTAACTGCACTTGACCAGGCTTTAAGGCAACTTCCAAACAATTTTCATATTGTTGTTGGGGATTTTAACATTCGACTGCCTGTGCTGGAGCCTCACATTGGGGAAAGCAGGGACTCTGTTGATTTCAGTGAGTTTCTTGCCTCTAGTGATCTGGTAATTATGAATGGTAGTGAGTCTACTTTTGTTAATTATAATGGTTCAAGTATTATAGATTACTTGTTGGTTTCTGCCAGTGCAACACACCTCTTAAATTATAAGCTAGTGGAGATGGATTTGGCATTCCATCGTAGCTTTATTTTTAATTTTAAAGGTATGATTAGGCATCACCCTACTAGACAATTATACAACATTGAAATGGATCAATTTGTGAGGTGTCTCAGCTGTTCATTTATTAATAATTTAATTACAAAAGTTGAAAATTGTCTGTCAGTTGGGCGGCTACATTCTTTAATTAGTCAACTCAATAAGTATCTGGCTGGGTTGATTAGTAAATGTTCAGTTCCTGTGGTTTCACCAAAGATTGACTGGTGGAATGACAAATTACAGAACTTTAAAACAAAAATTAATCTTATATGGAAAAAAATCTCTAAGTGTAAGGACTCCTTTCATATATTTCTGTATAAGAATGTGCTAAAGGAGCTGAATAAGCTATATAAAAATGAAATTTTAAAAGAAATGCCTGTTGTCAGCTTGTTTCGTATGCTGATGATCTGTGTTTAGTGTTCAAAGCAGAAAGATCTTCATCTCTGCCGCTTCTCACTTGTATTTCTAAATACTTGGAGAGTGTGGTAGCAGAGTTAGGACTAGTGTTTTCCCCTGCAAAGTGTAAATTTTCTGTGTTTGGCAATGATGCATTCATTACCCAGATCAGAAGTCTGGAATTATTATCTGATTCCAGCATACCATATACTTCAGAATTGAAATACTTAGGAATTATTATTGATAAGAAATTATCTTTCATCCCTCATTTTCAGTATGTTTCTGGTAAGTGTAGTGATATTTATAATAAGTTACTGCGCTTACAGAAGAATGCTTGGGGTTTATCATTTAGAGAACGTCTGATACTATATAAAGGCCTCGTTCAGGCCCATTTTAGCTACGGCGCAGCCATTTATGTTAATAAAAGAATTATTGCCCTAGCTAACAAGCAGCAAAGGAAGTTTCTACTTCGAATTGCTTCCTTGTACCGGACTACACCTACCTCTGCTGCCTGTGTTCTCTGTGGAGTGCTGCCACTTGATTTATTTCTTGTTGATAGGGCTATCGCTGGTGAGCACAGGTTCAAGGGGGGGGTACAGTTTTCAAACATTCGAACCTGCTAGATGAATTCTCAGTACAGTCTATGTGTTACCGTGAGTTTAAAAAGTATATTTCCTCCTTATTAATTGTGAAGTGGCAGTGCAGATGGGATGAAGCTCAGACCGGTAGGAAGACTTATGCCTTCCTGCCTAATATTTCTTTGCGATTGAAGACGTTATCATTTGATGTTAACTTTTATAGTTCTCTGGTGTTGTCAGGTCATGGCAGGTTTGGTTCCTACTACCTTCATAGGTTCCATCTTGGTGGTGAACCTCGCTGCACCTGCTGTAACTTGGGTGAAGTAGATGATATTCATCATACACTGTTTATTTGTCCCGCATTTGATTCAATCCGTCAGAAACACAACATTAGACCTACTGATGTATTTCCTGTTGGCAGGAAAGTTAGGAATTTCCTTTTGCTTGCTGAGCAGGTCATGTTGTTAAAATTTAAAATTTCTTAATTTCTCGGCAGTCTTCATTTGATTGTAGCGGGGTCAATGGTTCTTGTTCTTAGTTATTCATATGTGCATATGTGTATGTACATGTCTTTTTATGTATATTATGTTTACTAATTATAAGTATGTAGTTAAATTTAATAATCTTTTTTTCCTTTTTTTCTTAGGTATGAGTTATACCTTTTAAGATAAGACTATTTTTTTTAATATTTTTTCTTTTACTTTATGTTTTTATTTTTTTTTTAATTTTTGTACAAACTCAATACTATTTACGTGATGGTAGAAGGGACTATGTATTCTCATCCCTTCTTCCATCACAATAAGTTAGTTTTAAGTGTGGAGGTCTCTTCGTTTGTGTCGGGACCTCCATTTTTCTACTTTAACTCCCTTTTTTTTATTAAAGGGAGGGTGTTTTTAGTGGGTAAAAGTCCCACACGCTGATTTTGGTTCCCTTGTAGTGCATCTATATGCACTGCAGCAATAAAAACAAAATTCTTATATATCAGTGTCTTATGAAGATTTTCCCCCTCCCACTTTAAAAAAAAACAAAAAAAAAAACTGATGATGATAATGATGACATAAATATTAGAAAAATAATATCTAGATATGCTACAAATTTTATAATAATATGTACATGACTTTTACCTGACAATGAATGTTCCTTATGATTCGGGGTTTTAGATAAATAATCATTCTTAAGAACTGCAGATTTTAAACCCGCTTCTAAATCAGTAATCAACGTTTGTAGCTTAACATTTGTGGTTCCATCGGGCTGATCCTATTAAGTGTACAATTAAATTAATAAATATTTCAATACGTTTAAAAATTTCATATGAAAAATGCTATGTGAAAAACAGAAAATAAAACGTCTCAAAAGTGTGAAAAAATAATTCATCCAATAGCTAGTCTAATATTATAAATAAAAATTTCCATATTAAAATTTTTATTTTGTTTTAAAAAATTTCTACACATACATGGATTAATAGAAAATATATACAAAAAATGTGTAACATTTTTAGATAAGTGTGAATTATTTAAATACAGTTTGTAATTTCAAAAAAAAAAAAAACTTTTTCTAACTATGAATTATTTTCAAGTGTCTAACAGAATGCTAAATATTTAATTTTAAATTATTTTAAAAATCTGTTTAATAGTTTTGCATTTAGTCATTTGTTAATAATTTATTCACACTTGTTTATTTCTTGTACGCCTATGTATATTATGTATAAGGTTGTTAGTTCATAATTCTTGATTTATTTGTATAAAATGATGGTTTTTATTGATATTGATTCCAATTCTATTTTAATTATTTTTATGTTTATTATTTTTTTTAATTTATTGCTTCTATTGTAATTAGTTATACCATTGGCAGGAATCACATTCACTGTAGATGCGCTCTATTAGCAATTAAATGTGAAGATTTTTTATATGACTTTTAATCATCGATTTTTATGTATTTATTTTTTTAAATTATTTAATCATATGGTGTATTATTTCTATAAATTTCCAGAGCTCTTCTATCATTGATATTTACTAAGCAGGAATTCATGAATTTCTTCCATCTTTTGATAAAAACAAGTCATATAAACATTTATTCATTTATAATAATTGTGGTAATAATATAAGTCAACAACATGGAAGTTGTAAGCAGATATAAATGCAAAAGTTTAACAAAAAACCCAAACCAATAACACGATTTCCATTTATGTGAAAAACAGTTCCTTTTGTTCAAATAGACAAAGTTAATTATTAAATGTGTAATTAAGAAACGGAATAATTCTGTATAATAAAAACAGAATCAAACAATTCATTATTAAAATAATTTTAGAAATATTTATATTAGATAAATTAACTTTTCTACTAAATTTCTCCAATAAATGTGATATCCAGCTCCATAAAGAATTTACCTGATTATGACAAGTTAATAACACTTATGGTGCCCCACATAATTTTACACTTTATACATTGATGTCAAAAAAAAGTGTTACCAGAAATAAGAAATAATTTTTAAGGATATTTTTCTTAAATATAATATTAAAATTGTATTGAAAGAATTTGAAAGACTACGTACCTCAAAAGCACCCCTGGGGTCCCCAGATGCTACATACTTAGAATCTACAGTTAGAATTAAAAAACAAGAAACCCACTGGATATATATATAATATAATATACTGCTAATAAAAGTACAGACTGGGAAATATTTCGAGAACTAATGGATTCCCAGATTAACCTCAATATCAAATATTATTTACCATCAGATACTCATCTCTGCTATCACACTGTGTGCAGTCTAGTACTCAGTGTTTTGAACAATTCCCAGCTGAAGTCAGATATCCTAACTTCATTCATCACTTGAGCAAGAAAAGCCTGGCAAAGACATCGTACCATTGAAAATAAATAGGTTTTCAATAAATTGTCTAGATATTACACATGGTGTCATTCGTCAGTGGAGGAACAAATCATTTTCCAATTACCTATTGTCTCTTGGCTCCACTAAACAAGCTAACTACTCATTATGGACTGCCTCTAGAATTGGTCTTGTTTCCCTTTGAGGAAGCTCATGGGCTCGTAACAATTCTGAAAAAGCATATGTTATTGCCAAACATTTTGAACATGTTTTTGAGGACAATAGCATTCAATCCTCAATAGCTCCTTCCTGTCCTATTACATCTAATGGCAGAATTATTGTCTCTTGGCTCCACTAAAGAAGGTCTATTCATTATGGACTGCCGCTAGGCAAATTGGTCTTGTTTTCCTTTGAGGAAGGAAGAGAACTCATGGGCTCGGAGCGATTCTGAAAAAGCATATGTTTTTGCCAAACATTTTGAACATGTTTTTTGAGGATAATAGCATTCAATCCTCAATAGCTCCTTCATGTCCTATTACATCTAATAGCAGAATTAAACCAACTTCTCCCCTCGAAGTAACCAAGGTTATTGATAGCCTAAAGTCTAATAAATCACCGAGTCATGATAGGCTTTCTCCTGTTGTGTTCAAAGAATTGTCAAAGAAAGGGATTGTCTATCTGTTGATGATGATAAATGCCTGTATTCGTGTATGGTATATACCCCACACTTGGAAGATTGCGAAAATGATCATGATTTACAAACTAGGGAAACCAGCCGAGGATCCTGGACCTTACCGGCCCATTTCTCTACTAACTATCATTGCGAAAATCGTTTAAAACATTATTTCACAGCGACTTCGGACAGTTATTGTAAACAAACATTTGATACCAGATGTTCAGTTTGGATTTTGTGAAAAGTACGCAACCGTTGAGCAAATTCACCGTGTTATACATACTGCAACTCAAGCACTTGAGAACAAAGAATTTGCTACAGCAGTTTTTCTATATGTCAGTTCTGCTTTTATAAAGTTTGGCACCTTGGCTTAATTCACAAAATTAAAAGCTTTTTTTCACCAGGCTTTTACAGACTACTCATGTCATACTTAACTGATCGACAGTTTTATATACATTTTGGATCAGCTACTTCGCACTGCATTAGCATTCGTGCTGGTGTTCCACAAGGCTCTGTACTTTGTCCTATCCTCTTCCTACTTTATACTATGGATATTCCTCAAACACATGAGATAGCAAACAAGTCTCTTTGCAGACGACACTGCAATAATTTCGCATAGTCGCAATTATGATACAGCTGCATGTATCCTTCAAACAGCTGTAGACAATATTTCAACTTGGGCTCATACCTGGAAAATTAAACTAAATGACAGAAAGTCAGTACGAGTAGACTTTTCTATCCGACACCATGGATACATTCCAACTTATTTAGATGATAAACTGGTTCCAGTTTCTAACTCTGCTCGCTACTTAGATCTACATCTTGACTGTAAGCTCAATTGGCACGAGCATATTAGAAGAAAACGCAAAATGTTGGACCTTTTGCTCTCCAACTTTCTATGGCTCCTTCAGCCTCATTCTGAGCTCAGTCTCGAAAGCAAGAGGCTCATTTATACATCAACGATCAGCTTGGAGCTATGACAGAGAGATCTGGGTAACCGCAGCCAAATCTAATCTCGAAATTCTTGAAAAATTTCAAAATTCAAGAGGAACTTGGTTTGTCTCGAACGCCCAACTTCGCATCAATCTCAAAATCGATCCAGTTCCTGTTATCATTCACCAGAAGTCAAACAGCTCACATTAATCGTCTTCACCTCCATCCGAACGTTGAAGCAGTTTTACTATTAGATGATTCTAATGACACCCGACGACTGAAAAGAAAACATCAGCTGGATCTTATTAATATTTAATTTTATTATTTGTTATAAAATAATTTAACTATCAGTGAAATCCTCCTATAATTAGTTATGGTAAATGTAATTAGTTTTACAGTCCCAATAAAATCTTTATTAAAAAAATCTGAATAATAGAATATCAACTGTTACATATAACATTTATCTCATTATAGAATAATAATTGTAATGATTTACTTTATTTCCACCACATAGATGATTTATATAATTTCAGTTATGCTGATACTTGCTCGATATCAATATATTATGTCTCATTTACTATTTCTCTTCCTTCTTATTCCCTTCTTTAAATCAGCATATTTGTTTATTTCATAGATATTCCACCAAAATTATGAGAATTTGGGACTTTTATAACTAAATAAACATGAATTGTCTAAATGATTCTTTATTAAATATTTTATAAAATTTTAATGAGGCTATACTATTATGTATGTGTATATATATTTTAATAACTGTAATTTTTCTATTACATTACATTAACGATATAATTTCCAATCGTGTAATTGTAGAATTTGAATGTTTTATTTTCCATGTATTACTTCTGTAAGTTACTTCTTTTCTCAATTCGCCTATTTCGATTTCAATTTATAAAATAATTTACACTATTCAATAAATTTTCATTAATGTGAAAATAAGCATATAAAAAATATTATTTATAATATTACCTTTAAAAAAGCAGGTATAAATATTTTCTGCAATGTTTGATAAAGAGTAGTCATCGGAGATTTGCCTATAGAACATATTAGTATAATGTTCTGCACGTTGTTTTCATCTACAACTTCAGGCCTGATTTTATAAAATACTAGCACCACTTGACATTCGTTCGCTTCTGGCAACTAAAAATCAAATATGCGCTATCACTGATCGGATTTTAAAAATGAAAACCAAATACATAATTTCCTGAAAACCTATATATATATATATATATATATATATATATATATATATATATATATATATATATATCATTATGATTATATGAACTCAGTTTTCCCAACACATCTAGTTATAATTAATCCCTACAATTGCTATGATCGCTAATTCATTTTTTCCATAATTCATCAGTTGGATAAAAAGTTACTAAATAATTAAAATAAATTTACGCAAATAACTTCGATAGTGTTGGTAGAATCATTTCAATAGTTAATCATACGTTAAACTTACGTAATCGAAAACGTAATACCTAATTGTAGTTATTTAAAAACATCAAAAATATCTTTAAATTCACAAATACTTTGAATCAGTAATATAAAAATTAACCTGATTTTTTATGCGTAAATCTGGCCCTTCTGAATATAGACATAGCAAAGAACAATTAGGTTTATCCAAAAACGAGTTGACTTCAAAAATTTGATCAACTGATTTCAATTTTTCCCAGTGTTTATTAAAATAATTTTCTGCAAAAAGTTAGCATTAATAGATGGGTAATAAGCCAAAACGAAAAAAAAGGCAGAAATAAATAAATCTATGACTAACCTTGAAAGCTATCAATAGAAATAGTAAAACAATTGCATACGGTGAGGTGGTACATTAATAAGGATAATTAATTGTGTCTAAGGGTTTCCTTCTACCTAAGCAGCGTACTTCTGTATAATTATCAAGTAGGGTTATTGCGATCGAATTCGGGTGATTACATCCTACATCGTAACCGTCCAGCCACCGCTCGTTGTTCATTTACTGGTTTCTTGTATAATCTCTGTGACATGCAGTACTTTCAGGTCTTTATGTAATAAATATATTACATACCACGGTGCATTTACTATTATGTCTCGTTCTGGAAACGTTCAAATTGGAATTTGTTTTTTAGTTGACATCCATACTTTCACACAGCCTGCCGTGTAGATGTAGAGCAACAGCTGATTAGATAAAGAGAGCTTTGAAAACATCGATTAATAACGTAATGAATTCAAAGTAATCACGTTTTACCAATAACTTAATTAAAACAAGATTGTATGCAAAAATACGCAGTTTATTAAATATTTATACATGCTCAATAGGGTAAATCCAGTTACAAAACAAATTGCGATATGTAACCACTTCGTAAATTACTTAAGTTTCTTCAATAACCTTAATCACACTCAAATAATTGTTATAGAAAAAATAAAATAGTTAAACAGATATACAACATAAAATCATTTAATGTTGATGTGTCAGATATTAGTGGTTTTATGAATTAATAAAACAAAATAAAAACAAAATTAATCGATGTAAAAAAAATATATATTAACGCAAAGCTTTTTTATAATCACGTCATTATCAAGTAACTTTGTTTTTATTTTTGTATGCTCTAAATAACACTAAGAAACATCTTGCAATTAAGGTCCGCATGTGTGCAGTGCATATATTAAACATTAATTTGGTATTTTACAAATAACTGGGAGACGAATGAAAATTTTTCATAAATTATTAAAACATTACGTACTGTACTACATTACATAAGAAAAAACCTGACCTGATATTTTAAATATAAACTGTTTTCTCTTATCCAGTGTAGAGTCCATGATGTAAATTAACTTACTAGAAACTTTTAAAAATATGATTGTTTGAAAATTAAACAATGTATTTTGTTTCCGTAGCAACTAGAAGTAAATAAACGAACTAGTGAGATCATTTCAGGTAATAGATTTTAGTTAGCGTTAAAAAATAAATAAATGTAAAATTTTGTATTATAACTATAGATGTAAAATATTTTTTTTTTTATTCCAAAATATCAAAATTAATTTTAAATCAAAATGCTTTTCAAATTGCATAAATATATTATTATGTTATTGTTTATAACTATTGACTATATATTTCGTATTCAAGAACACGACGCAATATCATAGAAAGATAAAAACTTTCTGTTTATCTCACATTTATTTATGGGAAATTTGTTCATGTTTTCTGATGTTGATTTATTAAAAGTATAAAAGTAGTTAAATAATTAAATAGTTTCGTACAATGGATGTGGATAGTGATGCCCTTATCGATCAGAACTTACTTGTACAGTTTAACTGTATGGGTACTACTGACAGGGAAGAATTAGTAAAACAGTTCAGGGATTTAATTGGGAATAAAGTAGACGAAAATACTTCATCATTTTTTCTAGAGATGAATAACTGGTATACTTAAGTATATTATGTAGATTATTTTATGCAAGTTTCAGATTACATTCTTATGTGTACTATTAGATTAGTAATTTAAAATCAAACTACATGTTATTCAAAGTTATAAGATTACTTACTCTAAAATATGTGCTAACTTATAGGAATTTACAAGCAGCAATTTGTTCGTTTCTTGATTATGATAATCCGTACAAAGTTCCAACAATGTCGTTGCAAGAAACAAAGAGATTTGGTGATGTAAACATGCCACCAAATAAGAAGTACGTAACACTAATAATACGGTTATAAAATTCAATATTTATATTTTTCTGGCTTGTTTTATTCCCTACATTGTCTTATTTTAACTTATACAAATTTTAAGATATATTGTCACATAATCAAAATGCACATTTGCTTGCAAGTAAGGTAATTATAACGTTTTTTAAAAATTAATAAAGTGTCAGATTGAGAAAAAAATAAACATCGTAATTTATTGCTGAGAAAGCTTCGTGAGTTATACAGTCACATGACCCTGTAAACCGTTAATTCTATTAAACAATTTCCTTACAAATTATTAACAACAGTTTCGAAGTTATGTTTTACCAAAAAAAGTTTATCCTAATAATATGTAACTTTTCTATTTTAAAACACATTTTTCCATGTTTTTAGTTTTACTTAGACTTCACGATAACTTAATATGAAACGATTGCTATCGTTTGACATAGCTATATAAAGCATTTTAAAAAGCAACTAAATAATTCTAAAGTAAACTATTTATTTAGATATGTCATCCATTCTGATTAATCATATTTTATTTTGTATATCAGGTAATATAATTTTTAAAAAATAATAAATTATTTTATATTATATTACAACAAATTGATTTTGTTATATGTAAGGTTCGTAATACGATGGATTATTCAAAATACAAGCGATACATACTGGCCACGAGGATGCTCCCTTCGTCATATTGGGGGAAATTATGCCGTCCAGAGGACATCAATACCTGTTAAAATGGTTGCACCGTATTCTACAACAACCGTTTACGTCGAATCTATCACGCCACCGGAATCGGGTAGTTACAATAGTCAGTGGCAATTAATTACGCCCTGTGGTGTATTTTTCGGAGGTAATTTAGAGTAATTAGTGTGAAATTAGTTTAAAAGTCTAGCATGTATATAGTGAACGATAACTAGAACAGTAACGCATTTCACTAATATCTCACATCGCATATACATCATTTAGTTTATTGCTGTTAGATATTAATTTAATCTAATCTCATTAATAAACTACTGGTTTCATTAAAAAAAAATCTATTAATCCAAGTCGAAGATTCTGCTAATAATTATTAAGTTAAACTTATATTAAGTAGGAATTACGTTATATATATATTTTTTTTTTAATTTTAGAAGTTCTTTGGATTCTCTTTTGTGTTGATACAAGTTTAAGCGAAAATACGGATTCGGAATTATCAGAAGAACTTAGTACGAGGATGACTTTAAATGATGAAGATGTTACCGTCGATAAAATGATTAGTGCTTCCAATAATGAAAGTGAAGAGGACTGTGTTATAGTCGAAGATTAATACTAATTTCTAAATATATTCTTTCTTTGAATAAGCAGATTATATATACTTATAATATATACGAATATTTTATAAAAAAAGGTTCATTTATTTTATTCAGAAGTACTGTGTTAACTCAATTCGTAGCATTTTAAACATATTAAATTGAAAGTTACGTATTAATTCATATCACTCTTGTGTTATTCGTGTGCAGCTTACATTGCATGCATTTTATAATTTAGTATTTCGATGTTTTAGGGTATAAATAATCAATTTAGATTAAATATGTTTTTGCAAGGTTACATTTATCTTTTAGTCTTTATAAATCTTAAACATTTTATCGTTGTATAAACGTAATAATTTCTGACCATATTACATGCATCATAAAATCAATAAACATCAAAATTAAAATTATTACATGCTAAACAATTGTAACTTTTTATAGATGGATGTTGTAAATGTATTACGTAAGTTTTTCTATTTTGATTGTGAATAAAAATGTTCTATTAAATTATTAAACAAGTAAATAACTGTAGTTCGGAACATATCGTTTTGATTCAAATTTTATATTAATACCAGGATTAATTTTTCGATTTTTAACTCTTCGTTTAAAACATTTTGGTTTAAATTGTATTTGAAATTATTTCGTTTTTACGTGTATAGTAAACTATAAAGCGCCTTTTTATTTACGTAACATATGATTTAATTGGAACTTCTTTTTTTTCTTATTTGATATGTATGATTGGGGTTAATTAACATGTTTACTTTATACACATCTTGAATGTACTTACACACTGATTTCGGTTTACATTTATTTTCTCTCACAGCTTAATATTTATACGTGTATACGTATAGTTTATTTTATGTAAAATAATTTTGTGTTAGATCGGTAAATTATTAATCGGAGTAACTTTCGTGTATTTTTCTTCGTAGAGTCGGTCTACGGTAGTTTGGGTGCTTTGTGTAATAATTTTTTTACATTATATCATAAGCCACTTCCCGTATGTACAGTTATATTAGTCTTTTTTTTTTTTTTTTATTAAAAATATTTTCTTTTATTACCGTCATTTATCTTTTAAAACACGTATAAAGCTGGTGTTCAAATGTAGCGGCACTGAAATATATTTAAATATGTTTTTCAATTAAATTTTTGAAAGTTCGAACATCGAAATGACATAAGGAAATATGTCTGAAAGTTCCATTCTTAGAATGTGATTCAGTGATTAGTTAGGAATAACCAATTTCATATAAACTTAGACGAATATTGCTAAAAATATATAATTCTAAAAGATGTGCATTTGAAACTTCTGTTCATAATTAAGCATAATTCCGAGCATCATGACACGGATCTTCATGAACAAAAGTGTTTTACTGCCATTAGGTTCGATCTATTGCTCGGTCTATTACTTCCCATATTGATTCAGCTCCTGCAATTTTATTAACACTGTGAAGATATCTCGTTGGAGATCTACCTCTTTTTCGACCACCTTCAACCATACCAGTCATGATTATTTTTCCTCATCAATTTTGTCGTATTATATTTCCGACGAAGGTTTTTATCCGTTACTGTATACTACGACTTGTAGTCTCTGATCCATCTTTACTTCTTGGAATATGGACGAGTTAGTTCTTTTCGCAGTCCAAGACACTCTTAACATTCGCCTCCAGCAGTACATTTCAAAGGCATGAAAACAGAGAATACTATTCACTGGTGAATGCATAAGGTGCACTTTTGTGTACATTGTTATTTCATAATTCTTTCATATTTTTGATAGTTCTGATAGCGCTCTTTTTTTCTGTTTGATTTCCTCTGTTAAATTTCCATCTTTTATCAATGTTCCTAAATATAGGAATTTGTCATCCACTTGTAAGTCATATGGACTTTGTGTGCTTTGTAACTGGTTTTATCTATAATCATTATATTCTTCTTATTTCTGTTTATGAGTAAATCATATTATTTACTTATGTTTTTCAAGGAAACTATTCAATTTTTGTTCCGATGAGCTGATTATAACAGTATCATCAGCAAATCGTAAATTTAAATATTATTCAATAAAGATTAACTGTTGAAGTTATATGATCAACATTTGGGTACTTGTTTAAAAGTCACAGTAATTAATACTTTTACAAAATATATTTTCACAACATTCATTAATAATTTTTGGGAATTGGGATCTAATTCCGCATTTTTCGTGTTTTTTGTTTTTTTTTTTTTTTTTTTGTAAATTTCAGAATAAAGTATTTTACTGTAATAATATATCCAATTATAATTGTCATTTAAATTATGAACGTAACATAACACTACATCGTGTAATACAATTCATATAAACAAGCAGGGTAATTTAAATTGGATTGTAAGAAATATAAGAACAATGAAATCAGGATTAAATTTAGGAATTGCGGTAATATATAGAGAATAATGAAAAACCGAGTACATGCGAGAATGGGAAGTCTAAATCCATAGGTGATTAGAAAGACGAAATATTATTCTGTGAAAGTTCCTATTGCAATTAATTGAATATTTTAATACATTTGTAATGTTTGCCTTCGCGAATGATGTATAAATATGAAGGAATAGTCGATAATTTTTTTCATAAATTGTTTTTACAATAGTTCGGAAATTGAAAAATAAAAAATCTTAAAATATATAATGTATGTATATTTAATATTTGCAATGCATCGAATGCGACTGAAAAAACAATTTTTCGATGAATTTTATATATATATATATTTGTATGTGAAATGAACTAGCAGCACCACCTCAAAGAATAATTCCGTATTGTATAAACTGATTAATATAGAGCAATGTATAATACAAGTGTGGTCTCTAATTATAATTCAGCCTCATCTGCAATTATTTACTTTTCTGATAACAACGTTGCTCTCATGTAATTTATTTGTAATGTAAAACGCGTATATTTTACATTATATTAAAAAGTTATAATAATATTTAACAAATGTACCGGAATAAAATGCCCTCTCAATTTATGAAAGTAAAAATTCTAATAATATAAAGTGGTAAATAATAAATATACAAGATGAAAATAGTATTAATGGAAAAATCAGACAAAAAACCACAAATGAAAAGCGGTAATTTAAAAAATATTAAAAAAATAAGTTTAATTATATAACGAATATGTAATATCATTTATAAGTAATGGAAA
Organism: Coronaproctus castanopsis; assembly: GCA_032883995.1. Taxonomy (NCBI): domain Eukaryota; kingdom Metazoa; phylum Arthropoda; class Insecta; order Hemiptera; family Monophlebidae; genus Coronaproctus; species Coronaproctus castanopsis. The sequence goes on from CM065052.1 coordinate 60,937,778, forward strand.
CGAAAGCAAACAAATTATAACGTTATGAGAATAATACATATGCTTATACTTGGTATACTTAGTTCTCTGGAATCGTAATTTCCTATTGCTTGAAGTAAATTATTACAGTGCACACTACAACTGAGAAAAAAATTTTGGCATAGTTTGAGGATATAGTCTTTTACATATGGTATCTGCAGAGCACTATGCATATATGAAATTTTAGTGTATACGGGGACATTGAGGATACATGTAAGACATAGATTTTGGACTAATTGCAGTCTATTAAAACTAGCATTTGAGACTGAAGACCAAACTGGACAAGAATATGTTAAAATAGGCCTAATGATTTACTTGTAGATTATTAGTTTATTATTAATATTTAAGTGAGATTTACGTTTGAAAATGGGGTAGATTGAACAGATTGCTCTGTTTGTCTTCAATGATGCATGGTCAATATGCTTAGAAAAGGTTAGTCACTTGTCTAAAATGACACCAAGATAGCGTATCTAGTTAGACCATTCTATATCAACGCCACTGACGTGAAGTCTGGTCGGTAAAAACGGTCTTCGACGAGTGAAAAAAATTGCTTTCGTCTTGGAAGGATTAAGAGCAATTTGCCATTTAAAAAAATACTTAATTACACGATCAACACCGAATTGTAACCTATTGCTGATAGTACTTGGTGTCTGTAGGAACTGCAGTACAACGCTGTGTCATCAGCGTATAAGGAAACCTCAATGTTATTTATGTGCGGGAAATCATGCATGAAAAATGTAAATAAGAATGGCCCCAGCACGCTACCTTGAGGCACGCCGGCAGAACAGGATTTGCTACTTGATTTCGCATTATTTATAATGGTATAGAATGATCGATTACGTAAGTAACTATTAATCAGTTTAATTAGAAAATTGGGAAACCTGGTAACAATCATTTTATAGATAATATCGTCGTGCCAGGTTGTGTCGAAAGCTTTTGCCACATCAAATAATACCATCCCAGTATGTTTATTGAAGTTAAAATTATCTGTGATAGAGTCGGCAACTCTCGCTATCTGTTGTGTTGTGGACTGCTTTGGTTGAAATCCAAATTGACTACTAGGTATTATATTATATGAATTAGCGAAGTCACATAATTTTTTCAGCGATTTTGCTAAGATTGCTAAGCAAGCTGATTGGACGGATATTGTCTATCTGAGAGCAATCTTTGCCGTGTTTTGGTACTGGAATTATTTTAGCCACTTTCCAACTTTGCATTAATCAAATGTTTTTCTTCTTTGTTGATTTTACATATGTAAAAACTTCTTTGGAACAAGTTAATTTAATATTAGATGTTATCTGAGGTGATGCGATAAATCTGCTGACAACTTTATGTACTTTGTTCTTCTGTTAGCTTGAAGCTAAATGGATATTTCTGCTGTGAACCTCAAGATAGCGTGCAGCAAGCAATTCTGCTTTATGGGTATTATTATATGCGTATATGTTAGTATGGGGATCATGAATTGGGGGAAGTGCTTCATGATGTTGTGTATATTGTTTACATATCTTCCAAAGGCTATTATTTTTAACAGAAAGATTAGAAATTATTTTACTAAATTTTTCGTTATTATGTTTATTTAGTAAATACCGAACTAAAATCGAAAGTTGATTCAATAATTTCTTAATATTTTGTAAATCAGTACGTGAACGACTTTTAGTATAGGATCTTCTGATAATATTTTTGATTTTAATTATGGAAGTTATATATAAAGGGATCGAAGATAAAGAGGAAACATTCTGCTTAATAGGAACAGAAAGGGCATTCATGAATCAAGTTCGTCAGAGTGGTGAGACAGTGGTCAATGTTGTCAGTATCAGAAATAGGTAGGTTTAAGTTTATATTATCAGAAATACGACGCTTAAATAAATTCCAGTTCGCATTTTTAAAATTAAATGTTTTACGTACTGGTTGTTGCAGTATGTTGCCAGTTTTGACGATTATAAATATTGGGTTATGATCGGAGGATAAACAGTTAACTGAAATGGGCAACGTTGTATTGATATTTTTTACTAGAACTAAATTAATAATACTAGGTCGAGAGCCAGGTGGTGGGAAGTATGTAGGTTCTCGTGGTGCTAATATTTGTATATTATTTGGTAGAGAAGTACTAAGTAAGACGTTGCCCTGATTATTATTAAAATTATTCCAAGACTTATGCTTAGAGTTTAAATCTCCGATTAAAATAATTTTTTTACTTGTCTTCATCAAGGGTAAAATGTCTTCCCCATACTTAGACAATCGATTAGGCGGTTTATAAACAGCAAACATAGTAGCAACTTCTATATTGCGATTTACGTTATGAGTATTACCAGCAATGGTTAAATAAATGTTTATACCAACAGCCTAAATATTATGTAATGGGGGCCTTGGCACAAGATCATACTTTAGCCGTTGATTAATCAACAATGCTACTCCTCCACGTCCCATCTTTTCTACAAATATCAAAGCCAGGGAATTTAACTGTAAGGTTACTGTTCAGTTTTTTGTATTACCTTACTTCAAATGTGTCAAATTGTCCGTTTTGGAAGAATATGTATACACCACATACCTGGTTTTTTAATAATGCTCAGATGGTTCCAGTTGAGACAGTGTAAAATTTTCCAAAATCCGATTTGTAAATTGTTATCAGTGTTGTATTAGATGAGGAACAGACCAACACCGTATCATTTGTAAAGCAGAAAATTTTTCAAAACAACTCAAGGAATAACAAAGGGTCCGGAAAACTTCCTCGAGATATTCCAAACTTAATTTAGAATTTGCCTAAACTAGTGTAGTTCGAAACCTTCCTGTGAAACACAATTTAAGTCAGTAATAAGCAAACGCGCAGCCACAATAACACCTTCTTCAAGATATTTTGTAACCATATGACATATATAGGCCTAGCTGATTACCTTTATTTCATGGAAATCCATATTAGTTTCTGTTTACCTATTTCATCTTCACACATTTTTAAAATATCTCGAATAGAGATGAAAGCATTTTGTCCTATGGTTTAGAAATATTTATGTAATGGAATAATTTTAGTTTTAAGACATCTGGAAAATAAGCACTACTCAAATGAGGTTGCCAAATATTGAACGGAAAAGTACATAATCTTTCATTAGGCTATTTGAGATGCCATCATAGCCAATGACGGGCATGTATTATACAAGAAATTAGATTTTATTACCGCTTCATGTATTTAGAAGAACTATTTAGCTAAATTATTTGGAATATCAAGAAAATATTAATTGAAATGGTTTTCAAAAATTTCTCATTACCATTTACACAAGTTTGGAAATTAGAAATTTGAACCGTTTGTAATTGCCTTTTCTTTTTTCATCGATAATCTTCCAGTATTCTCAGGGATTATTGCCGTAGTTATATAAAAAATCATATTTTTTCGACTTTCGAACTTTATATTGTACCAGCTAATACACTTTTTAAAATTATTGTTGAACATAAATGGATATTTTTTTAGTTAATGTAGTCGTGATTTTTCTAATGTATTGAATAATCCATTTTGAACGTTTTATTTTATCGTAATTTAGTTTTACCTAGAGATTAGTTAGTAAGCGAATAACTTGTAAGAACATACTGTTTAATTCCTCATTTGAGATACATTTAAAATCCAGCGTTACAAGTTTGTTTTTGAGAGATCTTTTATCAAAATATGTGCTCATAAATTTTGAGCCAGAAACTGCTGTGATATTAGTAAAAAAAAAATTAGTATATATTACTAAGGTGATCTGTAGATGAAAATGGCATGTATGAAACAATCGGATTTGTTTTGAAAAAGAAATGGTCTAAATAAAAATAATTATCTCATCGCTGTGTTGGTTCATAATAATATTAATAAAATCAGCTAAACACAATGTATCTAAATAACGAGAACTCTTGTTTTCGTCTCATTATACAAATATTGACGACCCCAGTAATATTTCCTAGTGAGAATTGTCGATAATTATTAATTCCACAGTTATTTAAATTTGAGTCACAAAACCGGTCAAGCTTTCGTTAATATTTTTTGCATTTTTATTATAGACGATATTTTTGATCTGGGCGGATAAATATAATCAAAATGACAGCGTCACCTACATTAAGTTTGAGAATAGCAAGTGTATTCACGTGTGACGTTTTCAGCAAGTTTCTACAAGGTATTTAAATAATAACAAAAATCAAATTAGAATCTTGAAAAACCATTTGTTCGACTACTTCTTATTCTCGTATAAATTTGTAACTAATAGTGGATTTTTTAGTTTTACATACGATATCAGAAATTTTATTTAATTCGCTTCGATAAAACCTAGTTGTTTCATAAGCTGATTTTGCTAAATCCGTTAACCATCAATGCCTTTCTAAGTAAATATAATGTCATACTTTTTGTATTCACTCATAATGTAATCGCTATATCGTCGATAAAGTCGCACGTAACCGTGTTATTTGATTCGATATGAAAGGGACTAAATACCTTTTTTTAGTGTAACAAATCAAAGTAATGATTTTTTTATCGTGGTCGTATTCATTTCAGCTCATTCCTAGAATATTTGCACACTTCAGAATTGATCCAGGCTTTGGATAAACTGACGTATATTGCTTCCATAATAAACACGATAGAAAATAAAAAGTGTGAAGAAATTTTTCAATATAAATTTCACCCTTTCAAATTTTATTTATATGTATGTGTATAAACATAAAATAGGTCGAAGTTTCACCGTTATATCGACAGTGCCTACTGGGTTATTATAGTTATTGTTTTATTTTATAAATTACTTTAAAATAATAAATAAAACAAAATCGTTATTTTAAAAAAAGTCCCACTTGTTGGTTTAGTTAGGTTAGGTTAGAAGTATAATTTATGAAAAAAAAAATAGAATATGCTCATTTTACCTGACCATGTTAAAAATCGACGAAAATGAAATTTAGGTAGAAATGTCAGCATATCTACTTTCTCCCGATACGGCTAATTCATCAGTTACATCGAGTGGAAACTACAATTTTACCGCTGTTTTAATTTTTCTCTCAATATAAACTGTTAATTATTATTTACTTCTTTTTTTACATTTTCCATGCCAATTTTTACGTAATTTCGTTGTTTTTCCTTTTATTCTAATCACATACTTCATTTTCTTTCTATAGAACCTCCTTCAAAAATGGTTTCCGCAGATTTTAAACTTCGTAACTAGTTAAAAATAGCCATTCTTGACATTTCTGGGGAAAAAAATTACCGAAATCGAGGTTATACGAGTATTCTAGGAATCTACGTTTATTTCGAAGTAATTACGGATAGAGACATTAGTTTGATATAAAAAACTTTCGTTTATTATGTAAACCTCGCAACTTTCATAGTCAATGAATACTCCTCAGCGATACGAAAATATCAATTTTTACATCAAATTTGGCTTTTGACATTGGACAAGTTTTACAAAACATTAACATATCTTTCGTTTTTCCCCTAAATACAAAATAACTTATTCCAGCCTTTATATTGAAAATTAACTTCCTGAGCAATTATTTTTGCAATTTTAGCTTGTAAATTGTTCTTTTTCACGTACTGTTCCGTGAAATTAAATTTTCTCGCTGAATACTATTTATTAGTAATGACAAAATATACCGTCCTATTTCTACTATTTATCTGGGTAATTTTTTTTTTTTATCAAATAACTATGTTTTAATTGCGTTAACTATTTACAAAAATTTAACTTCCACAAAGAATGGCGTATCCAGTTTTTAACGGATATATTAACGATATTTTATTTACACGATATTACCGCTATCTAAACCTAAATCAAGTATGACGCTTTTTGAAAAATTTCTATGTCCAAAATAAAATTTATAAGCCGACTCAAATAAAGCCTGACCTTATATTTTTTGACGAGATAAATAAAAATACTCTACAATAAACGAATTTCAAACCTAGATTATTGTGTTGTTCAAAAAATGTTAAACAATAAATACAGAACGACCCTTGTTTATTCAATTTTTTTAATTATTATATTATAACAAGGTTTTCTTATTATTAAAAATGAATACTTACAATTTAAAAAAAAACAAAACATATTTTATTGTATCACTGCTGTTGTTCAAAATTCCTACTCATGTTAAATAGATACGGTATAGGGGGTTTTTAGTAAAAATTAATGTCTTCCGTTAATATCGCAACACTTATTACAAACTAATAAGTTTAACAGGTTTTTTTTTTTAGATACAACGGCGAATAAAAACAATTTAAAACAAACATTTGTTGTACTAGCACTTCGTGTCATTATAGGAAGCAGTTAAAAAATGTCACTTATGTTCTGTAATAGGTACTATGGACGCAATGAAGGAAACTATAACGAAATAATTTTAAAATTGATTACACTGATGCTTAATGGTAAAACGAATCCTAAAGTAACTGAAAGGATGAGCTTTTTAAGGATCGTACCTTTTGACGTACAACAAATATCCATAAACGAATGAACGTTTATCATAAATCCTTTAATGGTAAGATATTAGCATGTTCATTACGTACTCCGAGACATACATGCCTAAAACTAATCTCACTGGTTGTTGATGTTCAGATTTTAGAAGCCCATTCTATGCAAGAGTACAATTATGTGACAAAAACAAATTACAAAAACTCGCATGTCCACACTAAGAATAAATCAGAATTACGAGGCTAAATTATTTCTCTTAAAATTGTTCATAATCGACATCCCGAAAACTAGAAACACAACCAATTGAACGTTCGCTACACCTACACCTATTTACCAACTTTCTTTTTTTTAATGAGAAAAATACTTTCTTTTTTTTTCTCGTGTAAAATGCCAATTTATAACTAGCCAGTTGAGAGGCTATCCAATAAATTATATCTATTAATAATCGCGAATGGAAGGTGCATCCAGCGATGCTTAACCTTACAAACTAAGAAACTATGATACTAAATAATTTATCTTTGTACAAATTTTTGCGCTATAGCTCCAGATTGGTTTCAATACAACTTTATACACTGGTAATCGATTTTGCAAGGATAATTCAGAATTGTACACTATGAGCCAGTATAACTTTTTTAACTTTACGTCCAGTTCTTTCTTTTTCTTCTGTATATGACTTTTCCACTTTAATTTTTTGTCTAGGTGTTTCCCTACATACTTAACTTCGTTTTTTTTTTTGTGTCACGCTGTTTCCTATTGACACTTCTTTATCGTGATCTTTTTTATTAGAAAATAATACGTATATGGACTTTTCTGGATTTATATACAGTTTCCATTTTAAGGGTCCACTGGTACAATCTGTCTAGGTTGTTTTGTAAAGCGGTGATAGCAAATTCAGCATTTGAGTCCGAAGCGATCAGTAAGGTATCATCTGCAAACGTTGCTATATGTACTGCATCATCTGTCGGCAAATCTGCTGTGTATAGTGTATACAGGATAGGTCCTAAAACGCTTCCTTGTGGAACACCAGCTACAATAGGACAATACCTCGGATCGATCGGTATCATACTTGACCTGGAATTGCATATTACTTAAGTATGATTTAAGTAGTAAATAGTATTGTATAGGCAACATTGGCTTGATTTTGTGTAGTAGACCGTCGTGCCAAATTTTGTCGAATGCTTTAGTAATATCAATGAATACTTGCTTCGTTGTATTTTTTACCCTCGAGGTCGTCTTCGATAATTTTTACTACTCTATATATTTGCTACTCAGTAGAGTGCCTATTTCTGAAACCAAATTGAATGAGGTAGTAGTGAAATCGGCCTGTATGATCCTAGGTTTGTGCCATCTTTGCCAAGTTTTAGTATCATTAATATTTACGATAGTTTTTGATATGAAATAAATTATCAATCGCATTTATTCAGTTTTATTTTGAATCAATTTATTATTTAGATTACTTTAGCAGTTTTACTAAACAGCTTTTTGTTTGTTACAAATTTTAGCGTTATTTTAACTTATTAGTATAACAAACTATTTTTATGACATGGACTTGAAAAAATGTGAATTATATCGAAAATTTGTTTTGTAGGAATCGTTTGAAGATGGTTGTAATTCTAATTATAAATAGTTTCCCATTTAATCGAATAAGTGGTCCATAATGGGATTCATATCACCCTTGCTATAGTTTGCTGTTCACTATTCTTTTATTGATTTTACTAATTTAATATAAATTGTAAAATTGCTGAAATACCTCGTATTGTTCAAACGTTAGTGAAATTTTAGTAACTTTTCTATTTTTGAGGATCACATGGCTAAAGTAAAACGTTTTAGTGGTTTTAAAGAAAGAAAATAGATCAGATGGTATTACAATTATAAAGTTTGAAGTTTTATGTTATTTTATATAAATGATAGTAAAATTATAAAACATAAACAAATCCTTAAAAATTCCGTTATTTCTCACAAAGTTTCGCGTGATATTAAGAGATCGTACGAATTTTTGAATACAGTTATCACTGTTTGTAGCTACTCCGAAAAGTAAATCACTAGGTACTTTAAACTAGTCACGATTTATGAAGTTGAAAATTTATTTGAAATATATTTCGCTTATGTATGATTGCATTATTTCAAATAATTCGTAAAGAACGTATCTTCCGTAACAAGTCATAATGCCATGCTTTATCAACTTATGTCCAAAAATACCACGTCGCAGTACTTTATCTCTTCAACAATAATATATACTACACGATGCACTTTCTCAGTCGTACTATGCTTTGCTCTAAACCCAAATTAGTGATCAGGTATCAGCTGTTTCGAAGTGGCGATAGGCATGATCGTTTCAGCAAGTTTTTCATAAAGCTTTGTAACTTGTACATGAAAGGTTTTTTTTTTAAGCCAATCCTATTTAAACAATCGTATAGAGAACATCATTGTAGTTTAATAATGGAACATCAAAATAAAAAAATTATCTCACAGACGAGAGTAAAAATAAATGTATAAACAAACGATATAAAATAAAACAATAGTTGCCACTGTAAATTAGATAAAACAAATGATTATTCGCCACTGTAAATTAGATAAAACAAATGATTATTCTTAAATATGAATAGTATTTAATAAATGTGTATTTAGTCTGATCATAGATGGAAATAATTACATCTATATGGTTTTTTTTATGAAGTATGTGTCTTAAGGATAACATTACCGACCAAAAGATTTTAATAAATTAAAGAACGATACTTCTATTTAATTTAATAATATTTGTTATTAATTCATTCAATCATACAATCAGGTGTCAAAAAAATGTATTGGATTTTGTTATTTTACGGTAATATTTCATTTATTTCAATCGTAAAAATAATATACAAAATTAAAGAATTCAGTTTATAAATAACATAAAATATACTGAATAATAAAATCTTGTTAGGACAGGTATATAAAATGTCAATTTCTTCCAACGTTTAATGATTACAACACGAATAAGTTTTGTAAAGTGTCATTAATATAAATTCACATTAAACAGCCATTTCCATATTTATCGAAGGATGTGGTTTATAGTTTTCTAATACGAAGTCTTCGAAACGAAAATCCTCAATATTATTCACATTTCTGATTATCTTTAACGTTGGAAATGGCCTCAATTCACGTTCTAATTGTATTTTTAATGCATCAACATGGTTCAAATATACGTGGCAATCTCCAACTGAATGAATAAATTCTCCGGGCTAAAGTAATGAAACATGTTATGTTATTTATATTATAAAAATGTATTATTAGTACTAAAATAACAAGAAACACGTGCATCTTAAAAACTATCTAAATATAAAAATCCGTGATCCCATCAAAGATACAGTGTCTCCATGTTACAGAATTACACATATCGATAGTACAATATTAAATATATCTTAATCTAATATAACAAAACATAATATAACATATTAAATGAAGTGACAAAATTTTAATATACGAAATAAATATGAAAATAACTGTTTAAAATGTTCAATGATTAAATTTTATAAATACGGCGCAAATTGACAACTGCTTCTCTTAATTTACGCAGCTTATTAAAGATTATTTCAAGAAAGAGCAAATTTACGGTTAAAATAAATAACAGTGTATATATTAGCCCGTGTATTCCTCTTGCATGGTGCCCATGTTTCCGTACCATACAATAGTGTTGGTAAGACGATTAGATTTATAAATAATCAGTTTAGTTGATAGTAATAAGTGTGAAAATTCCTTGTTTATATTATATCAGCCGCCACAACAATATACTAATTTAAAAACAATTCATGTACCCTAATTAATAAATTAGGCAGCTGATCTCAAATTAAGACATCTATGACATTTATTCTGCAACAATTTTGGAAGCTGAATTTTAAAAAAATGAGCATGCTTCATAATTAAAGGAATATTTTGAATGAAATAAATTCGGTATACATATATACAAATCAAACCCTAAATAATTTTGAACTTTTTGTTCAGTTTTTAATAATATAAATACATGTAAATACTTGCCTTCAAACCGGTTACATGTGCAATCATATACGTCAGTAAAGAATAACTCGCTACATTAAACGGAACACCTAGTCCCATGTCAGCTGACCTTTGGTATAATTGACAAGACAGTTCACCATTAGCAACATAAAATTGTGCCAAACAATGACAAGGTGGCAAGGCCATTTTTGGAAGATCGGCCGGATTCCAAGCTGTCATTATGATGCGCCTGTCATTAGGATTCGTCTTAATAGTATCTATTACATTTTTCAATTGATTAATTCCTTTATTTTTGTAATCCGTAAACATGTCTTTATATTCTGCTCCAAAATGTTTCCACTGGAATCCATATATCGGTCCTAAGTCACCTACATATTAAAACACACAATTATATATATATATATATATATATATATATATATATATATATATATATATATATATATATATATATATATGTAAATATTATAAGATACCAACGGATTCACCTGTGTAATTCTTTTTTTTTTAATACAATAACGCTCTTTTTCTTTTGCTGCGCAGCAAAAGAAAGAGCGTTATTTTCGTTACACTCCTAACGCGCTATATATATATATATAGCGCATTAGGAGTGTAGCGAAAATAACGAACGGGTGTTGCACGTTTCGTAGTCGTTGTATAGTCTACGAATATATACGTATATATATATATATATATATATATATATATATATATATATATATATATATATATATTCTATAGTCGTTCCGCTTGCCGTTTCCCATTTTTAGGTGAAACAATTTGACAGATATCGGGCTAATATATAAAACTGTTAAAAGAAACAGGCATCGATATTTTGAAATTTTAAATTAATTTCTGTCCTATTCGTGATATCAATGTGAAACAAAGCTAATCCGATAATATAGGCTATAAGCTATACGAATTTCATCATTATTGCTTTAATAATTTTTGAGTTAGATCAGAACAGACAGACAAAAATGTTAAAAATCACCCAGTCCTTTGACAATGAAAAAAGTCTAAAAGTCCTGGATTTTTACACCGATCCGTGGGCCAATATGTTTCGTTTTTGACCTGATCGCTTGTAGAAACTGCATACATTTGGTATGTGCAGGGCTGGTATTTCTACGGTTAGCTGACGATCCCCAGTCCTCATGTTTGACATTGAAGTCACCACAGATAATAAAACGTTTTCCGGAATACTGTGTTCATACTGCTGGATGGTTCACAGAGTATAAATTAATACCAAGGCATTAGCGAAACATTAAGTTCATTCCTTAATGAGTTCAGAAGTTTACTCTCACCTTTAATATCTATGTACAAAACTCATGGATAAATTATTATGAATTTAAACAACATAAGTATGAATTCACTAACAATAATATTATGGAATGCTAATGGAATTCAACAAAAGAAACGCGAACTCCAGTGCTTCTTACAAACAAAACGAATCAATATTATTCTATTAACGGAAAATTATTACTCCAGAAAGCTTTGATTTATCAAACTACAGATGCTATCATGGAACTCATCCTTCCAATGGGAGGTGTTGCAGTACTCATAAGAAAACCCCTTAACCATTATCTACATTTTATTCGTCAAACAGAGGCATATCAAGCTGTCGCAGTTAAAATAAAAACATGTAATAATGAGGAAATAACTATTTTTATTTATTTATTTACAATAATTGGGCTTAAGTCTAATAACCAAAATTACCCATTGTGTGCACTGTTAAACATTCAAAACAAAAAAAAAAAAATTCAAAAATGAAAAGAAAAAAAGAAAAAAACTACTTAAAGACTAATTTTAGAAATAAAGACGTAGGTGGCCAGAGCCGTGAGGATATCGTTGTTATTCAGGGCTAATAAGTAAGTCACCGAGTAGGGGGTAAATATTTAATTGTAACATTTTCGAGTTTAGATCGAAACATTTTGCTATATATCAGTGTGACCGGATTGCTGATGCGATTGAGTCAGTTCTGCAGCGTGAGGAGTACTGCTCAGCAGTGTTCCTCGACGTTGCAAAAGCATTTGATCGTGTCTGGCATGACGGTTTGCTATATAAAGTCCGCAAGATTTTCCCGACTGAAATGTATCATCTATTGAGATCCTATTTGAGCGACAGATCTTTTCAAGTCAAAATAAACGACGTCCTGTCTAACCAGCGTCAAATACTGGCGGCAGTACCTCAAGATAGTGTCTTTAGACCACTCCTTTACAATATATATACTGCAGATATACCCACCATGATGTTTACTTTGCAAGCCACATTTTCTGATGACATTGCTATATTAGCCAAACATAAGAATCCTCACGAAGCATTGAGGTATATTCAATATAATTTATCTTTACTGCATAAATGGGCTCTGAAGTGGAGAATCGTAATTAATGTACAAAAGTCATCGCATGTTACATTTACAAACATGAAACATGTCCACCTATTAATTACGATAATCATAGAATACCGCAAGAACAAGCAGTAAAGTACCTTGGACTAACCGTTGACAGGCGTCTTACATCGAATCTTCACATAATTAACACCAGAAAAAATTGAGATCCTTACTGAAGCAGTTGTACCAACTGATTGGAAGACAGTCGAAACTAAGTGTTGAAAATAAAGTTTTACTTTACAACACTATTATAGCTCCTATCTGGAAATAGTGTACAGAATAGTTGCTAAGACGTACCTAAACAAAATAGCCATATCAATCGAAAATATTGAGTAAAATGGCTAATGCGCCATGTTAAATTCGAAACAATATAATTCAGAACGATCTAAATGTTCCTTTGATTATAGAGATATATAAGCAGGAGTACAACAGAACAACAGAATGCATAGGACATTTGCTCAAAATTTAAATCCGTTAATATCACGCATCAAGACCATCGGACTCCCGGATAATCCAGTTAGAAGATTAAAGAAGAGGCAATGTAGAGATGCGTTGTCTAACCAATAATAAGTATTAGTAATTACATAACATATTAAAAAAATTTACACGTGCAAAAAACGGTTTTATCTATTGGAATACACCGTTATTCAAGAAACTCTGAATTAATTATCAATTACGTTGATGACCTAAGAGCCGGCATGCAAAAAAAAAACTACAAACCTTCTTTTCTATCAGTAAGCCCAATAGAATCCAGGTATTCACGAGTACTGTTTTTATTCCATATTTTCACCCCTTTATCAGACAATTCATTAGCGCTAGTAGATCCTCTTATAAACCATAATAATTCTTCAACCACACCTCTCCAGAAAACTCGTTTGGTAGTAATCAGTGGAAAAACTATTAAAAAAATATATAATGAGAATAAAATAAAGTATTAAATTTAAATAAAATTACCTATTGTTTTGGTAAGGTCAATAATCGTGATATATAAAACAATTATCAAACATCTAACTCACGATCAAATTTTGTTAAAAAACTAAACGATCAAATTTTGTTAAAAAACTAAACGATCAAATTTTCATATTGCCAATTTTAACTCATTTTGTAAAAAATTAATAATTAAACTGGTGTTTAATTTTTCTACCATTTACGGTTTGTAAACAGTAAGAAAATGAAACATATAATTTCATTATTTTGAACTCCAGATGAAAAAAAAGGGACACCGAATCATGAGAAAAATGTTAAAAATTCAGCTTACACCAATATTTAACTGCTTTAAATTAATATTATTCCGAATGAATTAGTACTTAAGTAAATTAGTTAATAAAATATACTTTATATTTTTTTTCAATACTATCATGCTTTAATACATATTATTCTTATTTTCCTACCAAGTACATTTATTTCAGACGCATAGCACGTTGTATGAAATGGTTTCCTTTTATTTTATTCTTGGCTATTATATACCAAGGTAGTAATTAAAGTATTATAATTTCGCGCTTAACTCTCAGTTATTTGATTACTATTGTAAAAATTATACAAACAAATTTTCTTCTTAAACAATTAATTGCTTGAGACAAAATTTAATGTATATATTTTTTGTAAATAGAATTAATGAAAACAAATAAAAAAACGTATTTTTCTAATATATAGAAAGTTCAGTGAACACAATATTTAAATGAAGCTGTGTTTGGATTATATTATTTATTAATTGGATAAATTACGTAAATGTAATGAAACTTAAAATCAAACTAAAATAATATTTATACTATAAAAATTATTCCACAAATAATAGAATGTAACAAAACAAACATGAAAAATTTGAATTATTCCATATTAAAAATATTTTCTAGTACTACCATGACAACCCTAAACAATCACCTGCGTAAAATAACATTTCCGAAAATTTTCTGGGTGTTAAAAATTTTTGAAACAATTAATGATAATCATTTAAAATTTAAACGCAAATTTACGGTTGATTTATATTTATAAAATAATCATAAATATGCATAACTATTACGATGTAATAGTACGTTACGTCCTGCAAAAGAACTTGCTATTATATTCAAAATATTTGTCCCTATCGAAATCAATAGATCTGATATAACTTCCATAGTTATTGATTATAGAATTTACACACATTTCCATCGTAAATTATTTTTGCAAACTAAAGTTGACTCTCCTATTGGCATTATTTATTTGCATCAGTTGACATCACATAAAGCTACCAAGGCACAACTTTCCATCAAACTTGATAGTTTAGCAAAAAGTGCTTTTTCATATATTCCCTCAGGCGACCTATATGACGAGGACTTTTAAATCCGACTGACTTGAAAGTATACATAATTCTTCAATCAAAGGTAAAACCTACAGTATTATTCAAACTGAATTTTCTCGTGTACCCTGGTTCAATCATCTTCCTTCTGTTATTCCGATCACAACTCTCCGCAGATTTTATTACTGTCATATATTTAGGCTACGTTCTGGTCATTCCAGAGTAGCTCTGAACTTCAATCTTGTAAATCCTTCTTATGTTCATTGTACCAATTATAGTAGCGTTAATTTTAGAGAATATATTAATTATTTATTTTGTAGCTATGGGTGGTTCGAAGACGTATGGATTTGCAGTTAATCTCTCTTGGTGTTTTCCCCCTTACAGTATCTTATTCTTATCTTTGTATGTTAGTGTTTTAATAGCATTATTTAAATTCATTAATATTAATCATATTCCAATTTAACAGTTGGTTTTCGTTTTGGGAGTAATTTTCCTTTTCCTCTTTTATATCCTTTTTTTTTGTTATATTAATAGTTTTTCTTTTCCTTTAGCTTAATTTAATTCATTCGTTTATATTTAATTATAATTTATTTTTTGTTCTTTCTGTGGCCAAATGGTATATACAGCCAGGCCATTAAAAAAAAACTTTCCACCAATCAAAAAATCCTGCACTAGTATTGAGGATGTGTTAAAATGTTTTTAAAAATATTGTTTATGTTTATCAACATTTAAAGCACTTTATGTATTATTTTATGATAATAAAAATTTAATTACATCGAACTTTTAAAATATTTGTATTTATCACGTGCACGTAGTTTCATCCAATATTCGAAAAAATTACTATTATATTCTAAATATTTGCCCGTTCGAAATCAACAATGTGATATCAAACTTTCATTATTCATTATACTTTTACAGATTTTAGCAATGCTTCATTTCATGCAAATTGAATGCAGTATGCTCCTAATGGCATTATTTATTCCCATGCAGGCTATGATGAAAAGCCGCTATGTGAACACTAACTAACTACAACATCAATGGATGTGGCTATAAGTGACTAAATTGTAATCACCTATGATAACAACTACTGATACCCTAGACAGGCTAGGCGTAGATTATAGTAGGGATAACAAAAAAAAAATTATTCCCATTATGTTCATATTTTTTGAAGCACTAAATCTTTGATATTATTATTAATACACCTTTTTCTTTATCATATTAAGAAAATTATAATTATTAAAATATATCATTCGTACAATTTGATTTATCTCACAAATATTTATTCATTTACTACAATAATTGCAAGCAGGAATAATTTATAGCAGAATTGTCCACTAGTGTTAATATTGAACCATTTAATTTATTTGAAAGCACCCACTAATTATGAACCATTACAGGAAGAAATATGAATAGAAACAATAAAATTTTTAGATTTTGGATTAAAATTAATTTATAACAATAATTTAATGTATGGTATCTTTTTTAGACTATTAATCCGGATAATTGTCAAAATGCATTAAAATCAGAACATTAACAGGTTTCTAAAAGAATATATATAAATCAGTACTTCATATTTCACAGAAACGTATATCCAACACTGGAAAAAAAGTCTGTCTGTCCAACACTAGAAAAAACATTTTACCATTTCGCAATGAGTATCGCATTTGACAACCAAATAAAGATATCGTTCCAACACCAGTCCTATCCTCCTTAACATTTCCGGCAGCAAAAATGTTACGGATACAATCTAAGTACTGTTGTTCATCAGTAATTATACGTTCCATCTCAGTGAGAAAATTCCCAAAATAATACAACATTCAACAATTAATATACTTCAACAAATAAATAATGTATAAACTTAAACACGCAGTGCGAATGCGAACACAATTAAATTATACATATCGAAATATTTATAATCATAAACAACTTTAAAAATAAAAGTAGAAACTTAAATAAACAGAAGTTCAACGAATGCGGCGGAATCGTTTTTTCAAGAATTTCTAAAATTGATAATATAGAAGGCCTACTTCCAAAAGATAAAATAAAAATAAAAATTGATACTAAATGCGAACAGTAACTTTTTATGTTGTTTATATTATGAAACTAATATAATTGATACTCAATATTCAGATTAACTATAATATGTAAAACAGTGAATTTAATACATATATAAATATTTTAAGTATACAGTAAAAAGCAAAAAATCGGTACCTAATTTTTCTGTTTTATATAAACCACAATGTGTGTCAAGATTATATACATTTTTAAACAATAAAAGAAAACATTGAACACGATTTAATTATTGGTAATAAATAATGTTATTGTTTTAATAAAAAAAATTTTATATTTATTTTGACATAAAAAAAAAATTATATTTATTTTGACATAAAAAAAAAATTAAAAAATGTTGAAAACAGTTTATATTAAATATACGTTTAAACTTTCATAGTTAATTACGCTTATTAAAAAATCAAAACGTATAGTTAATATTTCCTCCCAATCTTGTTTAACACCAAAATATGTATATTGTTTAAAATCAGCATCATGCACTTAACACAAAAAATATATTTTTTACAATTACTTTATTAAATGATAATTTTGAAAACAACTTCAAGTATTTTTATCATAAGTGTACATTCACAAGCGTCTAAAAGTTTTCTGACATTAATTCGTGATGTCAATAGGAAAATAGTAATTTAAATTCAATCGTTTTAATTGAATTATAGTTTCGGTCCCATTTAATAGTTAACGTTTCCCACTCAATTTTAACATGAGAACAATAAAAAACAAAGCAAGTTATCTGTGACGAAAAAATGATTTCCTTATCATATGAACTTGTTACATGCATTAATGTGCAGTAAAATAATAGAAATATAAAAGTATTATAATTACTAACAGGAAAAAACCTGATACATAAGTTTATTACCGATTTAAGTTATAATAAAGTTAGCATATGAGAGTCGTAAATCTGACGTGGAGATATCGTAATTATGAAAAATCCATCTGCTGTGCAGGATGCCGCCATAAATCTACGTTGTGAGCCCTCCGGATGCATTCTATGAAACTCCCTCCTACTGCTATTCATATCATGTCTGATCATCTTGTAGGAACGCGACAGCGTCTCCTTTTTGCTTCTACTATTCCTTCAAGAATTCTCACCTGAAGTCCGTCTGCTCTTATTATATGACCAAAGTATGTTAGTATTCTTGTTCGTCTACGGGATTCTTAACTTCCGCCTCCAACAATGCATTTCCAGCGCATTTATGTTTTGTCGGTGTCACGATAGAGAAACACCTAGAAGACGAGACTATTGACTAGTATTATTTTCACTTTTTCAATACTGCGTCATCAGCCCATATACATTTTAAACGCATCATAACGTTTTTTGTTATGTTTACTCTGTGTCTAATTTCTGCTTCAGAGTTCCTTGATTTTCCACTATTGAAACTAGATATCCATATTGTTTCACAATTTCCAACATTTCGTAAACCCATGTAATTATCGTTCTGTTTGACGACGATCATGATTTTCGTCTTATCTTTTTTAATTATTGAAACATATCTAGTGCTATATTTTTCCAGACGAATTAGAGTTTGCTTCATACTACTTAAGCTATTAGTTATGAGCGTTGTGTCGTCTGCATACTTGAGGTTTGATATCTTAACTCCTCCAATGGAGAGACCCTAGTGTCATGAGTCTCCAAAAATTTGCGCGTAATGTATTCCCCATAAAGGTTATACAACAGTAGTGACAGAATACAGCCTTGTCATGCACCAATTGGCATGGCAAAACAGGCACTTAACAACTTGAGTCAAGCACTAAAGAATTCGAGATCAAGCTTAAAACTTAAGAAAAGAATAATATGTTGTTATGTTTGATCAATATTACAATACGCATGCAAAATATGGACAATAATTGCAGATAGAAAAAAAGAATTATTTTTTTTTAATGTGATGAAGATTCCCTGGACGGACTTCTTCAACAATAGTACTGTTCTAATCCGAGTAAGAGAAAGAAAATTAGTAATGGTCGACAACATTCAGAAAAGGGAAGCGAAGTATATAGTTCATGAGATACGAAAAAATGGAATCTTCCTGTTAATGGCACAAGGGAAAATACAAGGTAAACTCTACAGAGGAAGAAGAAGGCTAGAAATGATAACATCGAATTTAGTAAATAAAACTTTTAAAGAAACAGTGACCAATGCCAAATATATATATATATATATATTTATATATATATATATATATATATATATATATATATATACATCGAGAGAGAGGGAGAGTAATGCGTTCGTATAAATATATATATATATATATATATATATATATATATATATATATATATATATAAAATAGGTTTACAGATAAAGAAATAAAGTATTCTAACGTTGATCATAATAGATGATATAATATTTTAAGAAAATACAAAAGATAATAGAATAATTGTCTCCGCAATCCAATGTACAACGGAAACAATCTGACAATAGTTAAGTTAAAAATAATACGCTTATGGACTGTAATAGTCTTTACGTTCCATGTGAATACAATGATTATCCTTTTGAAGGTAATTGCCCCTTGTATTGTCATTATATTAAAAGAAATTCTGAAACGATTATCATATATATGTTGAATCTTAAAATTAATATTTCTCATTTAATCCTTTTGTTGATTATATATATATATGAATGTAACAAAAGAGTAAATGCGTTTAGGGCACTATATATGTGTGCGTGTTTGTATGAGCACACAAATCGATTGTATGTATTGTCGTTGAAATTGCAACTTACCGATAGAAAAATACTGGGAACGGAGCAAATGATTACATGAAAGGCTTTTGAACAATTTTATTATGTTAAACATTCAATTCAATCTACAGAAAAAATGATACATTACTGGTAACTGGCAACAATAGTGAAACTATACTTCTACCTCCATTATAGTTTAAAAGTGAGAGAATTATTTGAACGAATATAGTATTTCTTTCAAGGTTGGTAATCTCAACTCAACATTATATGTATTATCTTTAACTGTAAATTCCACATCCTTTTCATTTATTAAAAATTTGGGTATTTAAATTTACTGAATATTTCAGTTGAAACATTTACATTACTGTAATGAATCACTCATAATAATAACAGTACGCACGCTATGAGTGATTAAATTTAAATTATACAAAAAACTTTATTTTATTAAATAAATACTAATTTTGTCATGTAAATATATAACAACTTTTAGGAATAATGCGTCGGAATACAATTACCGAGTCATAATCGTTTATACTAAATGTATATTCATGAACACTTTTACCTACAGCTTGATAAGGCAGGTAGACTAGTCATTTTTACATATTCGTTACACCCGAAATAAAATATAATCATAGTAACATAAAAGAATAATTTAGTAGATTCATAAAAATGATTGGGCTTTAATCTAAACTATAAACGTAACTATATCTATTTAGGTCTTAAAAAAGTCGTACAAACAGTACATCAAACAGGAACAATCTGATTTCAGAAGAAACATAAGGACCAAAAACATATTCCTCAAAAATAATCAAAAATGTATGAACGACACAGTACCTTGACGAAAATTATAAGGTAGGAAACTATATGATGCATAAAAATATTGTAGAAAACACAATTCTACAAATTCATTGAGCAGGTTGTGAAAAACCTACAACCAACAGTCGAACAGTCTGATGAGAATATAGAATGCTATACAATCTAAATATTAAAATAAATTATTTTACATATACAACAAACAAGTAATTTCCAATTTTTGAAGAATGAAAATTAATATCGATAATACTGATATTAGAAATCATTTTAGTAATTAACGGTTTATAAATGTATGTTTAGAACTACTACTCGAAAAATAAAATATTTTTTAAAATAAACAATATAAACTGAATAGTTAAAATTATGGGTTGAACTTTGAAGATAAATGTTATAGTTATTCAATAACTTTCAATACATTAGAGGCGCATTATAGCACTGAAGTTATGCTGGTTAATAAGTACAGATAGCATTATTTATTGTAAGTTAACATCAAAATAGTTTTCAAGACGATAAACTATAACAAATAAAAACTGGCCGTAAAGGCATAAATTATATTGATTTCTTTCTTTAAAACTCATTTATAATTTTTGATATTATTGATAATAAACTAGTAGAACTCTGAGGTTTACATCAGTTTAACAAAAAATATCAGTTAGATATCACGTGATAAATGAAACAAAAAAAAAACATTACTGATATCACGTTTAACCGTTCAATATAAAAGATTCTGCTCAGGTGTTAATTTTTATCCGTTGTCACTTTTCAAATGTCTGAAAAACGTTTATCAATTTTGGTGAAAGGGACAAGAAGACAGATTTTTCTAATAGTCTTTTTTTGGTTTGGGAGGGGCACAATGTTGACTTGAAAAAATTAATGAATATTGCAACAGTTGAATCACCAACCATTGTTAAAAAATATATTGAGCTCTTTTAACATTAGAGATGAACTTCCACGAGAAAGATTACAAACACACATGCATTTCTTAAGCTAAACAATAAAAAAATACATATTTCTTAACACACTTAATAATTTCTAGCATTAAATAGTAAAGAAATGGGAAAAGATTATTTTACTCATTTTCTTTTGTCTTCCTATCCTATTAGGTTAAATAAATTAAGTAGTTAATTAGTATTTACTCTTTATACTGTACTATGTTTATATTAAAAAAAAAAAAAAAAATAGTAAAGAAATAATGTTATTTTGTGTTAAAATTGCATTAAACATTTCAAATGAAATACCTGCACCCATAACAACTTTCAATATATATATGCGCGCATATACATACGAACATGAACAAAAATATAAGTAAATGTACAAATAAACAGATTTAAACATACATGTAATAATTGTACACATTATAAACTTCACAACAGTAAATATTATAATAAATTAGAAGATAAAATATCTGTACACTAATAATTAAAAAGAATATTCATTATTTTACTGCCTAAGTAAAATGCATCTACATTTTTTTTTGTTTGTCCTAAAGATCGATAGTTGTAACTACCTATTTCATTAATAGTTATTTCTTAAACATGCGGTAAATATTAAGTTTACATGCTGTTTTCATTATGATCTCTTGCATATACAGGTAGATTGTGCAAAGTGCTAATTTGCGTGTATCTAAATTTATTTAGTACAATTTTCAAACATTGGAATTCCTAATATTAGCAAGATTTTTGTTTGACAAACAATATTGACATAAAATATTGGAAGGAATAAAGATTTCTGATTGAATATAGGAAACAGGATATTCATTTTCTATGAGCTCTGAAGAAACATTCAATTACTAACTTCATGAAAGTACACCTAGAGTCGAGAGTAACTTCTCAGAACTTAACATTTGACTTCCACTCAATAGACTGATTATTAATTTTACTAAAAATTTAGATAATTTATCAACTGTGACAGTCAACCTTGTTGCTAATAGCATAAATACTTTTAGAAATAAAATAAAATAATAAAATTATACCCATGTACTGCATTATTCAACACATTATGCAAAAATGTTTTTAAAAACGATCATGCGCAAATTTAGTTGTGATATTAGATAGATGTATGAAATGTGGTCAAACTACATAACCTCTAAGTGCCATGGGGATATAAACATGGTACCAACATGTGTCTTATGGAAGAAAATCACACTGCTAACGAAAAGGATTATACAGTAATTTAAGAATTATAAGAGTTAATTGTAGATTTCATATATATATATATATATATATATATATATATATATATATATATATATATATATATATATATATATATATATATATATATGCACCTACATAAAATAACTAAAATCAGAAGAAACAAGTTACAGCATGTGCTTCAAAAAGCAGTTTACTATATTAAATAAAGTTTACAAATATCAAAACACGGTAAAGTAATTGATTGAAAGAAATAAAACATTTTAGACTTGCGCAACTTTACAAGAAATTTAAAAGGACAGATTACAAACTGTTATGGCTAGAAAGTTAATCTCAGAACAATACATTATTTTTCAGTAACAATCGTAACAAGTATATCTTGTTAGGTAAAAAAAAGTGTAACTGAAATAATCACAAGACTGAAAACTGCTATTGACAATGGACAAACTTTAAATTGTCTTAATTACAATTTACTAATAAATATTTTGCATAACTTTACTATATATATATAAATATGTAAGTGAGATCGTTTTCATTTATCGCTAACAATAATCATTGCGTTTTGGTTTTTTAAATTTTATCTATATTTTCTTTGTTTATTCGAATATACAATACACATTAATTTAATTCGGTGTCGTTGTCTTTGTATTGCGATTAACAAATGTAAACTTTCGTATCGTCTCTCTCCTAATTCGTCAGGCAATTCAGGAAATTAAATTCTGTGATACTATTGCGATTAATAGTCATTCAAGCTATGATCATAATAAGAGCGTAAATCATAGTGCCCCATTTTTTGTCCTAATTGAAAGCTTAAACAAAAATATCCTTGGTTCACATTTCTTAGCAGTTACGAAATTGATTTCGATTAGAACCCACGGTAAAGAAAATAGGTTTCGTTTAGAATTTTCATCCTTATTAGTTGATAACTCCTTTTTACTATCTCCAATTTTAAAGGTGAAGAAATTAAAAACATATACTCCCAGTAACTTAATCAACAGGTTTGGAATAATCGGAAATATTGATACTAAAATGTCTGATAATGATATTTTAGATCGTTTGGAAACGCAGTGTTCTATAAATGGCATAAAAGACTAAATTAAAACCTTAAGATTTTATCCCTATTTCGTTAATTGATATTAAATTTCAAACGCCCCAATGATTGTACTGATATCTAGACTAACTTAAATGATCTTGCTGGTTCTATGGAAGTATCATGGAACTTTTCTTTATTTTCATTAATGCTATATATCATTCAATGTATCATCAACAATAAATGCAATCTCAAAAGGTTCTTATTGTTTAACAGCATTGACGTAATTATTCTCTGTGAAACTTGGCTAGTTCACAACAATTTAATATTAAGGTTTTTTTTGCGACCGAAATAATCGTGCAGATAGGTATCGTGGATGTACCATTCTCATCAAAGACAATATTCCTCATTAAGTTATCAACATTTTTTGGTCTATACGTCTTCTGATCATCAGCTTAATACAATTAGCATTTGGATTAATCTAAATCATTCTTCATTATACATCATATGTATTTATTGTCCTCTAATGTATCGTCTGCTCTATCGAGAATTTATTATTGTCATTACTCCTTTTGAGAAGAGCATTACAGTTAATTGTCATCACTATCTTGTAAGTGATAACTACATCAATCGATCAGGGAAGGAAGTGGAATAAATACATGAGAACACGAATATTATCTGTCTTAATAACACTGCATTCACTACAGTAATCTCTCTAATGAGAACAGCTAGCTCTTTTGACATTACTCTTACTTCTGTGAATCTTGCAGCTATCGTGAACTGGTGGTCACTAATTTACCTGTTTATAGTGATCATCTTCCAGTTAGTATATATACATCCATTCAACCTGAATTAACCCAAGAATATATTCTATCTTATTGTTGGAATTACTAAAACTCCGACTGAATAGATTTTGCAAAAGAATTACAAAATAATTTGGCTCTTATCGATTTATATAATCTCTACTTTAGTCTTCTTAACTCGATCCTTATGTTGTGTTCCATGTAATCAGATTGACATCTTAATTTGAGTCAAAATAAACATTACAAGTCTCTTTGGTGGAACACAAACTTTTCTGCAGCCTATAATTGTAGAAATAAGGCCTATTCATTCAGGTGGAGGTTTTTAATCAACAATATACCTCAATCCTGGTCAAAATTTGTATCAGTTCTGATTAAAAAATCAGGATCGGGTAGACCAGCAGCTGAATAATACCGTCGTATATCACTTGCATCATGTAGAAAACTATTCGAATCTGTCCTAAAGAACCAGATTGTTTGGTGGTTGGAGTCGAATTCTTTACTACCTGATCGGTGCTTTGATTTCAGATCAAACAGAAGTTCTATGGACTATCTTGCATATTTAACAGCTGATAATACCAATGTTTTATAGTCAAGAAGTTTCTGATTTCTGCATTCTCCGATCTTAAAGGAGGTTTTGATGCGGTTCATCTTTCGTTTTTTTTATCCATCCGACAAACTGCTATTAATATTCCGACATCTCTAGCGGCTTATCTTTGAAATTTATTTACTGACCGTCGGTTGGCATTTAAATTTGTTTCGAACAAGTTTTTCTATAAACGAGCCATCATGACACACAAATGAAGAATTTAAAAACATTACATGAAATTCTAAAATACAACTGCATTTTATAAAATCAATGTGCATATATTATTAATTTCAGAGACACAGTTAATAAGCTCTGGATTTGCCAATTAATATTTATCTTAACAATATGACCATAATCTAATAATAAGAAAGTAAAATACTCTGTTCTTCATTTACACAAAAAAGTAATATAAAAACACTCAGAAAATGAATAAAACATTCAAAACATAGAAATTTACTGTGACTCTTGGGGAGAAAAATCAGAATTTGTCCAGAAAAACAAAGTATTACTATATAAACAAATATTAAAACCAATTTCAATAATATTGTGTGGATACAATATTTAAAACAAAACAAAAAATACAAGAAACTACAAATGCCTTATCATATATCACCAATCACATTACATACAGACCTGCATATAAATATAGAGAAGAGATCAAAAGAGTTGCAGAATAGTACAGT
This sequence comes from Coronaproctus castanopsis, assembly GCA_032883995.1. NCBI lineage: Eukaryota > Metazoa > Arthropoda > Insecta > Hemiptera > Monophlebidae > Coronaproctus > Coronaproctus castanopsis. The sequence continues at coordinate 60,963,666 of CM065052.1, forward strand.
TGAAAGCTTGAGCACCGCACAAACTGCCTGGCTGTCATATTGATTCATAACTCCAAAACAGAATAAGCCATCATGGATCTATTATGTTGATCCGAATACCAGATGAAGCTCATATAGGAAATTTCACAAATTATGATCACCTAAACATCAGTTTTTAGATAGCCCGATGAAGCTAGTTGCATATTCATAGAAAAATAAATGAAATAATAAAGAAATAATAAAATACTTATTTTTCCATATACAGAACAAATCTCTTAATTCTTTTCAGTTGCTGTTAGATATTACATACTAATGTTGTAACATATTCATAGTAAACTGATTTATCTCACTGCTGCATATTCATCATTTCATTAATTAAAATATATGATTTTTTCACATATATATTTACATATGTACACATATTTATTAAAATAATTTGGGAAAATTACACCATAATTATTTTTAGTTTATGATTATAGAAAAAATTAATATTTTTAAAAATAAAATTCCTTTAGTTTAAAATTACTTAACATACACAAATAAACTTTTGTAATTTAAAACGAATTTTGTTTATAATAATCGGAAGCAAATGAGTTGTGATTTATAAATAAAAGTTGTTTAATTTTTGCCGAGTTAAGTCGATTCCTCCGTTCTAACAGTATCTGTCCGGTTTTTGAAAAAAATTTGTTACATGGTGTACTTGTAGCAACTGGAACAAATTTTTCTTTCACCAATTTAGCTAGTTGTGGAAAATTATAAGCATTATTTTTCCACCACAATAACGGATCTTCTTCCCTTGAAATTGGTGGATCTTCTAGGTAGCGTTGCACTTCAATAATAGCTTTTGAATATGCGGTTCCATTTGGTCTCAAAGATGCCACTTTTTTATCAAAGTAACCCCAAATTGAATATTCAGTTTGAAGGAACGATGTTATTCTATTTATTTCTGCATTATTTACATTATCTGGAAAATCCAATTCAATCTGTGTGGATAATAATTCTAATACTCTTTTTTTGGCTCTATCTACAACACTTTCATTTGAAAATCCAATAATTTTAAATCTAGGATCCAAAAAGGTGCTGACTATAAGACAATCATTCTGTTCAAAGTTAATTAAATCAATTACTTCGTCAATAATAATATTGATAACGTTTATTGAAAAGTGAGTTACACTTTGTTGTTTTAATGCATGATAAGCTGATATAAGACCATATGTTAAAACCAAAATATTTGATGCAGTCACATACTTTTCAACACTCATTAATGATGTAATACATTCCAGTGGTTTTAAAATCAGAAGAAGTTCTTTCATGAACTTCCACTCTTCCACACAAATAACTGGAAAATCTTCATTCAATAATGCTATTGTCATTTTAAGCGATTCTTCCAACATAACAAATCTTTCTATCATATAGTAAGTAGAATTCCACCGTGTTTCTACATGTTGTACAAGACGGTTTGCTTCCTTTCCCAGCTTAATTTGCTGGTCAATTAACTTGGACATCGCTGTTGTATTTCTCCTGAAAAAAGCTACAATAATTTTGACTTTATCTAATGTTTTTGAGCACGATTTAAGAGCATTTAAAGCGATCATATTAATTATGTGTGCATAACACTCTAGATGTTTTAGTTGAAGTTCTTCAACTGAATTTTTTATATCTGAAGATGTTATAACCACTAAAATTTTGTCTTTCAAATTCCATTCCTCATATACAGATTTCAAGTTAACTGCTAGATTCACATTGGAGTCAAATGAAACACAATCTAGTAATAAACTATAATGTTCGAAGTTTTCATTAAGAAAATGTGCAGTGACCGTCATAAAATTCTCTTTGTTAGAAGAAAGCCAACGATCAACTGTAAGGGTCACAGATTTTGCACTATTTATCAGATTTGTAGTTTTACTGTAAACCTCTTTGTACTGTTCAGGTAACAATACATCTGTAATTGTTCTTTTTGATGGAAGTTCATAATTTGGATTTAATGTTTTAATCAGTTTCTTAAAACCAATATCTTGAACTATAGAAAATGGTTGAAGATCATTTGTAAAGAGTAGCATTAAAGCGTCATCAATTTTTTTATTACAATCCTCCTTTAAATCGGCCTCAATAAGTATGTCGTTAACGGGGGCCTGTATTACTTTTGATTCAGAAATAACTAGATCAAGCGGACAATTTGTTTGATTTCTCTCACTTTTAATATTTGATTCAGAAATAACTAAATCAAGCGGATAATTTGTTTGATTTCTCTCACTTTTAATTTTAGGAAGGTCAGATTTTAGAGGCATTCTAATTAATGGATGTTTTCTTATTAAATGTTTTTTCAAATTATTCGTAGTTGATTTGAAACTTAATTCACCCTCACAAATATCACAAATTGCAATTTTATCTGAATTTGGCTTTTTACTAAATTTGCTCCAAATAAAAGACTTCGTAAATTTCTTTGAGTAGTTTGAGTCCATTTTACGTGAAACTTTTAATTTTGTGCCAGGAATATTTATATTATCTTTATTCACAGCATCTATTGAACATGGAGGGTCGGGCAGAGATATTTTTACTGAATGTTTCCTGTTCATGTGTTTTCTTAAATTACTTACAGTTGACTTAAAACTCAATTCAAGCTCACAAATATTACAAATCGCAATTCTATCTGCGTTAGGTTTTTTTTTGAAACTATTCCAAATGGTTGACTTTACAAACTTCTTTGGTGCCATTGTTATATAACGAATTATGTTACTTACTTTACGACAATCCAATAATTAAGTAAATAAAAACTGAACATTAAAAACACGCTTTTATAATTCAATTTTCAATAATTAAGTAAATCAAAACTGAATATTAAAAACACGCTTTTATAATTCAATTTCCAATAATTAAGTAAATCAAAACCGAATATTAAAAATACGCTTTTATAATTCAACTTTTAAATCAGTATAATTTTTTTATTTTACCCGCAACAATTCATAAACATCAGCTTACTGACAATCACAAAAATAAATCAATAATATTTATAACACTTCACAGTACAATGTATATTAACATTATAATAAAATCATACCATTCACCGCAATCTTTTTTTATTTTACCCGTAATAATTCGTAAATATCAGGTTACTGACAATTACAAAAATGAACTCATACACTTCATTGTAAACAATTTATATTATTAAATAGTTCGTTGATCATACCGTTCTGTGCAACATTAAAGTCGCACGCGTCGGTAGCTTTAAACCTCTGGTCTTTCGTCTCTTCACTTCTCTCTGTTTTGTTTACAAGTACAAACTGAGTATTAATTAATTAATTATTTTATGTTTGTCAATATACATTTAAAGAGTGAAATAATTATTATAAAAGTCAGGAATTTAACATGAACATAAATCACGTCAAGTTAAAGAGAAGGGAACAAAAGTATGAAAATATATTATTTAAAGACACCGGCATTAAAGTTGTAACCATTTCTCAGGTAAATTACTGTGCATTATAATTATAAATTTTTTATACTTATTTGTAAAATCGTAATAATAATTCGTATAAATTTATAGTTTATTATGGTGTGTAACGCCGGACTGTCATCCGGTTACAGTGAAGAAGAAATCGTACAGATATTTTCAACTTACGGAAGTCTTGAAAAAATTTTTATGGTTCCAACAAAATCATATTGTTTTCTTAAATATACAAATGATCTTGACGCTAAAAATGTCATATCGTCTCTACATGGAAAAATTTTAGAAGATGCAAAAACTGTGCTCTATTTGTTGCCAATTGAAAAAGGTTTGTTTCGTAGTTTAATTTTTTTAAATCTAAACATTCATTTCTTAATTGCTTTTTATTATTTCTGATATGTGTCAATGGCGTTATTAAAAAAACTACGATGCGATTAGTTTGTAGAACCTTATTTAACGACAATAATTACCGCTACATGTAATATAATATTTATTACATATAATCTGCGGTTAGTTCCTGTTACCGTCTAATTTCGGTCGAATTGTTAAGTTAATCAACAGATAAAATATTCTTGTATAACTATTCAATTAAAGTTGTAGTATTGAACTATTTTTCGTGTTGTTTCATCTTTGACAGGATTAATCGTTAAATCCGTGTGCAATGTAACATTAGTCATGATAGCTGTTTGTGCTGTTAAAATCACCACATTATATCTTTACTTTGTAGATAATTTTAAAATTGTTTGTATTTCAATATTTTAATTTAAAGATATATGTTGTTTAATTATTAAATTTGTTGATCTCATAGTGTCTGAAAGTGGCTATTTAGTAAACACTATTATCTGTACCTAATGTAAATGTATAATTCTATTAATTTTTCCCGAAGATTCTCGATTTATATTGTAATATTTATATTCGGAATTGTAATATATTACTAAGATGTAATAAATATGTTCTAAAATAGTTCCAGACACGTACAATCCATTTAATGCCAATTTTAAACCGGCTGGCTTAGATATTTATGACGATTACGTAACCGAGGAAGAAGAGTATGAATTAATGAAGTTTGCAAATAGATCTAAGGAAGCTGCACAACCAGGTAATGTAGTGGTGTGAAAACAATAAGACGTACTCTAAAGTATTTTATTAATTTATCTCTCTCTCTCTCTCTCTCTCTCTCTCTCGCTCTCTCTATATATATATATATATATATATATATATATATATATATATATATACATATCCTCTTTACTCCTTTTTTATGCAATAATATTATTGTTGTCTCATTCCATTGTTCAGGTAATAACTATGGACCAATAAGTCTTTTACAAACTTTTTACAAAATATTTGCTAAAGTATTGTACACACGTTTAGTAAATTAATTAGATGATCAACAGCTCCACAACAAACAGAATTCCGCGCAAACTACTCCACTATAGATAATTTAGAAATAATACAGCAAATAATCGAAAAAGCAGATGAATACGAAATATAAATATTTTTTGCATTTGTTGACTTCAAGAAAGCCTTCGATTCAGTATATCGCGATTTCCTCTATGCTCCTTTGCAGAATTAAGGAATATATAAGATTAATAAAAAATAGCTACGATAATACTCAGGGAACGATAATATTGGATCAGGAAGGAGAAAGCTTTCAATTGAAAAAAGGAGTTAGACAGGGGATTGTCACGTGTCTTATTTAACGCGGTTTTGGAACAACTATTTGGAAATCTATCATGGAAACAATATGGAATAAACATCAATGGCACACATTTAACAAATTTACGTTTGGCAGATGATATGACACTTATAGCTTCCACGGCTGAACAATTGCAGACGATGCTTAACGACCTAGAAGAAATTGCAAAAAAAGCAGGACTGAGTATAAATACAAATTAAAATGGGTTTTAGAAGTTATATATCTTGAACAACTAATTTCATTTAAAGACAAAACAGACAAGGAAATTAATAGAAGAATAGCAATCGGATGGAAATGGATGCGGAAAGCAAGAGATAGAACGATTTGAAGAAAATGGGTGTTGGATATGTTTCTTCAAAAAAAAAAAAAAAATATGCCTCGAATTTGTACACATTCGTTCTTAATAAATTAATTTGTACAATGTATTCGTATTCCGGTTAATTTAGATTCATCCCATTTCGTCGTCAAACACGTTAAAAATTATATATATATATATATAAATATTTAATTTGAAGTACATTTTTACATTAATTTATATGTATGATGTCTTTTTAAATTTGTCTGTATATTGTAAACATGCAACATAACTATAATTTAAATTTTAACCCGGAAATAGTTTAAAAACTTCAAAGTAATGTATTAATAATATAAAATATAAGGAACCAAAATATTCTAAAAAGATAATTATAGAAAATGCGCTTAATGAAACCTACATAATTGGCGGGTTGTATCAATAAGATTTACAAGAATTTAATAAAAGTATATCCAGAAAGAATTGTGATTATTAGTGTACTAAATTTTAAATAAATAAATATATATAGTATTGTAATAAAATCAATTGATTGGTGTTTATTTACAGAAAATGTTTTGAAACATCGTCAAGTAGAACATTTCGGGTATAAATTTTGTTACGATTTTAACAGTGTTTGCAAAAATACCCCACTGTCTGAAGAAATACCATCAGTTTGTAATTTTATTATTAATAGATTAAAATCATTGCACAATGGTATTGCCGACTGGTTACCTAATCAACTAACAATAAACCATTATGAACCTGGTCAAGGTATTTCATTTTAGTCATTGTAAATTTATGTATTCGTTATAACCTAAATATTAAATAGATTTTATTTCCTGTAAACATGTTTTTTTTTTTTATTAGGAATCATATTCGTCGTTGTTGAAATAATGTTTCTGTTCAAACTCGTGTGTAAAAATGTGTTGAAAAAATTATTGCGTATACAATGTAAAAGTCGAGCGTACAGACGTAATGATCAAAATTATAATTACATTATTTCTGTTTTTTTTTTCTCTCGTTTAATTATAGGAATTCCTACACATGTAGATAGTCATGATTCGTTCGATGATATAATTTTATCGCTTTCTTTGGGATCGCATATCGTAATGGAATTTAACGATAGTAATAAAAATCATCTTCCGCTATTATTACGCCGCAGATCTTTATTAATTATGTCTGGAGAATCTAGGTATGTTCATCGTGATAAATTTATAATAAAATGGATTATTTTAATCAAACCTACGTTTAAATGTTTGTGTCCGATAATCAAAAACCTAAGCACGTCAACATTGCGAATTTTTACAACCTTTTCTGGAAGATACTACTTACCATTAATTTTCATACAATTTTACGTTTTCAACACAATACGCTGCCATTCTTTAGAAGTACAATGGAAATTTAGTAATAAGTGTGCATTTAAATAAAAAAAAAAATGTAAACATTAAAATGAACTGTGGAAAAGTTATTTATAATTATAACTTATTTACACGCTTTTGTGAAAATAATTACATAAGTTTTAGCAGGCCCGACACATAAACACAAAATATGTTTTGGGGTGCCCTTTGAAATGGAAAAAGTATTAGTATTTTTCAAAATTAATTAGTCCGCTACTTCTACAAATAATTACGTAATCATAAATTAAATAATAATCTACTCCCATCAATTTGTAGATTTTAGACTTTATACTAAATAGTACAAATGTACTATATGAAGTGTGTGATAAGTATATGCTAATTATTCGCATCTTCAAATATTACGAACATCGTATTTTCTTGAACAATGGAAATTTTCCCAAATTCTGATGGTTCTAAAACCAGATAAAGATGATAGCAAATTAGGATCCTACAGACCAATTCTACCTATTATCGACACTAAGTTACTTGAAAAATTAATTTATGTACGGATTGATAAAATAGTTTATGAACAATCTATCATTCTCCAACATCAGTTTGGATTTCGATTAGGCACTCCAGTGTCCAGCAGCAGCGTAGAGTAGTAAATCTTATCCAAGTTGGAATAGACCATACGAAATATAATGAAGCTGTTTTTATCGACATAACTAAGGTCTTTGATAAAATCTGACATGAGGTATACAAGCTGAAATACGTTCTGTCAGAGAGACTCTACCAGTTAATGCAATCATACCTAAACAATAGGCAGTTCCAGGTCAAACACGAGGACAGTCTTTCAGATGTACATCCAATTCTAGCTAGAGTCTCACAGGGCAGTGTCCTCCCTTGCTATACAATATTTATACAACAGATTTTTCGACGATCGAATCTGCTCAGGTAGCAACGTTCGCAGATGATACTGCGATACTTGTATCAGATAAAAATGCTGACATTGCCATCACAAAATTGCAGAATAGTAAAGATCAGGTTCGTCAATGGGCACAACAGTGGAAACTCGACATTAATTATAAGTCATCACACATTACGTTCTCCAACAGAAAACCGCACAGCAAACGGATGCTAATCGACAATAAAGCGATTCCGAGGACCAATGAAATGAAATATCTAGTTTATCTAGAATCAACGGCTAACATGGAGGTCGCACTTACAAAAGAAAAGAAATGAACTCAACATCTGGATGAAACAACTTTACTGACTATTATGTTATCACTCTAAGCTATCGCTGCAGAATCGTCAGTTAATATATAAAATAATATTACGTCAGTATGATCCTGCGCAAAGACGTCAAACAGACTGAATATCCAGTGTTTTCAAAACAAGGCTCTGCGACTAATATACCATATGCCATGGTTCGTGTCTAATGAATACATCGGGATTTGAAAATCGACTCAGTGGATGAGATTATCCGGAGGCCTGCACAAAAACACCCGAAGCAGTTGCAAAACGACCTAAATCTGCTGGTTGCCGAACTTTCACACACTGAACCGTCGAGACTCAAGCAAACCAAAATGAGGAACTTTTGTATATATATTTTATATCATTTATTAGATAGCCTTACTGTTGGCTAGTTATAAAACGGCAATTATATGAAAAAAAAAACAACAATTTGAAAATGAATTAACTCCCTGTCCCTATGGTGGGAATTAAATTGTTTTTTTTTTTTGTTGTGTTTATTTTGATGATCCGGTTAATCAACTATTCGAGTGTAAACATAAAGGACCACATAGTCTCAAGTTTAGGTGTGTGAGGTCGGGGAAAATGGGAGCGCCTTTCAAATAGTGAATAATTCACTAATAAATTATCTTGATCGTGATTTTTTTAACATTTCGTTTATTTACGTGTCTAAATATATCATAACTTCTTATTAGATATATCCCGAATTCGTCGTTCGTTATTGTATTTTGTGTTTTTTAACGAATAAAGAATAAATGTTAATTTCTAGTACCAAAAAAAGCTGCGTAGCTTGGAAGGAAAATGCAACGTACGTGCATATTTAAAAAAATAGACGAGTAAATAAACAATGTATGTATATTTAAGTTTCTGAATAAAAACGAATTTTAATTTTTTAGATCTTCGGGTCCTCTTTTCATCTGGCGCCTTGGGCAGTTTATTCTATTTGTCTCTCCTTTGAATCAGGCTCGAGTGTTAGAATGTTTTTTGCCGCGTTATTTACTGAAAGCAACTTTCGTAATGTTAGTTTTCACCAGGAATATGTTCAAATTGAGAAATTACTTAGTTTTATTTTATATAAAATAGTTTTTTTTTGTTTTTGTTTCGTCCGATAAGGTATATGTGGAGTCATGGAATAACATCGAGGAAGTATGATGTTGTTCCGAGTAATGTTGGATTAACACTTCATAGGCGCGGTAAACGAATATCGTATACATTTAGACGTATTAGAAATGGTTCGTGTAAATGCTCGTATATTAATTGTTGCGATTCCAGATCAAAAGATAATGATTCGATATTGGATGAACATTCAGCCGCGGAATTAGAACGCTTACACGTTCATACGGTATGTTTTTCATGTGTTTCAAAATATGACTTTATATATATGAGCCTTTATATCAAAGATATCTAAATATATATCGGAGAGTATAAATGATAATTGGATAAATATAAACTTTTTTTTTCGTAGCATTTTTATGTAAAAATACATTAGTATGGAAGAATGTTCGTTGTATTATTAGACGATAATATTAAAATTATCTCGTGCGGATATTTCCAGATTGATTTTTACGAAAATTTTGTAATAGATACACTACAATAGTAGTAACCGCCATTCATAATGAGATATATATATATATATAATCATTAAGTAAAAATATTTTTCCTTCACACGTGTGTCAACGTAAATAATGTTATTCATATCTTTCATTATTAAGATTCAGTACGTGTCGTACGCAAAAGGGTAATATTAAAGAAACATTCGTTTTGCGTTTCGATATTCTTAACTTTTGTATTTTCCTAAATTATGTTGTCAATATAAATGTCGTATAGCTGTAAATTATAAAATGGTTCGATAATTAGGCGAATTTCATTTGTAATATAATTTGATTTTGAAATTATTCGTTATATATGCGTTACTACGTAATATCGAATTTATTGTAATTAATAGGTGTATGAGAAAATAGCGGAACATTTTAGTGAAACTAGGCAGAAACCGTGGCCAAATGTTGCACGTTTTATAAATGCTTTGCAACCGGGTTCAGTTCTCGCTGATATCGGTTGCGCAAATGGAAGATTTTTCGGTATCAATACGTCCGTATTTCAAGTATGATAATAATAACCGCTTTAACTTCTAAAGAATTTAACTCTGATAAAGAAAAATAAATATAAAAAGTAAATAAATTTAAGAATGTGTATATAATGTATTTATCGGAAAATAGTTTCAAATAGGCGAACATATATCACAGTTGCTACGTGTCGATATCGGAAAATAAAAAATTACTGTTAAGTTACTCATTTTTTTTTAAAGACAACCAAAGTACAAATTCTTTCACGAACACGTATTCCCCATATAGGTGTTGTAAAAGGTATATAAGGAAAAACATGATTTTTTGTTAGAAAATATTAAGACGCGAAGACTGGAGTCGAAAAAGTGAAATAATTATTTTAAATAGCAAAAATCCAGACTTATTTCGTCAAATAGTGGGTGAAGCAAGATGGACGAGAGTTTAAAATAAATATACAACATTTGTTTGTAATTTTCGAATTGTATTGCGACCATGTATAAATTTTGTCTAAGTCGTTTGCACTATACGTTATGAGGATGAAATATACACTGGCTCGGCTGTAAGCGAGATACGGTTTACAAGTTAATAAAAACGGACACTACCAGTGCGACATGCGTAGTTAGCTGATCTTAAGAATTATAAATTTGGAAAAAATACTAAAAAAAGGAAGCCTTTAATTTCGAAATTTGTCAAAAATGGCTATTTTTTACGAGTTTTGAAGTTAATATTTTGCGAAAACCATTTTTTTTTTTTTTTAGGACTATGAAGTAATGTGTAAAATAAAAAAATTAACATAAATAAAATGTAGTAAAAAATCAGGAATCTAAATAATAATAATTTAAAGATAACGTATAAAATGATGAAAACTTAAACATGTAAGTAAATTGTCACTTAAACAAGGCAATGATAATATCGATTTCAATTTATTTCAATATTATACTTTTATATTGGAAAATTTACATTATGGGCATACATGCACGAGCGTCGATTAAAGAAACAAACTAAATTTTATAAACACTTCGTTAAAATAAAACCTCATGAAATACCCGGTCGTAAATTATGCGATCGGGAACAGCATTCTAAATGATAATATATATAACTAAATAATGCGATAAACTTGTGCTCAGACCACGCACATACATAAATATACTATACCAGTCGAATGAACATACAAACAAATTACATATAACTACTTTATTAAAATATATATAATCACGATCAAAAATAATAATACACGATATAAAATCTAATAAACGAAATAAGGATCAGTCGTGTCCAGTTTTTACGCGTAAACAAAACTTATTTTAATAAAGCTCGAACAGTCCAAAAAAATAAAATAACAAGCGACTTTGGATAAATAATTTTGGCATCTTATTGTACACCAGTTCGACCACTTCCATTTATAATGTTCATGGACGCGCGCACACACACACACACAATCGTATTATTGTTCTGAACATACAATTGTTCGCATACAACTTGAATTAAGGAAATATAGACCGCGTGTATCAATTTTTTTTTTTTCTTCATATAAATCAACTACATAATATTCAGTTTGGAATTTTGTTTCGAACAATAATTTTAACAAATTACAACTATTACAAAACACGTGTACTAAATATTCCTAAATATTATAAAATCGTCGCCATGCATATTACCTCAAAAGCAACCTTATATTAAGGATCGTATACTGAATTTAACGCGTAACTTTCGTGATAATCGTTTAATTTCTACGATCGGTAATTACGATTCTGGCAACTTAGCTTTATGTATAGTTTTCTTATACATATCTTCTATTACACTCTTCGTTTATCGGCATATATCGTATTTATTAACGAAATTGTTTAATTCATTTTTTCCGTAGTAAAAATTATTAAATTATCTCGTTCGACTAAATAGATTTGGTTTATCGTTGAAAAATAAAACTACTATATAAAATAACTTTAAGACGGGTCGCCTCTACGATATACACCTGCGAGGCTACGCAAAAACATCTAACAAAAAATACAGCGATATAAAAATAAGTTAGTAAACTCTGCACGTTTCGAAGTTTTCCGTAACGAAACGACCAGGGGCGTAGCCAGGAGGGGTTTTCTGAATCCCCCTCTTGGAATCAATCTGACGATAAAAAAATATATACTCGTTGTTAAATGCAGTTTTGCATTTGTTAAACATATATATATATATATATATATATATTTTTTTTATTATTTTCATTTATGTTAAATTTCGTTGTTTTTGAAGTAAATAAATAGTTTTGTAATGTAGGAGGTACTAGAAGAATTTTTTTGTAGAAAAACGCGAAGAATAGATTTTAAATTATAAATTTAGTTAAGTATTACTATGTATTTCCAAAAAATATAAAATCATTATTTATCGTTTAATTGTATTTTGTAACCATCTACCTCTGTCCTCAATAACATACTATTAGTATGTTCCAATGACAATATTTCTGCCGTGTCTATCGCTTCTAATAGAATTATATATTCGATGTCTAATAAGTATAAAAATAACTCTGACGAGTCGGATTGCTTGGGGTTTAACCTACTTGAGTTTTGATTATTTACTTTAAAGTTCTATTTAACTTGGGTTTACCGTTATAATTCAGTTTTGTTTGAACCCCCTCTTCGATCGAGTCTGGCTACGCCACTTAAACGTTATGTTTGTGGAGGCTCAAAATAAAAAGACAAGCAAACAGAATTAGCGTTCATATTCACTTGTTACCAATAACATTATTTAATTATTTATTAAGTTATCAATTAAAATGCTTCCGACGCTGGTTTTTGTACGGAATTTTCCCCGTGAAATAACAGTTGACTAATAGGTTTAATTTTCTTTTTTTCAGTTCGCGTTTATTTAAATTATGATTAACTTTATCGATTATGAAAATTCATAATTTTCGAAACGATGAGAATGTTAGATTTTTTTTTTTTTGTATAACTATTTTATAAAATACTGACTTTTCTTCTTCGTCCTTTTTCACTTGCTACCACAGTCTGGTGAATGTAAAATACGTAAAACCCTTTAGACTTTGCCCGATCGGTATAACTTTACAGGGAGCACTATCGAATATCCCCATAAAACATCCCAAATGACCTTCCAAAGTTGGTCAGTAGTAATGAGAATAATATCTAACTTGTTTCGTTTTTTTATTTTATTCGTTTCTTAATTTTACGGTCGTTATTTTCCAGATCGGATGCGACATAAGCGTCGGATTATGTTCGATATGCGCGTCGAAAGGTTACCAAGTGACCGTGTGCGATTGTCTTCGATTACCGTTTCGTTCAAATTGCGTAGATGCGTGCATCAGTATAGCGGTTATACATCATCTGTCGACTGTCGAACGTAGAATCAAAGCCATTCGTGAAATCGTCAGAATATTACGACCGGACGGTAAAGCGTTGATTTACGTTTGGGCTAAAGAACAACGACGTATAAACGACGACACGCCCTCGACGTATTTGAAACGGAATTTCCGCCGAAACCTAAAAATTAATAATCGGAAAACGGAAAAGATAATCGACGTCGATAATATCGATAATCGCCGCGCGAATTACGACAACGACGATATTATGACAACGACGGCGAAAAACGATGATATGAAAAAAGAAAAAAAATTCGTATTTCCGATACACGAAAGTCGGACCGAATTTAAGGCCAGTGATATTTTTGTCGAATGGAAACTAAGTAACAATAAAATTAATAATAATAAAAAAAATAATACGATTAATAATAATCATACGTTTAATAATAAAAAGGCTAACATAATTAACAACAATAATAATAATAGCGCAGCGGTTGATGATAATAATAATAATAATAATACACATAACGTTAATAATAATAATAATAGTTCGAAGTATTTACGCTTTTACCACGTTTTTCAGCAATACGAATTAGAAGAATTATGTCGATTGTCGTTAACTCGCGACGATGAATACTCGATTAGCGTGCTAAATTCGTATTACGACGAAGGAAATTGGTGCATCGTATTACAAAAAACCCATCGAATCTGACAAATTTTTTCTAGCTAATTATACGAACTCATTATACGGAGAGAGAGAGAGATAAGGTCCCATATAGTGTACAACAGTTATTAGCTAAGAATACGGCATTTCAATATGGTGACGAGCAGATACGAGTAACCTAGTAAAACTAAATCACCTACAAAGAATATGTTAGAAGTTAATATGTAATGTTAGCAAAACATGAGAGATTAAGAGAGGATCTTCTGCAGAAAACAGATATATTACTTCCAAAAATGTTTTATTATCGAATTTAAAAAAAAAAAAAAAAGTAAGCAGAAAGGAATGAGAAAAAACATTATAACACTAGAACGATGAAAATATACACGGAAAAACAGCGGAAAAGAGGGACAAATAAACTACTATATAGGAGAAGTGAATACGTTACACCAGTAATGTATAGTAAAATACATCATTGAAGAGAAAGTACTAAATGGAAAAAGGATGTGAAAGTTTGGTTAAGAGAAAATATAAACACAATAGAGTAAATAATAAAATAAATAACAGCGACGAGAAATAAAATAAAGTGTACAAGTATTTAGCCTGAATAAAATTACAAATAGTGACGGTATGGAGTGTTCGTTTGAGTTTTGGTTGCAAAGTATATCATACAGAAGGGTAGAAAAAATTATTTATGTTCAATAGAATATTTAATAAGCGCGATTATATATTTCGTTTAATAGACGAGAACACCCCTCTGCTGGTTGCCGACCCCGTAGTTCTTAATTATAGCGTACGCAACGCAAGGTATTATTATGAACACCAGCACTAATATACTACCATACATATATATACACATACTACGTTATACCTGCAAATTGTTATATATTTAAAATTAAAATATTAGTTGAAAATGTAAAGGGTATCTGCCGACGAAAACCCGAAAAGAGAAAAAGGGATATGTTCTAAATAAATAAATAAAAAGACTGAAATAAGAAACGGGGATCCATCGTCAAAATAAGGGAGAAGTCGATAAATTTTCTATTATATCAGTTATAGATATGTATTAAAATTCTGTTATATTTGAAAATTATTATGTATTAAAATTCTATTATGTTGAATATGTATTAAAATTTTGTTATATTAGTTTACCAAATAGTTAATACGTATTAAAATTTTGTTAATAATCAGAATTCATTATCTTTAACCAATTTCGGCTTATTATTTTGTGGCTAACAGATGCATAATTTTATTTATATATATATATATATATATATATATATATATATATATATATATAATTTATTTATTTATTTATTATGAAGACACATAGCAGCTAAAAAACCAATTATTATTTTATATATATAATAATATTTGCTATATATTCGGAAATTCTTTATCAAGTGTATACAATAAAATTTTAATCGGCCATGTTGTAGTGACATACGTTCTTAATGTTTTTTAAAGTGTAAAAGCAATGTTCCGTTTTTAAAGAATAGTGTGACCATGAGAAGACAGGCGGTTTTATGTTTTGAATAGCGCAGTTGGTAGTACTACTACAACGCAAACAGCCTGCTCTACGTTTAGTGTACACACGAGAGATTCGTTTTTGTGAAGTTTCAGTTGTCTTGGTATTCTATAATAAGGTGCGCGCGTTTTGCGTGGAGCGTCATTTTCGCCGTGAATCGATCGCGACAGAGTTTCGAAAAGAATTCAAAGTTACGCAGTTTTTTTTTTGCGCGGATATCTTAAGAGCCGCGTTAACGAAACGCGTCCACGAGATCTGGAAGACCTGAAAACTAGGATTTCTGAAGAAATTTCGACAATTTAGCGACTTACGCTGAAGAAAGTCTTCGAAAATTTTGTAAAGATTAAATGAATGTATTGTTGCAAATGGCGACCATCTAAATTCCACAAATAATTGTTAGCTAATCTCTCGTTTTCCTATTTTTAAATAAAATTTCATTCAAAAGTTTTGGTCGAGTAGTTTTTGAGTTATTCGAAAAGCAACAAAACCGCCCGTCTTCTCTGGGTCAAACTATATTTGTAATCATTAAAACGGGATTAATCAATTCTTCAATATTCGCATAAATTGTTTATTACAATAAATTCGTTTTAAGTAACATCTTAATTCATGGATATAATATGACTTGTAAACTATACAAAAACAAACATAATTTCTATTTATTGATGTAGCTCTTATCGGAATTTATTCGATGATCATAGCACATTAAACGATCAATTATTGTTTGTGTTACCATGATTGCGGTTAGTTATAATAGTTGTTTCATTATCAGTTTTGTACAAATTCATTATAAAAGGCACGGTGCATCCTGATTTTCATGAAAAATAAGATTCTAAAACGTGTTCATGGGGTTTCATTTATTTTATATATATATATATATATATATATATATATATATATATATATATATATATATATATATATATATATATCATTGAACAATATTCATTTGAAGTTTATTTAAAGCATCATTTGTTACATCGGCAATTGTGTATAAAATTCAATTTTTAACTTGTTTGGTTATATCACATCCTGACGGACTTCTAACATTATTTTCAATAATTACTTTTCTATAGTTTTAGACTTGCTTTTTAAAAAACCGTAGCATTTTTTTAGGATTTTTGTTTAGTGCCACTGTTTAAATATTTGTTGTCCGAGTTAATATAATAATTCCGGAAAAAGGCTGATCCTCCACACTGTTCATTATATACGAAAATTATACCTTCCAAATATTTTATTAAAAAAGAAACAGGAAATTCTTAAACAAACAGTACACACTAATAAGAAAATAGTATAGTATGTTACAATCAAAATAGCTAACACAGTTAATTTCAACACATATCTGTAAACGCGAGTAGTCTCACACGTGATAGGATCTCACTTATTTGACATGCTCGTTTTAAACAGTGCACACTAGAGCGGAAATAACTAGAGCAACCATCTATATGAAATGTTCGATACCGCACTCAATAGAGTAATAGTACGTATTCCTATTTAATTCTCATAGCAGAACACGGTCACAGAACTACTGAAAACTATCCTTCTAGTATTATAACAGGCTCTTTATTGGGGTATTCGTCGTGATCGTTCAAATGTCATTTTTCCCCTTCATTATGAATACATACTTTTTGCATTTATCCGTATTTACAGTTTCCGATTTTTGTCCCTTAAATGTTGTGCTTGTTTTATAAATTAAATAATAATTAATAAAAAAAGGAACTAATATAATAAATTTTATTCCGAATTTCAATACGACCATATTTTTTGTCGGACTAATTATTTTGCGAAACTCAGATATAGGTAATAGATAATCCTAAAAAATATTAGGAACATTAGCTTAAAATATTTACTTTCGAAATCGAAAGTAATTTAAAATAAATTAATTAAGGGTCACCGGCACTCTTTTCTTCTTTCCAAACGATTTCTTCCATTCCATAATGCTCCCTGCGCAAGAAGTAAAATAGATTAATTACGCAGAAAACTCCGATATTCTTTACGCACAAATATACTATTATTAAAACATAATACATTGCCGAAGTAAATTGTACGCGAAAAGTTAAGCTCGTTTAAATAGAATACCGGTATATGACTAATAGATAAAACTGTAAGCATAATAAAACTCACGGTGGCTAGTTTTAAAATAACTGTTTCATTAATAAATCACATATGTAGAATCTGCCCTTAGAATATTTCGCCACTTATACAGATTGGTTTTCGAAATAATACTTACGATTTATATCTCTGCTTCTTCGTCGGGCTTCGCGTTGTTTCACATCGGCCGGTGATATATGCCGCATAAATAAATTGATAGCATTTTCGTGAACCAACGAGCGATAAACGTGTGTTATTCGTCGATCACACGTCGGACAACTTCGTGTACTTTTTACAGATTGAGTAATACACCACATGCAAAACGTATGTCTGCAGTTTGTTGTGGCTGGCTACAAGAACCGAAAATATAATTCGATACGCAATCATAAAATATCTAAATAAATAAGCTAGTTATGTATACTATAATTTTCATAAATGCAATCAGGAACAATAATAATTTTAATTGAAACACAAACACGAATCTCGGGGAAGAAACTAACATCTGTTAAACACGTTATGAAAAAAAAAAAAATCTACTAGACACGAAATTGCGGTAGTTGCATTGGGTGTTTGCAAAAAACAGGCTTGTCGCCGTAAAATAAGCTACTAATTTATAAAGTAGCAATTAAACCTATACGGAGACGTATTATGGCTTCATGTTGTTGGTTTGTGCTAAAGATAGCCATAAACGAGACAGGGATGAAGTAAGAACGCTATTCAATACGACATGTAGGTAGATTTAAAAATCGTATAAACATTTTGACGAAAGGTCTTCCGGATAAGAGCCGGAAAGTAAGGAGACTGAAACGAAAGCAAACGTTTGATTTATTGTAAACAATTTCGGTAAATGTCACTGGGGAACACCATTGGGTGTTGGTCTCAAGCAAGTCGCCTATCGTTTTATACAAATAAAAATTCAAAGAAACCTATCACTGAAATTCCTTTAGCTAACATAAGAAATGTTCAGAATATCGCTTACTATTCACAATAGACCACTATAACAGTTTCATTAGAAATTTAACGCGTAAAATTACGATATGGAAATCAGACAAATATTAAAAATTTTAAAGAACATCTTAATGTAATTACTTTAAATATCCGTCCAGAAAGACGGAATAAATCAGAGCAAATGACGGAGTAAACGACTTCGGTTAAATAAAATACTAAGAAAAGCGTTGACTTATGGTACTTCTTTAAAACGATTTAAAGTTTTAATCTCGTAACAACATTTATGATTTCTGTCAATTTGATTTCGATGTTTACAATACATCAAATAATATTAACCAATATCATAAAATTTAACATACAGAAAAACATTATAAAGAAAAGAAAACTACTTGAAAAAATGGAAATAATATAAAAAAGGAAAAAATAGTTTATTTAATTCAATAATAAAGTTTGATGAGAATTAGTTCTAAGTATATTATAAAAATCAATTATTATA